>JAGPOW010000304.1:110586982-110600903 GCA_030014935.1 Caiman crocodilus | reverse complement strand
GGCACGGAGGATCGTCTCCTTAAGGAGCGACCACTCACCCTGGACATCTGACTCCCTTCCCCTCTGGGTCCTCAGCGCTTCCCCAATGATCCTCCTTAAAGTTCAAAGGATACCGTGTATCACCCCTACCTCTATTGTGGAGACTTCAACCCTAGGCCTGGCAGTTTGAGTGTGTGGGAGTCTCAACCCAAAAAAGGTTAGTCCCTGGAAATTTGGGTGCATCATTGCCCTTGCCGTCGCTGGCCACTGGGGGGTGCCAGTCCCCTCTGCTTTGGAAGGGCCCTTCCTTAAGTTGATGTAACTCCCCTGGGCTGCTGGGGAGCCCCCATCTCGGCTCCTGCCCTGCATTCTCAGTCCAAACCCACATGGCCATGCTGACTCAAAACCATGACTCTGTGGACCACCTGGCCTCAGGCTTCAGCAAGCATTTCAGTGTTCCCTCTTGTTTTTCTCTTTTTTAATAATATATTTCAGGTTCTAGGTCAAATTAGCCAAATCATATCGACTGAGCAGAATTCAGTCGTTCCAAAAACTGTATCAATTGAGCAGACAGAACTCAGTCGTTCTAAACACCATGTATGGTGCTACAATTGGCAAGCATCCTTCATCCCAGACCCTCAGCCTGGGACTTCAGATACTCCCAAATCCACTGACAGGCATCCTACATGCAGGCCCAAGCCCAGAGGTCTTGGGATTGGGATGCCCCTTGCACTTGATCTGAGTCACAAGGCTCCCAGAGGGGACCCGGGGGGGGAAGACCCAGCCCAGGTGACCTGAACCTTAAATAATTTCCCTGACATCATCACAGGATCCCAATCAAGAAACAGCATCCTCTCAGTCCGGCCGCTGGGGGTACACTATTCTGTGCCTGGCTGCCGGGGATACACTGACCCAAGCCCCTGCTTTATAGCACAAACAAGATACACAGCAGCTTGCAACCAGAACACGCTTGATAGCACAAAATGACTTGTACATTTTGGGTGTCCTACAGGATCATAAGCTATAGTCACAGTGAGATTGGCAGAAACACTAAAGAGGGGTGAATTTGTTTTGCTTAATTTCAAATATACTTGGGTATCATAACCTTGGGGGCAAAGTGTGAATATTACTGGGTTTTCATTCTGCATTAAAAAGGAACTTTGAATTAAAGGAATGGGGATGAGGGGATTTGGGCAACTATGTTCTCTTCTAGCATGTCTGTCACTCTTCTGTCATGTGATAACAGATAGTCAGGTCTTTGCAGGTTGGTTTTCCAGTGTAGAAGAAACCGCCCATGGGTAGGGGTTTTTTTTTAACTTGCTTTATTCATATCAGTCCTGAAACATAAATGGTCAAATAACATAGGAGGCAATTCCTTCCCCCAGCAATCTCACTCCAAACACGACAGTTCAATTCCCAATTCTCCACCACAAGAATTGACTCTATTCAGAAAACAGGACAGTGAGTGAGTGAACACCTCCCTGTCTGACTCTGACATCGGGAGGAAGACAGCCTAATCTGCACATCACAGAGCAACACTCTTGCAAAAGGACTTTGAGATACCCAGGGGAATAAACTTCCACCCTCTACCTTCCCTGTGCAAAATGGAATTTCTTCTCTACCTAGGAGGAGTTTTATATTCTTTGAATTCTCCTCAGCCTGAAGAGGGGTGTGTGTGCCGAAAAGCTTGCAAAGAAAGGAATTTTTTTTGCCACTATTTAGTTGATTCAATCAAAGATATTGCTTCTGACCCAAGAGCTTTGTGTATCTCTTTTTCTCACAGCAACACAGCTACAACACGGTTCCAAGAAAGAGCTGAAGTTTTAGTCTGGAAAACTGATACATTTGACCCAGATAGCACCCAACCACCAAACCGCTTACTCTTCATTTAATTGGAGTCTGTTACTCTGTGGACCCTGCTGTTCTGAAAACAGCAACAATTGTCTACTACTTTCCCCATTTCTAAAAATCTTCAAAGGGGAAGGAACCCTACTTGAGAGAGAGAGGGATGTCCCTGCGGCCCTTTCTGGTAGAGCACTGCTTGGAAGGTGATAAAGTTTATTTCTAAGCAAAATGCACTGACCAGGTTAACAGGACGAAGAATTTGGCATCATCTCTTGCAAGGGGCCAAACCATGAAAGGGAAGAATTCTTCAGAGTCCTTTCATGGTTTTCAATTCCCTTCTCTTCTATGTTGAGGCTCTTCTCAATACAGTGCTGAGCATTTCTCAGCCAGGCATTCTTATGTTCCATTCAGTTCTTTTTTTGTACCTGCCTGCTGATACACAGAGCACAGTTTAAGGAGCTCTTCTTTACTTTGTGCTTTATTTTCCCTGAATACAAAGCAGCCCTCTACTATGATGAGAGAAGGAGCCAACTGCCTGGATGAATTCAGGTTATACATAATCTTATTAACAGGAGGAAAGAGGGAAGCTGGAAGACCTGGGTTCTGTTCTTGGTCTGCTGCTGAGTCTCTTTCTGGCCTTGGGCAAGTCAATTAATCTCCTTTCCTCAGTGTCCGCTCTGCAGAATAGGAATGCTAATCCTTCCTTTCTCAGAGGGCTGAACTTCATTGGTGCGTGCCTGATACTTTGAGAACCCCTGGCAGAAGGCACAATGAAAATGCAAAGTGCTGTTGTTGCTATTAATCAAGTGGTAGGGAAAGAAAGGTTATTCTCTGGCATTTTAGAAAGCACCAGAAACTATCTAATCTCTCCATGTCAGATTTCTAAGGCATCCATTCCTGTGGTATTTACCTCCTATTGTATATAAGTGCCAAGCAATGAAGCATAAAAAACAATACTGAATTGCAAGCTACACAAGTGCCTTGAAAAAATTCTGCTACATTCTGAAAAACGCAAGACTGTACAGCCACCATGCTGTTGAATGCAGATGATACCCCCAGAGATGGCTGACTTTCTTCCCAATGAAGCCACAGAAGAGCTAAATTCCAACCACCTGAGAGTCCCTGCAGCCTGCAAGCTACAGCTGACATAGGGCTGGCAAACAGATGGAGTTCCCCATAGGAATAACAGCTCCCTCTCTTTCTTGAATGAAATGAGGCTTGCAACTTTAGGTGAGGGTTCTGCACCTTTCTCCAGCTATCTATGTCAATAAACCACAGAGGAAAAAAGCAGCATTGTTTGACTTCATTTGCTAGAGTTCTAATTTATACTTATTGCCTGTAGCATTGTGACAAGCAGAGAACTGCTTGAGCCTTGTCGCTCAGCACAGCACCCTGCTGTGAATGGGGAGATGGCCAGTCTTCCTTAATAGCAAAGGCCATATCATAAACCTGCAGAAAAGTTCCAAGAGGCAGAACCAGGGATGAAGCAGAGTCTGGGGCCAGAAGCCACAGTCAAGAGCTATGCTAGAAGTCCTGAACTAGACTAGACAGTCCAGAGCAGAAACAAAAACAGAGGTTTATCTAGAAACTAGATGGGAGACAAAGCTGAGGGAAGAGCCTGGAGCTGAGACAAAAGCATGGCACAAAGTAGGACTCTGAATAAAAGGCTTTCTTATATGCTGTGAACCAGGTTGAGGCAGAATCCAAGATCAAAGCTAGCAACCTGTGCCAAGAAACAAGCATAATGGTAGACGTGTCAAACATTAAACAGCCAACATTTCTCTGGAAATAGAGGTCATATATCTTGAAGTCTGACTGTAAGCTACTGCTTATGGAAGCATATGCATCCCTGATTTAGTTAGTCTATAGAGTGCAACTCTACCCTACTGTCTTTCTGCCTGCAACTAAGAGGGCAATGAGGCACAGATGCACCCAATCAGGAATCAAGTAGCCAGGCAAGTCTTAAACACCAAGCAAAGGCTTACCTCTAATACATCTTCTTTCTCTAACAAATTGTGGAAGGGTTTGGAATTCAGGAATGTGCCCAGCGGAGGATGTAGAGTACTGCACAGCTGATTTAATACCTCTTGTTTATATCTAGGATGCCCCTTACAAATTTAAGTCCTCACTGGGGGAGAAGGAAGACATAAGACAATCCCACACCACTAGGACCTATGGGAATATTCTGTTCTAGTGAGAACAGGTTCATGCCTATGCAGAGGAGGCAAGTAGGAAGGTTTGTAGTGTCTGGGGTTTGCTTGGTGTACAGAGCAGTATTTATAGATATACAGAAATTAATTTAGTGGACATGGATCACCTATTATTCCTTCAGTGCCTAATTAAGAACCTCAGAAGGGTTAAGGGCAATATCTTGAGCTCTGATTGTCCTGTCTTTGGATGTATTAAGCAAAGTCAGTCCTGAGGTCGCTGCAACCATTGGGACCCTTAGATGCTGTAACAACCTTCCTCCATTCCACGTGAGGTTAGTTGCATTGCTTTGCATCATTGGTGATTCTTTGGGCAAAGTGACCTGGTGGTATCCATCTCCTTTCCAGGTATGGATAGCTGTTGGCTTACAGTGAGCTCATCTGCCCTTTAGGACATCTTGGTTTTAGTTCTTCTGGGTGTCCACACCCCATCCTCACCCATACTAGCTCAGGTGGGGGCACTGCTTTAGTTGCTGAAAACACAACAAGGCTGTACTGTTTTACACGGTACCAGATAGCAAACCAAGAGAGACCTGGTGTGACAGTACTGGATGTATTAGAGGGGGTTGGAAATGTTGGAAGAGAAAGGTGTTCTCAAGAGACTGTAAAGTGTGCGCTGAGACATAAGTATGCAGGTAAAGTATTCCTTGAAGTAGGAAAGGAAAGTATCCCTTTCTAAGTTAATCACTTGAAAAACCCACACTGAGAAGTAGGATAATGTCACTGTCCTTGGGAATTCAGCACCACAGGAGTTGCTCAGTGATAAGACATGCATCAAAAGACATGCATGAAAGAAAACTAGTGTGAAATGTAAGGGTGTCAGGGTAGAGATAGTCACCTTGGTTTTGTGTGTGTGCAGTGCCTACCGTGTCAAGGCCCTGGTCTAGAGTTAGGGCTTATAGGCACAACTGCAAAGCAAACAGCAATCATATACAAGTACACTCACTGTACTTCAAATAAGTGATGCTTGCCTCAAGAATAAGCAGCTTACAGTTTATGGAGTGACTTTGAGAACTAATAAATGGCAGGGACTTTTGTATCTTCTTAGTGGGTTAAGCACAGCACTGAAAGGAGCCATGCGAGTGTCTGTTCCCTGGTGCTGGCATTGCACCTCACTTACTCAATGCTGTTCTACCTTTCCCTCCTCATTCCAAGTTTTGTTGTCCTGAATTGTGGAGTCCTTCCTTATTCTAGCCCTGCTGCTCCCCAAAAACACCTGTTAGTTGTACCAAGCTCTTTGGGTTTTCCACGGGGTATGAAAGTAAGATCAGCTCCCTCCATGTGATACTGTCTCTGAAGATAAACAGCTAATGGCAAGCCTCCTGCACTCCCACTAAGATTACCCATGTCATCACTATTTGATTTTCTGTGAGCTGTCAGGCTTAAGCCTTAATGCCCATGTCATAATTCATAAAAGGCCCAGTCACAAACCTTCTTCATGAGGGCCTTGAGTTAAGTGGGAGCAACCCTTGGTTACCTTGGTACTACCTTGCCCCTGGACTCCTATTACATGGAGAGTCCTCTTCCCACACTGATGGCTGAGACCATTCCTTCTCACTCCCCGCCAACACTTGCTCTTCATTTTTTGCAACTCGGTTTGAAATTCATCAGCTGTAACCCTTCCTTTTTCCTGCCCTTTCTCACAAAGCGCTTTACATAAGTAAAGTCTCTTTTCCTTATTTTTGGATTTCAATCTGTCCTTGGTGGATGGATTTTGTTGCCACGTGAAGAGCGGAGGAGCATGTGGGAGCAGTCAAGGCTCACTCTGGGAGCTGAAAATGACCATATTGATGGTTGAGTATTATCTCCTGGGGAAATCCATTCAGAAGACTTCCTTCAGCCACTTTTGGATACGGGTGGGATGAGAAAGAACAGCCAGACCCTGAAGACTGTGTAGCAGCCCTGAGAAGGAATCAAAATAGGGAATCCTCCAGAGGAGAACAGACTGGAAATGAAGGGGGGCTGGCGGGGAGGGCGACTCTCTCTGAAGATAAGCAGCCCAGTTTTTGGTCTAATGGCTTCTTTAGATAAAAGGTTCCCAGGTCTCCTCACTGTGCCTGCACCCCTTATAGTGCTCACATATGCTGAGACCCCAGTAATATTGTTATAATGAAGAGGGTGGGGTGTCTGGAGACTGGGATGTTGAAAGTTTATAGGGTCACTGCAACTTCACTTCCCCACTGGGTTTGCTCCCTCCTTCTCACGTAGCACACACCCTAATTGAGATACTGACTCAGGGTCCAGCTGGACCCCAAACATGCACACATGTTCACCGAGGCACCACAACCAACACACTCCCCCTGAGAACTGCACATACCACGCTGGACACACTCACTGTGCTTTTATTCTCCTTCTCTTCCTGTACTTAGGGGACAGCTGGGCTGGCAGAGGTCACTTTAATCTACCGCAGAGCCTCTTTTATTGTTCTCAAACAGCCCTGTAGCATGATGGTAGTAGCATGCTCCAGCCTTATCCTTCCTTCTCTGATTTAGATCCTAGAAAGTTAGGGTTGGAAGAGACCTTAGGAGGTCATCTAGTTCAACCCCCTGCTCAAAGCAATACTATTCCCAACTAGATCATCCCAACCAAAGCTTTGTCTAGCCGGGTTTTGAAAACCTCTAAGGATGGAGCTTCCACCATCTTTCTGGGAAACCTATTCTAGTGTTTTACTATCCTCCTAGTAAGACAATTCTTCCTGACATCTAACCTAAACTTCCCTTGCTGCAACTTGAGACCATTGCTCCTTGTTTTGTCATCTGCCACGACTAAGAACAATCTAGCTCCATCCTCTTTCAAAACCCACTTCATGTAGTTGCAGACTACTATTAAGTCCCCTCTCAGACTCTTCTTCTTTAGACTAAATAAACCCAGTTCCTTCAGCCTCTCCTCATAAGTCATATCCTCCAGCCCCCTCACCATTTTTGTCACCCTGTGCTGGGCACTGGCACCCAGGGGGGGCGATTGGAGACCCTCTGGGTTAAAATCCGCAGTGAACACAGCACAGGGGACACAATGGTGGGAGTCTACTACAGACTCCTAGCCGGGATCAAGAGCTTGACCAGGAATTTGCCAGGGCACTAACTGAGGCTGCATGCTCCCGGTGCATGGTTGTCATGGGAGATTTCAACTCCCCTGACATCTTGTGGGAAGAGCACTTGACCACATCTGAACGGTTGTAAAGGTTCCTCGTGTGCATGGATGAGCTCTATCTGACTCAAGAAGTCTATGGACTGACAAGAGGCAAAGCACTGCTCAACCTGGTACTGGCAACAGGAGATGAAAAGCTCATTGACCAAGTTCACGGACAACACCAAGATATGGGGTTGCGCAGACACACCCACAGATAGGCTGCTGATACAAGCAGACCTACATAGGCTGACATGTTGGACAGAACAGGACTAGATAAGGTTCAACATAGAGAAACGCAAAGTGCTGCATCTGAGAAAAAAGAACCCCCAGCACACCTACAGGCTGGGCATCATTAACCTGACCAGCACTACAAATGAAAGGGACCTGGGGGTAGCAATAGACCCCAGCATGAATATGAGCTGGCAATGTGATGCAGTGGCTGCTAGGGCCAATAAAACTCTGGCATGCATCAATCGATGTATTTCCAGCAAAACCAAAGAAAAGATCCTCCTGCTTTACTCAACATTGGTGTGGCCACAGCTGGAGTATTGCATCCAGGTCTGGGTGCTGCACTTCAACAAGGACATGCTGAAGCTTGTGAGGGTCCAGAAAAGGGCTACCCATGTGATCAGGGACTTGCATGACAAGCCACATGAGGAGTGGCTGAGGGATCTTGGACTTTTCAGCCTAAAGAAAAGAGGGCTGACAGGGGACCTAATTGTGGCTTACCACTATATCAGAGGCGTACATCAGGAGCTCAGTGAACAACTGTTCACCAGGGCACTGTGGGGGAAAACTAGAAACAATGACCACAAACTCCTGGAAGATAGTTTCAGGTTGAACATTAGGAAAAACTTCTTTACAACTAGGGTATCCAGACTATGGAACAGGCTCCTCCCAGAGGTGGTGCAATCATCTACCCTAGAGGTCTTCAAGAGAAGTCAGGATGGTCACCTGGCTGGGGTCACCTGACCCCAAATATCTTTCCTGCTCATGCAGGGGGCTGGACTCAATGATCCTTCAGGGTCCCTTCCAGACCTATGATTCGATGACTTGTGCACATCCAGCTTTTCTAGGTGGTCCCTAACTTGTTCTTTCAGCACTGAGGGCTGCTCACCTCCTCCCCAAACTGTGCTGGGAGCTGACATTGCTTGTGAAGACTGAGGCAAAAAAGGCATTGATCACTTCAGCCTTTTCTGCATCCTCTGTCACAAGGTTGCTTCCCCCACTCAGTAAAGGACCTACACTTGCCCTGATCCTTCTCTTGCTACCAACATACTTGTAGAAACCCTTCCTGTTACCCTTCATGTCCCTTGCTAGCTGAAACTCCAATTGCGCTTTGGCCTTCCTGACTTCATCCCTGCAGGCCTGAACAATGCTCTTATATTCCTCCCTAGTTATTTGTCCAAGTTTCCACTTCTTCTGAGATTCATTTTTGTGATTTATTTTACTAAAGAGTTCCCTGCTAAGCCAAGCTGGTCTTCTGCCATACTTACTAGTCTTCCTGCATATCGGGATGGTTTGTTCCTGTACTCTCAGTAAGGTTTCACTGAAGTACAGCCAGCTCACCTGCATTCCTCTCCCCCTCCATCTGGCTTCCCAGGGGATTCTCCCCATGAATTCCTTAAGCGAGTCAAAGTCTGCTTTTCTGAAGTTAAGGGTCAATACTCTGCTGCTCTCCATCCTTTCTTTCCTCAGGATCCTGAACTCAATCATCTTGTGGTCACTGCTGCCCACATTTCCATCCACTACTACATTCCCCATCAATTTTTCCCTGCTTGTGAGCAGCAGTAAAAAGAGCACGGCCCCTAGTTGGCTGCTCCAGCACTTGCACCAGGAGGTTGTCCCCAATACTCTCCAAAAACTTCCTGGATTGCCTGTGCACTGCTGTATTGCCTTCCCAGCAGATGTCAGGGTGATTGAAGTCCCCCATGAGAACCAGGGTCTGTGACCGGGAAACTTCTACTAGTTGTTTGAAGAAAGCCTCACCTACCTCTTCAGGTTTCAGTCTGGTAGTCTATAGCAGACCCCCACCACAACATCACCCTTATTGCTCTCCCCTCTGACTCCAACCCAGAGACCCTCAAAGGCCTATCTCCAGCTTCATATTGGAGCTCTGAGCAATCAGATGGCTCTTTTACATGAAGCACAACTCGTCCTCCTCCTCACCCCTGCCTGTCCTTCCTGAACAGTTTGTACCCATCTATGACAGTGCTCCAGTCCTGCGAGCTGTCCCACCAAGTCTCTGTTATTCCAATCACGTCATAGGTCTGTGACTGTGCGAGGACTTCTGGTTCTTCCTGCTTGTTTCTCAGGCTCCATGTGTTCATGTACAGACACCCAAGATAACTAGCTGATTGCCCTGATTTCCCAGGAAGTATGAGAGTATCTCCACAGGGAAGCTGGAGGCTATCTATCTATGCTGGCAGTCTGATGCCATACCCTTTGGAAAAAACCTGTATATTACTGCAGCCTGGCATTGGGCTGGTTGATTATCACTGGACTATGCTGGGGTAAACCCATGGACTTCAATAGCAGAATCCAGCCCTTTCTATTGACAAGTGAGATGTTTTAAAAGTAAAGTTTGCCATCCACTGCAGTGCAGGATCTTTCCTTCCCCTGACGCCTGCCTAACTGTGGCTGAGCCATTCTAGAAGGAGTATTACTCACAGATGGTATGACAGGGTGGGGGGGAAACTGTCTCTTCTCAACTACCCCACGCCACCTTCCTTCCAAACAGGGGCCTGTACAACACTCAGCTGTCTCTAGATCCCAGGTCGTGACGTGCATCTATATCCAGACAGCAGTATCCAGGATACCCAGAACCAGCCAAATCAACCAATTGCAGGCTCCTGGAGGCCAGCTTCAGAGACGAGCAGACCCTTTATAAGTGATCCCTCACTCATTCCCTTAAAGGAAGGTAGTAGCAGCAAAGTGAGCTGGAAGGAACTGGTGAGAGGGAGAGAACAGCCAAGTACGGGCAGTTGGCTGTACAGCAGGCCCTTACTTCTAAGGTAAGTCTTTGCCTGATTTTCTCAGAATTGTACAGAGGCATGTTGATTAGGGCTAAGGAAGGTGAGTGGGTGCAGGATTCATTAGAACGTATGCCTCAGCTTGCTGAGGGAGAGCAAATAATGTAAATGTACGTGTGCAAACTGGAATTCACAGGAGAGGGTGTTGCTCACAAGCTTGTCATGATTCAGCTTTAGCTGAGAAGAGATGTCCAGGGCATTCTGCAGCTCTATGGTTATGTGCTGAAACCAGTTGTGATCCTTACGTGCTGGCTACAGTTTCGTCCTGGCACTTGGAGCTGAATGGAACAGCTATCAGTTGTAATTGCAGGGGTATCGGACATGTGTCATGATTTGACATTTATTAAAGTGCCCTCCAGGTAATCCTTTTTTCAGGAAAACATTATTATTCTTCCATGGAGTTCATGGAAATCCAGGATGGCACTGGAATACTTCAGCACGGCATTATGAGCTGGGTAACAGAGGCAGCGTTGGGGGTGAGAGTCTAGCTCTGTGGCTAGAGTGGGATGGCTCCATTACGGGGAGAGCATTGGGTGACAGTTCAGCACTTCTAAGTGTTTATTGCAACTGTGCCACTTCTTGGGATGGGTGTAGGCTGTCTCACCTGGGAGAAAGGTGGATCCTCTAGAGTGGGAAGGAGTTGGCTGTACCAACAGAGACAACCTGGGGATGGGGGTGGGAAGGCAATATTGTCATGGGGTCAGAGGACTGGTGCTTCTAGGCTTTTTTTGGCTTAGATGGAGAATGTGAATTTGGAGATGAAGCATAAGGTATCTGAATTGGGATGGGGATCAGGAACCAGTTTAGCCCACTGGAGAGAGAGGGATATATTACAAAATTGTTGGGGATATTCACAGGCATGTTAATAAGGTTTATGTTTCCTCTAAGCATAGGTAGACTTCTAGGGAACTGGATAGGAACTGTGCTGGGCTATATGCTAAAAGCCTTCATTCAATTTAGACTTGGGCGAAACTCCTACAGACTTTAGCACCTCCTAGGATCTGGCTATTTGTAGACATGGTAGCAGATGGGCTGAAAGTAACTGCAAACCTGTTAATATGGCCTCTTTCCACATGAAGAATCTCAACTGAGTAATAAAAGGGTAGTTTCATTTAAAGGACAATAGGCTAAGAAGAGGATGTTCTCTGTGATAGCCCAAAGGTGTAGAATTCACTGCTTTGCCCATCAGAAATTGTCCCAGTTTGATACACACAGGGCATGAATGTTTTCCTAAACAGCAAGAGGTTGTGAGAGCTCTTACCAAGGTTTAAAGAGCAGAACCAGTTCTAGGCAGTGGGCTTATGATAACTGTGATTTATTGGTGGGAGGGATGCTCCTGGGAAAGCCTATTTAAATATGTTTTTAAAACAAGATGCAGAGAGCAATGGATAGTCACTGGAATATACGGCATGTAGAACTCATAGAATTCAGGAGAAGCATCCACTTATATTCTTTAACAGAATTTTCTGTTTCCTAGGTGGCACAGGCTAGAGAAACTAACACAAAGCTGAAAGTTATGGCTCCAAAATCGTAGCCTAATTATGTGATTCAAACAATTCTCAGGAGGGCTAATTGGCCTGGCCATAGTGCCACACCAACAAAGCTAGACTGTTTCTGACACTTCATTCCTAGCTCAGGTATCTCTCCATGGAACTGCGTAGTGCTGTGTAGACATACCCTGAGGAAGGATTTATCCTAGAAAGATTTGCTGATCGAACTACCCTGCTGTAGTTAAAGCAGCAAGCTTGCTCTAGCAGGCATGCAGCTAAACTTATTTAAAATATCTGCACTAGTATTTGACACATTAATATTGGTAAAAAGTCATGCGCATTAAGATTTTTACCAGTAAAATTATACTAGAAGACATCACACATGAACCAACATAGTAAAACTCCCCCACATGGACCAGACCTAAGTAACTTACCCACTAGGCTGAGCTTCTGCTTCTGCTTTTCTCCAATTTGAGAATGGTACTGTTTACTATAAGCACTACATACATGCAAAATGTCCCTTAGTATCCTCAGCCTGGGCAGGTACAAGCACACACAGAAGTGTATCTACCTTTGTTTGTAAGGTGAGGAAATGCTTAGTGCACAGCAGTTACTGTCCAAAAGTGAGATCTGTAGTCTTCATTTGCAAGTCATTTATATCAGCCCAAAGTGATTTTTAAGGGTAACCAGAACTGACTGCCATTCTCCCTTCTCTTTGACTATGTAGAAATAAGAGGCAAAGCGATAGAGAGCTCTGTGCCTTGTAAGTGTAGGAATAAGGGTAGGTACAGGCATTTCTTAAGAAACAGACCAAGGATTGCTATTTAGTTTCATGTGTATGCTAGAGACTTTGAGTTACTTATTCATTTCCATATTGTGACTTAGCTGTTGGTAGGTATGGAAATACCTGTTACAATCAAGGGACAAAATTATGGTAGCGTTCAGGTAAGCGGACAATATATGTTTCACCATGACATCATTGTTGACTTCCATCTCTTCATGGTGAGCCTTGAAATATTTCTTTTTTTCCTATAAAAGCCAGCACTTGGACCAGAGCATCTTTTTCCTTTTGATGTGCACTCACTTTTGTGCCTTCCTATTTGTAGAGAAAAGCCTAAAAATGTGCATCAAACGTAAGTGCCAAAATACTTGCTTTAAAAAAAAAAATCACGATTGGAGTTAGCATCATGGTTTTTAGACCCTCAGGAGCTGGCAAAATTGCACCGAGCAGAGTAGTTAGTGGCTTTTAAGTGTGGCCAAATCTCCCTGTGTCCTGGCAACACTCAATTTTTTGGAGTAAGAGGGAGTGCATTTTTAGACTCCTGTAGTGATGTGAGTCCCTCGGCATCCGATTTCTCCCACATTAAATTACCTTCTCTCATGGTGGTTGCAAGGGAGAAAAAAAAGAGTTGAGCCCATGACACCTAGAGCTCAAAACAAGGAGGTGAATAACAAGAATTGATCTTCCTCAATATTGTAAACCAATATTTAAGCAATCATTCTTTCTGTTAGTGCGTATAGGTCCTTGTGTTTGATTAAGCTGGTCAAACAATGACATTTCTAATAACTTTTCTAAAAGTAAGAGCATGAATATCATGAGGCCTAGAGAAACTGTGGAGTCTCCAACCTTGGGAGTTTTCAAGAACAGGTGGGACAGACACTTGACTGGGATGATTTAGTGAGGGATGATCTTGCCTCTAGCAGGGGGCTGCACTAGATGAGCCTAGCCCTACTTACATATGAACTCAGGGTAGGTGGATGTGGGTTTTATTTGGGGGGGACCTTGTGTTTTCTGAGCCCCTCTCAAGATCTGGGATTGCAGGGGATAAATGAGAGGATGAAAACCAGTCCACAGTGAGCTCTGGCTTCACATGCATGCACACACAGAGCTCTGACTTCACACACACAAGCCAACATACACACATAGCTTTAACTTGACAGTTCACACACATGCACACACACTGACTTCACCCAGAGCTTACACACGTGCACCTGCATGCACAACTCTGACTTCACACACACACAGCTGTCACACACACACCTCCCTCTGACTGCCAACAGATACACACAAACCAACACACACATACAGAGCACTGACTTCACACACACAACACACATGCACAGCTTTAACTTGACAGTTCACACACACATGCACACACACTGACTTCACCCACACAGCTCTGACTTACATACTTGTGCACCTGCATGCACAGCTGCCTTCACACACACACACACACAC
>JAGPOW010000304.1:110535010-110586562 GCA_030014935.1 Caiman crocodilus | reverse complement strand
GCGCGGCGCGGCGCGGCGCCGGGGATCGCCCTGCCTCTGCCCCGGTAAAGCGTCTGCGGGAAACTTCTCCGATCCGCTTTATGCAACGGGGGGAGGGGCTGGCTGAGGCCGGCAGTGCATGCAGGGGATGCCTATGCCTCCCCCCCGCTACTGTCTTTTGGGGAGTAGGATGTCCTCCCCTGGGCGCTGCTCCCCAAGCCAGGCTGGGCCCCTGCCTGCGGGGTGATGTTTCCTCCCTGCCCCCGCCCCTTGGCACCCTCTTTTGCCAGGACCCCTGCCCCTCTTTGCTGGGCGCGGTGGGGGCCCAGGGGTGTTCAGGGGCTCCAGCCCCTGGCTTGCTTGGCTCTGTTTTGGGTCGGCCTCTGAACAGGGAGGGTCAGGGGGAGTCCTTTGGCTTGGCAGTGAGCACGCCTGCCCTGGCTTTGGACTTGTGGGCTCCCCTCCCTCCTTCGGCTTCTCAGCGTGGCGGGGAGGTGAGCGTGGGTACAAGGGGGCGTTTTCTACATGTGGAGGTAATGGCGAAAGGAGAAAAAAGGCCCTTTCCCCCCTCAAGCAGCCCCTGTGAGCCCAGATTGTGAGGCTGGCTCAGAAAACACAAGGCTCCCTTCCCCCTCCCCCTCAAATAAACCTTCTTCTGAAGATCATCAGGGGATGCACCCTGCTCCAGGTGTTGCCCTCGCCTCAAAGCAGCTGGACTTGTGCACTCCTGCATTTAAACTTCCTCCTCATTTTAACTACCGTGCCAATGACAGGAGGCTTCTTCATCCATTTCTAGTGCTTACCTGACACGGGAAATACCGTGACCTCCAGGGTGGTTTTCCTAGTTGCACCTGGGGCTAATCACTTTCCTGGCATAGGTTAGTACCTGCAGAGGTAATGTATAGTAAACCTCCCGCTTGCTGCCCTAATGGGACGATCTTGCCCACGTTATGGAAATGGGAGACTCCTCTCTAGCTTGCTTCTTTCTGCAACCATATGGCTGAGGGCAAGCAAAACTTGGGGCATCTGAACCCCGAACCTCTGGGCTTGGCACTGCACGTAGGATGCTCGCCAAAGGATTTGGGAACATCTGAAGGCCCAGGTGGGGTGGAGGATGTTTGTCGATAGCAGGGCCATTTACTTATGGTTCTGGACTGACTCATGGATTTGGACTTGATTTGGCTGATTTGGATTGCAACACAAAAAATTCTCCCCTGCTTCTAGTGCCAGGCTCAGGGCCTTAGATGATGTTTGAAGGGGTGGATTGGGCCCAGTGTGAGCCAGCAGAATGTGGCCTAAACACCTGTCCCGTGGTGGTAAAATGCAAGGGGAGACAAAGTTGATTCCCTGTTTGGGATCAGATTCCTAGAGACATGCAACTCTTTAGGCACTGATCTCTTTCGAGGAGAAGTAGAGCTGTCTTCACCAGAAGCTTCTAGCTCACCAGAGAGAAAAGATGGTCAGTCTCTGTTTACTCACCCTTTCAGCATCCACTCTCTGCCGCTGTGCGGCACAGGATACCGGGCCACAGAATACTCTGACCCAGTAAATGGCAACTCTTATGTTCTTGTGCTCTTATGTTCCTGGCTTCCAAAAACTTAGGTGTTTCAGATCTGGTGGGGATTCATACCTGGTTTCCAGTTTTGCAAGCATCGAGTCTGTCTCCTTTTTACACATGGCTTCAATTGATTCCCTTAGAAGAAAACCTCACATTGGGTCTGTGGATGGGAAGCCTGGTTCTTCTACCTTTTACCAACTAGATCTTCCACTGTGAAAGGTGGGCAGTCAGGATGCATGCCTCAGCCTCTTATTTCTTGTATTTCAGGCATGAGCACCATGGAGTCATTGGTGGAGCCGTGCAGGGATCTGTTTACTTGCAAGCTTCCAGACAAAAAGTGTAACCCAAAGAAGAATGGGGTAACAGGTAAGTGAGAGGGGGGAAGCGGGCTTCAGGCCCAGTCACATGATTGTGGCTGCTGTTGTTTCAATGTGGAAGGGAGTTGTGTGAATTCAGTGTCATGTATGTCAGCACAGAACTACCTTATACCATGTAGACATAGGTGACTGGTAGGGGGTGCATGTGCCCCCCTGACGGGACCAGTGTCTCCCAAACGGCCGACACTGATCCTGCTGGTAGGGCTGGTGCCCCCCGACAGGACCACCACCGTTGACGGCTTCTGCGGGTGCCCCCCAGGTTCAGGAGGCACCAGTCACTCATGCATGTAGATGTGAGGCAGTTCAATCTATACTTAAGTTGAAGTACCATGATTAGTTCCATGGACTTTGGCAGCATTACTCAGTACAGTAAAAGTAACCACAAAAGCAGAAACGTGGCCTAAGTGTGTGCAGGTAGGAGGCTACCATGTGTAAATTGATTAGCATGACTCTGGAATGGGGAGACGGGGTCCTGGATCCTGGCCTTGTAGAAGGTCTGAGCATTTTTGTTGATGTTGGGTGCTGTAACTGATCAATGCCTAAAAAAACCAGTTCCTTGATATGTAGGTAGGTGCCTAAGTTTGATGTAGGGACATCACTCCATTAGACAGTTTTGGCTTTATTATAACTGCTTGGGAGCTTCCAATTTGGATACAGTAAGGAGTATTCCTCATATTCACAAAGGGCAGAAAAAGTTATGTTTAGAGCTCTGTCCTGTAGTCCTTGAGGACATTGTTCACTAGTGGGTTTAGAGCATATGATAAGTTCAGGATTTAGCTTTATAGGGAAGGTACTCCCTCAGAGTTGCCCCGGACTTCTTGGTTTCTGTGTTCTGCCCACATGTAACTTCCAACACATGTGACTTCTGTGACAGCGGTGGGAGACATGGCCATATGGTGGTAAGACAGTCAAAGCTCAGAACAGTCATGGGGACACCAAGGGGGAACTTTTCTTTAAGACCATACTGTTGCTTCTATCTTGGTATGCCCAGGCCCAGCAGGGATGAAATGCATCATACCTGATGTCTGTGATCTGTTGCTGTTCTGAGCCCTTGAAATATTAGGCATAAAGGGATCTGCCACAGATGGAGTGGAAATTTTCCTGGCCTCAGGACAGACACTAAGATTGTCTGAAAAGCCATGCTGGTGGCAGAGCAGTTAAAGTATCTTAGCTCCAGGAGACATCAGTTTGAGTCTTCATGTGGACTTGTGCTGAAGGCTTCTTGTAAATTGGGTACCTGGTTGTTCATGGTGGTGAGTCAGAGGTACATGTGTTGCCAGCCTCTTCACTCCCATATGTGTGCTACTGATGGCAGAAGCAGGTACCTACTAGTACCAGGCTTGGCAGGCCTCTGACCTTGATTGTGTTTCTAAAATGGTTAAATGGGGAGTTTAGCTAGAAACTGTCAGTGGCTTAAATGTCTGCTTTGGGAAAGGGACTCCAGAAGAAACAAGCATTGCTCTAGGGCTGCTGGAACTGTTAAGTTATTGAATAAACTTGATACAAGCCTGATTATCTTAAGGTCTCTCTGAGTAGGGAAATGGTTTGTCTGCTTCTTGAAAAATTGACTCAACAAGCTCTGTAGTTGTGTGCCCTCAGTCTCCTAAGCCCTACTCAAGGTGGAGACAGGTTGCCAAGCCATCACTAGCTAGATCAGTCGTTCTGAAACTTTTTAGACTTAAAGCACCCATTGGAAAAGGCTAGCTCTTAGCTTTCACGTGTTCGTTGATTATGGAAAAATAATAAATGTGCCCCTAGCGGGTTACAAGAAATAATGGCCACAAGCTAGCAGAGAGCAGATTTAGACTGGACATTAAGAAGAACTTCTTCACAGTTAGAGTGGCCAAGGTCTGGAATGGGCTCCCAAGGGAGGTGATGCTCTCTCTTATCCTGGGGGTCTTCAAGAGGAAGTTAGATAAGCATCTAGCTGGGGTCATCTAGACCCAGCACTCTTTCCTGCCTATGCAGGGGGTCAGACTAGATGATCTACTGAGGTCCCTTCCGACCCTAACATCTATGAATAAAGCATTTCTTCTGTTGCAAAGAACCCAGAAAGACCACAGCAGGTTGGAAGGTTTTTGACACTGTGGATTGTAATTTGTAATCTTTGGGTTTTATCTTAAGCATCATGTGTAGGTGTGTGCACACCGGATGGTGCCAATATTGTGTGGCACCTTGCAGTACCCTTTAAAAGAAACCGGCAGCACTCCAGGGTGGCTTCTCACCTAGTTGAGAAGCTCTGAGTTAGAGGCTTCTGCACTCTGGATTTCAGTGCCAGCTGGCAGAACATAACCAGCAGCAAGTGGCTTAACAAGGTGTCCTCTGCCTATTTGGATGATGTTTAGTAACATAGCAGCCATGACGGGTCGCTCATGAGTACTTGCCATATGGGTCTGTACTGAAGGATACTAGGCAGTATGTTCTAAAGCTCTGGCTGTGCCCTTCTTGATTTACATTTCCCCTTCTGTTTCCAGGCTTAATTGCAAAACACCTTCAGAAGACCTTTAAGATACCCATCTCCTTGCAGCTGTCCTCATCCAAGGCTCTTTCCCAGTGCTGCACAGGTGGGTATGGATGGAAGCATGAAAAGGTTTGCCTTTAGGGATCCTTGTGCAGAGGCTTGGTAGTGGGTTGAGTATCGGGACATCAGTACTGGGCAATTTCATGGCTGTTAATGTAAAAGGGCCCTTGTTCCTCTTGAGGTGCTATGCAGTGGCTTGGTTTCACTGTCCTAATTGTAGCCCTAGTTGTATAAACTATGCAAAGCTTCTGCCTGTTATTAAATCTGGCTTCTGTAGTTCCATAGGATCTGGGAAAAACTGGCATGAAGTAAATAGATTACCTCTGACAAATGAATGTGGTGTGATGTCTTGTTAGCAGGGAAATGACTGGCTTAGGAGTTTCTGGTGGAACCGCAATGAAAGGTGATTGGGGAGGCTTCTGAGGTTAATAATTGACCTGCTATTGCTGTTTATTAATAGTGTGATGAGCCTTGTAGGCTTTGATTTAGTGTGGGTGGAGACAGACATGTTGCCTCAGGCTGGACTTCCTACATTTTCTGTTTAGGCACTTGTCTTCTAGAACAAGAGGTTTCTGAAGCAGAGTCTGCTTCTTATTCCCAGGCACATACAAGTATCTGCACAAACATGTACAGTGTGGGTTGGGTCTTTAGTACTCCTGTAACAAGATCCAGGTTGTCCCTGGGAATTTCTGAGGGTTCCCCTTCCTGATCCATCAGTCTCTTAAAGTCTCAGTTGGGATCACAGATTGGTACCAAGGAGGAGATGTTAGATGCTTGGTTTCATGATCCAGGCTTCTTAGGATCATGGACTAGAAAAGCTGTTTCTGTGTTGGAGACGGATTTTTTGTGCTTGCTTTCCGAGGAGCCCTATATTAAAAGAGCTTAACATAAAAGAAGAAAATCCAACTTCTTAAAGAGCTAAAATCTGAGCCTAGGGCTATAAGCTAGAAAACTGAGGCTTCTAATCCTGCCTCTGAGTGACTCTCTATACTCTCAGCCTCTCAACTACTAGCAGTTCCAAAGGCTGCTCCCAGCCGTCTTCCCAAATGGAAAATGAAACCTGACTGCATTAGCATAATCAGATTAGTCACAGTGAGATGGAGGGAATGGGAGGGGGCTTCTATCCTTGTGTATGTCATCTGTGGCCCTGCTTCCCTTCACTTTACCTCTCTTGCTTTGCCTGGGTTGGGAAGAGTGAAATTGTTTTCTTGGCTGGACTTATTACCTTTTCAGTGCTAGAGGCAGAGGAGGCTTGTTGGTACTGTGTTCTGGCTCATGTAGCCTTTCTAAGGCCTCTGAGACTAGAGATGAATGCTAGTGCTCTCATATACATAGCACCCTGCACAATAATAGCACTAAGTACTGTGCTCTTTGCAGATCAGAGTAGCTGGGAGCCAGCAAACACACACTAAAAGACATTCTGGATACAAATGGGCTTATGGGCACAATAGCAAAACATTGAGCTATGTAGAGATGGGGAAACAGCGAATGCATTGAGAAACAAACTGAAAGGTTTGTCTGTAGCTCTTCTGAGTCCCTCTCTGCCTTCAGCTTCAATGCCCTTCTTATGACTGGGTCCAACTCATCTCGATAAGTTGCAGTGCACTAATGGCAGCACACTAAGAGGAATTGTCTCCTCCTACAGAATAGGCTTATTAAGATGCTTGGAGCCCTGGCTCTGTACAAGGCAGATATTTATAATGAGAGCTGTGTCTAGGAGGACTGTTCTGTTCCTACAGGCTCCTGTCCAAACTTAATGATGAACAGGAATGAAGCACTTGAACAGAGGCCAAGGAACGTGGCCTCTGTGCCCCAGCTGCCTGTCAGAACACATTGGACACTTTGCTTGTCACTCTCATCAGACGGGGATGGACAATATGACAGCCTGGCATCACGGGACTGGCGGAAGGGTCTGCAGGCTCAGGTGAGGAGTGACTTGGGCCAATTCATGGCACGTTAGATCTTTGGTGCCGGGGAGGTGGGGCAATTCCCATTATTGGGACTGGTAGCATTTGAATCTTTTGAGGCCTTTCATGTAACATGTTCCTGTTTTGGTGTCCCAGGCCTGCTCAACTGCTGGCCCAGCTTTCACCAGAGGGCTGTTAGTCACACCAATTACTTCTTGTCTTGCAGATGGAGCAGGCTCACAGTGGAGGGGCAGCCAGCAGCACAGGCTCCCTGGAGCGGGCATCCCTCTTCTGTGTCTCTAGGTCCAGTTCCCCAGCACAATCTGCCATGCCCAGTCCAGTAGAACAGCTCCCCAAGGCCAAGTCCTCTAGCCAGTTCTTCTTGTTTCCGTCACCATCTTGGAACAACAGCTCTGAAGCAGATTCCAACCCTCTGGCCTTCTCTGGCTCCAAGAAAGCTTGCAGCTATGTCTGGAGGGTGAGTCCAAAATCCACTGTTCCTGGCAGCCCGAAGCCAGAAGAACCAGAGTACTTTCACTTTTCAGAGCCTGTCATTGCCAGGGTGATGGACTGCATCTACTTGGGGAACCTTAATGCAGCCTACAGTGGACGGGCACTGTGTAAGAATAATATAGATAGCATCATTGACATGAGCAACCTGCCCAGTGACCACAGCCTGAGCATCATCCCATGCACATGCAATCGAGGAGGACTTAGGCACAGCTGGTCCCGCCTGAAGGTGGATATCCAAGGACTTCTGGATGGGAAATATCCTGTCCTGATGGGGTCCTGCTTCCAAGACATCAATGAATGCATTGATGCCTCACTGGAGAAGAGGAAGCGAGTTCTGATCCACTGCACGGATGGCTACTCTCTAGCCCCTACATGTGTCATCCAGTACCTGATGGTGAAGCACAAAATGAGACTGATGGCAGCCTATGAGTTTGTGAGGGCCAAGTATCCCCTGAACATCCATGAGTGCCATCAAAATTTGCTGGTGGGTCTGGAAAGGTCCCTGCAGCCTGGTAATGTTGACGTAGAGTGCTTGAAGCAGTCCATGTCCAGGAAGATGGCTTGGACGTAAGAGGACAGTCAAGCTAGGGAAATGTTGTATTACCTGTTACTAGTCCTGAAGTGGAACCAAAAATAAATATATAGCTTAAATGTCTTCTCACTTAATGGGATGACAGTAGCTGTGGGATATTGTTAGAAGATACTGCAGGGATGGGTTTCAGAAGCTGTGACCATCCCTGGCAGGACCTCCAGTAGCCATAGTGAGCAGAAGTGGATTGTGAGAAGGGAGATCTCTCAGGGAAACACTTGTCCAGTAATTCTGGATGGGGACAATGCAGGGGATGAAGAGAGAGTCTCATGAGAGGCCAGTGGGCCTGTGTGCCAATAAGATCCTGAAGTCGGTGCACCTAGCCATGAGGTGATTCTGTAAATTAGACAGAGGTAGGACATGGGTTTGCTTAGTGATCTTGAGTAGACCTTTTTAACGACCGTACTCTCTATTCCTCAGGAAGTCCAGGTTCTTGCAGAAGGCATCATCCCTGCTCCCAGAGCAAAACCTCCCAACAGTACTAGGTGGGGTGGATACATAGTTCTGGTCGATGAGATGTGCTAGACTTGAAAACAGGCCTCAGTTCTGGTGCTAGAATTGTGTAGGCAGGTAGGCAGGCTTCCCTCAGGCTATGAAAGATGTCACAAGAGTGTCCTATGGTGCCTCATTGATTTTAGTATATGACCCCAAGTTGAGTGCCTAGAGTGTGTGAAGTGCTTTATGGGACAGGTAGAAGATACAGACCCTGTCCCCTAAAGAGTAGATAAGATAGGATGCAGAAGATGAGGTAGTCAGTAGGCTATGGGGCAGGAAGAGAAGGGTTATAGCAATAGCAACAGGTGATTTCCTAATGTGTGCCGGTTAGCCTAACTTCCCACTGCTCCCAGCAATATTTGCATG
Source organism: Caiman crocodilus (assembly GCA_030014935.1). Taxonomy (NCBI): domain Eukaryota; kingdom Metazoa; phylum Chordata; order Crocodylia; family Alligatoridae; genus Caiman; species Caiman crocodilus. The sequence continues at coordinate 110,578,257 of JAGPOW010000304.1, read as the reverse complement.
TGAATTCCCCAGCACCTGGTTTATCAATGCCATTATCAGACCTACTGGATTGGGTGACAGAGGTGTATCTCTAGGTCTTATTCTGGTTTGAGTCTCAGACTGGTAGAGCCAGGACTGAGATCTTCTTGGAGCCTCTGTCATGTCCACCCTGAATTCCTGTGGTATATCTATTATTCTGGAGGTGCAACATACCTTCAGCAGCTCCACAGAAATGAAATGTGGTTCCTAAAAATTCATCTATCTATTTTTTGTTAGGTTGGCTTTTGTTTCTTTTGGTAGTTAGTGACTTCACCAGTAACTTGGAGTAAAGCTCCTCTTTGAAAGGACCTGCTTGGAGTTCCCTTAGGTTTTAAGCAAGGTTCAACAAACTTCTCCTCGTTCAGACTTTGGCAAGCACTTGCTTTTTCTGGTGCCAGAATTTCTCAGATTTGAATAGTGTTGGTTTCTGATCAGTTGTCTATTTTATTCTGATGCTTGTTGGATTTACAGCTTGTATTTGGATTCAAGTTTGAGTGTTGTTTTATATATCCAGAGCATCTTAGGGTTCCACCTCACACTTCAGGCCGTCTTTTTTTAAGGAGGAAACCTGCACAGAGATTGATGACCTGTGAGGGCCTTCTTTGTTCTCACTGCTAAAGACCAGATAAGGTAAATAAGTTTGAGGATATAAATATGGGCTCTCCCTTCTGGCTGCTGCTCCTCCTTCCTGGCCCCTTTTTGGGCAGATAAGTCCTGTAATAAATAAGTCAATATTTGTATTTTGCAAAAGTTAGGGAGGGGTACCTTGAGTCTAAAAAGGTTGAGAATCCCTGATTTTAAAACATTGAAGTAATGGGAAAATCCATTTCAATGACCTCAGTCCTCCTTATCCTTTCAAGCCAATGTTTGAAGATGCAACATGGTAACAAAACTCTCTTTATATTTTTAATTAAAAGTCTATTCCTATGCTATATACCCAGACTCTTGTATTGCTTTTATGGCTTGGCCAAGATGCAAGGCACTCTTGGCGTGTAGTATACACATGGATCCTTGAGGTGCTATGGGTGGTGCAGAAAAAGTATCCTCCCGCAGTGTAGGAATGCATTGGGTTGACCTGATGTCTGCACGGGATCTGTATGCGGTCAGTTTCTGAAATGGGTTAGTTCTGCACACAGCACAAATGTTCTTAGCTGAAGAAATTGCTATAGAGTCTTTGGAGATGTTAATAAAGATTTGTTTATACAGGGAGAATGTGGTTTGTGTGGTTGATGTTAACATCTTTGCTAAGAGCCTGGCTTAGGTAAAAGGAAACCATGTATTTAGAGTTGGTTCTGCTATTGCTACCTCCTCATTTCTGCCCCTTTTTGTTCCTAACATAATATCACTGCAAGCCAGCCTTCTGCAGCTGGGGCAGACTTCCCCAAAATTCTCCTTGCTTTCCTGGAGATACTGGGATCCTCTATAGTAACCAGGTGACCTCACTTAAGTCTTGTCTGTGCTACTATTTTTCTTCATTTTCCGCACAGTTGCATTGCAGCCAATTAGTTTCCAGTGTTGGTAGCCATGCTGGGACATTAGTGCAGAGCAGTGGTTTTCAAACATTTTTCATTTGCGGACCCCTAAAAAATTTTGCATGGAGGTGCGGACTCTGTTGAATTGTCAATGTGGGTATTCACATACTTTTGATTGATCACAGTCATCTTTTGCAGATCCCTTAGACCAGGAGTTTTCAACTTTCTTTCACAAGTGTACTCCTTCTGCCTCAAAGTTTCAGCTCATGTACCACTTTATATTTTTTGCTTGGTTTTAATAAGGGGAGAGAGGGAGAAGATTGAGGGCCCTCATTGTGGGGAACGGGATGGGGCTGGAGCTGGGGCAGGGGCAGAGGAAAGTGCTACATAGCTGGGGTGGAGTGTGGGCCTGAGCTGTGAGAGCAGTTCGTCCAGGAGGCATGGGAAAGGGGGGCAGCTGCTGCTGCTGCGTGCACCCCAGTGGATGTATGGGGGGGGCACATGCCCCCCAGATCTGTGCGTAGGGCTGAACTCTGCACCCTGCTACCCCAAGGGTGGTGCAATGCCATGTACCTGCTATGGCCAAGCGGGTAGAGGATAGACACACACATGCAGGCAGAGACACATACATACACAGACATACTCAGACACACAGATGGAGACACAGATGTGCGCACACATGCAGACAGACACGTGGAGATGCGCACACACACAGCAGGTATGTGTGTGGGGGGGGGAAGGGGCTGGGGGGGTGGGGGCAGACCAAGAATGAGGGTTGGAAGTGAGTCTTTGTGCCCACTCCCAGGAGAAGGGCCAGGGCCAGGGCAGTACTGCTCTTTTGTGGCACCCAGCCGGCTGGCAGGTGGGAGTGGGGCAGGGCTCATGTGCAGTGGTTGCCACCACCCTGCACCACCATCGCTGCTGCCGCGCTCCACACTGCTTTCCCGCAGCTGGTTTCACATGCGGCTTTGCAGGCAGCTGACAGATGAGCTGCGAGTCATGTCAGCAGCCCACAGAGCCGCACATGCGATTGGCTGCAGGAAAGCAGCGTGGGGCACAGCAGCAGCATAGGGTGGTGGTGGTGGCAGCCGCTGCATGCGAGTCTCACCACCTGGCTGGTTGGGTGACATGCGTTCAGCCCGCAGAGGGGCACCACTGCCCTTGCCCCCCAGGCCCTGCACCTGGGAGTGGGTGCAGAGAGCGAGCTAAGGTGGGGGGCAGGGAGGCACCACGGTGTGCTGCATGCAGCTGGCAGCACTCAGCATGCCCCTCCCCACCAGAAGAAGCAAAGTACAGGAACACATCAGGGAAGACGCCACTGCTGCACTATGGGGTGCACTTTGTCCCCACCCACCTGTGCCTTTCCCCACCCCCTACAGCCTTTCTAAGTACCCCTGGGGGTATGCATACTCCTGATTTACAACTTCTGCCTTGGACATCATCTGCAACCCACCAGGGGTCTGCAGACCACAGGCTGAAACCCAGTGGAATAGACTGATGTAATACAGTGTGATGTAGATGGAAATCAGGTGTCCCAGCCTGAGGAACATCTTCAGCCAATCGTCTCTAGCCTGCTCTGAGCTGAGTAAGACATAGATGGCCTGTCTACACCAAGTGCTTCTCTCACCACTACTAGTGGTGGAACGGCACAAATGGGAATTGGGATTAGAATAATCCTAGCATAGAAAAGCTGATGACTTAATGGAGGGGTCTGATGCTAGGAAGAAGGGGGACCAACAGTTTGTGTGCTAACCTCAGTTTAAGACACCTGGGTTCAGTTGCTTGCTCCACAACTGCTCCGCAGTGAGTCTCCTGTTAAGGCTTTGGATAATTTCTATGGGGATAGGACATCCAAATACTGCTGAGGAGCAGGACCTAGGCCTCGCTGTACCTCTGAGTGCCATCATCCAACTTCCAGTGCTGCTCCAGAGTCCAGAGCTGACCTACAAGCCACACATGGCATGTGCTGGACAGGACCCACATGCAGGGCCAGGGACATGAGCTGTACACGATGCCTAGCCTGGCCAGCCCAGACACAAGATGTATGTGGTACCCGCTCTGGGATCCATGCAGCATGATGCACCAACACTGGCCAGTCAGGGACCTGTGCCATCTGTGGTGCCAATCAGCCAGGACTGTGTCTCATACAGCACCTGCCCCAGCCAGTGCAGGACCACACGGCATGTTGTGCTTGCTTCAGCCAGTCCAGGACCTGTGCTGCATATGGCTTCTGCCCTGGACCTGCTAGGGTAGATGTCATGTACAGCATATGTCCCAGAGCAGGCACTGTTTGGGCAGGATCCAGTATGTGGGGAGTGTATGGGCCCTATATGGCCTGCAGGGCCAGTCTTGTACCATTTGTCTGGCCTGTGGTCAATGCCACTCATCCAGCCTGATGAGTTTGACACCTGGGATAAGCAATTTAGATACTACAGTAATGGGCACCGAGTGAAACCTTGGGTAGTTAGAGAAGAGATTCTGCTTCTGGGGAAGATAATGAAAACTTCCACAAACTTCAGCGGGACAAGGACTGGCCAGGTGGGAAGAAGCAGCAAGAGGAGCTGATTTAAGATTGTCAGCCATAGCTTATTGCTTCGTCAAGACAAAGGGCTTTGATGCCAAAATTGGGGGTAGAAAAGTAAGTCCATTAGAAAACTGACTTGTACACAGGCCCCACTTCACAGCATCTTAAGAGAAGTCCAGCAGCCTCTCCATCGTCAACATTCACGTACAAGTCAAGACATGATAAATCAAGAAGGCGTTGTTAAAAACTCTGTCTTTCAAGGAGATGTGTATTTCTTTCACTTCTCTCTGTAAAGCAAAGCCAGGCTGAGCTGTGCAGGCTGCTGCAGGTGGTTTGGGAAGGTGCCAGTTACTACAAGGTTTCAGTAAGGAGCATGACTCACAATGTTCAGCTGGGCCATTAGACCAGAACCATCAGTTCTGCTCTTCTCACTCTGATGACTGAGGGCCAATCCCACGAGAAAAAGAGGGTGGGGGGGGGAAGTACAACTCCGCACCGATGCTACTGCTTTGCCAGCAGATGGCACAAAGATGTCACCTTCATAACATGACCCAGGCAACATGAAAACCACATTTGTCATACATGTCTACGTTCGTGTGACTGTTGCTGCTTTACTGGCAGGTAGCAGAGTTTGCACAGAGTCCTGGTGTGATATTTTGTATTTAAAAAAACAGTAAAACTGGTAGCCATCCTTAGTGCATTGCCTGTGCAATGGAATGAAGATCAGGTCTCAGGGATAATCTCCTTCGTTCCCTGTCTGCCCATGGCCTAGCTCAAATCAGGCCCTGATTCTTAATTTAGGTGCTACTGTAATAGGAACAGTAGTAGAGGAAAGAACCTTCCTCTTCTCTGAAAAATGACTTCCCAACCATTTTTTAACAGAGCTACAAGGACAAGCAAGTTTCCTCATGTAAGATTAAAGGAACAGCAGCTGGAAAAGAGCAGATAGTATGAAAGGAAGCAAAAGAACACCTTTGCAACAGTCTTAGCTTAACCAACTGAACACATGGCATACCTTAAAGACTACTGATGTTAACCCCACTCCGTGCTAAAGCTAGCCTCCATGTTCTGGAGGAGGCACTGCCAGGATCTTTGCCCTCAACAGCTTCTTCATGAGGCAGAGGCAACTCCCCTGGTTTCTCAATGCTGTTCCCATCCCATGCTAAGGATAGTCCCCATAGATCTGAGTACAACTGTACGCTCACCCACTTCTGGGTATGCACACTCGGTGCAAAGGTCATCCTCATAGAGCTAATAATTCTAGACTTTACCCTTCTGCTTACCCCGGCAATTTTCTAGCCAGCAATAACAGGGGTCCATCTCCTTCCCTTCTCATGGTCAGCAGACTTCTGATAAGGCTAATATTGTTGCCATGTATTTCCAAGAGCCCCACAATAGATTTACAGCCCTTGGATGAGATCCTCAGCTGCTACAAATTAGCATGACACTCTTGATTTCAGTGGAGTCTTGCTGATCTTTTTTTTTCATGCCAGCCAAGGGTCTTGTCCTGAATGATAGTGATATGTTACTTATAAAGCCACAAATGTTTCTTGTCTTTCAGCCCCACTCCCACCCATGCCTCAAGATGGTTCCTTGTTTTTCCATAGAAAATGTCCCTTCCAGACTGAAGCACATGCCATTTGCTAATAGGTCAAGATATTTCCCTTAGTAACCATGCAGAATATTTTCTGTTCCTCTACAGCACAGCAAACATTGGTGACTGTGGCTGTCTTAATGCTGAGAAAGCTTGCAGCAGCCAGCCTGTTGCTGACAGCGAAAGCCCTGTTTATTTTAGTGGTTTGCAGCCCCGAGTCTAATCAACCCTGAAACAGCAGGAAGCCAGGGGAAGCCTAGGTCGGTTAGAGGATCCGGAAGTGACAGTCTGGCCTAGCTTTGTAAGCTTTGCTGGGTGAGCTTGGGTGAGGTGCTTAGCATCTGTTTCCCTGCTTGAAAGACTAAGACAGCTCAGACCTTCCTTTGAGAACTGTCTGGAGAGTGATGGATAAAATGTGCTAAATGTGGAGGGGTAAAATCCTGGCCCCGTTGTCCCGAGGAGGAGCTTTTTTCTTGACTTCACTGGTAGCAGGATTTCACCTCAGTATCTGATCATTTCCGTCCCATCTCTTTGTTAGCCCCATTGCAGTCAAATTCTCCTGCCACATTCACTGTCATCTCTGAAATGCCTCTAATGAGAATCCTGCAGCAAATCAACTGGAGAGAAAGCCAGCAATGGCTCCATCATACTGTGCTGCAAATTGCCCCTCACCATAAGCTGTCAGTAGATGGTCTGCTGCATGGACTGGGTCTCCCTGAAGGCTCTTTGTACTGGGTAGGGGTATATATGTCCATGCACAGAGAATATATGAGGGAACTCAGCCTGGTATTACAAGCAGCCCCATGCATCTTCAGAACAGCTGCAAGACCTTGTATTTCTTCATTCTTGACATGGTTTGGACCGTGTTTTTTTGTCTGGATGACAAAGCTGTAAAAGAAGGGTTGTCTTTTCTTTTCCACCAGCCAAGTGCTGGTCCTGGATGATGGTGATCCATTTCTTATAAAGTCATAGACTTTTTGCTTTCCAGGCCCCCTCCCAGCCATGCCCCACAAGACAGTTTTTTCACTGAAAATGTTACTTCTAGACTGAGGAAAAAGCCATTTGCTACTAGGGCTTCAGTTTGTTTCTAAACATGCTACTCATGTGTCCCTTTTAGGGGGAATCGAAGTGGTGGATTTTGACCATGTGATGTATAAGTGCAGGTGTGTGATGGCAGAACAGATAAGGCACCTTTACTATGGTTTGAGCCTTGCCCCAAAGCCAAGCCAAAGTCACCCTTCATTGGCCCAGTTCTAAACAGGTACCTGGTTATTCAGGGTTGGTGGAGCACCCATTGACACTGGTGTGTCTTAACTATGCTCGCCCAGTGGGCCTGGAGGCTTGGGTGAACTTCTTATATTTAAGTTCAAGGAAACATATTAAAGATGTGGCTTGCTCCGGTTCCTCTCCTCTGCATGCTACAGCAGCATGGGGCAGAAGAGAACGTGGCAGAGAGAAGCGTGAACAGCACGCTTCTTTCTTCAGCTAAAGGGATGTCTACATGATGCTGTAGTGCTTCCTGGAGAGACCTGAGTTACCTTTACCTAGACCACCTTGTCATACTCCCTGCCAGGGGTGTTTGGCCTGAGCATTATTCCTGGTGATCTGTCACAGGTAGGGTCTCAGAGGCCACCCAACCTCATGCATTGGAGGGTCATTAAGCACAGCCTGATTGGGAATTTTGGAGAAGGAATATTTTTGCCCTTGAAACAGGCAAAAGGAGACTGGGGGGGGGGGGGGGATGTTGCATCAGGTCTATAAAGAAGGGCCCCTGGATTCAGGACTGCTGCAGTTCACCAGATCCATCCTTTCCCCGCAAAACACTCCTTTCTCCACCACCACCACCATAAAGCTGTGAGCCTCCATCACGCTCCCACAAGATGACTCCATGATGCAGCCCAGCTCCTCTCTTCTCTGAGATGCCTTGAACACTGCCTGGGTCGACTGCTCCAGCCAAGGGAGGTGCTCTGCATTTCTGGAGCCTTGAACATCATTGGTCTGAGGAGGTCTCCATGCCCTTAAAGAGAAGGTGGATTTTCTGCTGAGCCATCGGAGAAGCCCATTTATACCTCATGACTGAGCCAGCTGCCTGCGGCTTGCCAGTCAGTCCCGTCTTTCCATCCGTGCTGTCTGGTTTTCTCCTTGGGACTTAGGTGAGCCCTTCGCATGCCTCTTGTTGACCTGCCTTGCTGTGACAGGATTTGGGGGGAATGGAGTTTGCTTTCCTGGGTTTGTGGGAGACGTGATAATAGGTCTGGGCTATTTCTGCTCAGCTGGGATGCGTGTGGGAGGAGTTTTGACCCTGAGCTAGAAACAGTATCTATGTCCCTTAGCTTGATCTGTCCTCTCTAGTGTGTTGTGCTTACAGACTGCATCTGCAACCATCATTTCTGCTTATCTATCTGTTTGTTTCTATGTCCCCCGTGTAATTAAGTAAAAGGAAACAGCCATGCTCCTTAAGGCTGACCTTGGATCTAATTCTCAAGGCTCTGCAAATTAAAACCTCTATTATGCATAGATCAACATAATTCTATTGGCTATACCAATTTACACCAGCTGATGATCTGGCCCTTTGAGATTCTTCCACTCTGACCATGCCTGCAGAGCATGGATGTTTTTGAAGCATAGGCAATAACTTTTGTCCCAAAGCAGAGACTATGATTTACCATAACCAACTGATTCTTGAATTTGCTTGCTTGATTTTGTTAAGTAGGTAACATAAGGCTGCTGGGAGCAGATGCTAATATTTTTAGACACAAGAAGGGAATGGGAAAGTCTCACTGCTTGGCTTTCTTTGCACTGGCCACATCACTGGAATTAAACTGAGCAGGGTGAAGTTTGTTTAAAAATAAACCTGCGTTCCACAGATGCCAAGTCCCTCAGCTGTAGCTTTGCCACCTGTGGTTGCCACTGCAGTGCCTTGACCTCCGCAAGTCCTTTGGACTGTGAGTGAGAATGGTGGCAGCCCAAGGAGACAGCTGCAACTCCTTGTAAGCATCCCTTGACCATTTTTAGAAGCTCTTTCTCCCTGGCTATTTGTTGGCCCTCTCACATATCCCAAGATAAAGTTTCCTTCGACAGATTGGTGGTGCTTTCTGCACCTCCTGTCTGGGACTCCCATCTCTTTTTTCTCCTTGCCTGAATTATCGGTACTCTTTAGTGTCCTTCCCAGCCCAAATAGGCACCCTTCAGATTTCACATTGTTAAATAAAAATAGGGGAAACAAATCAATCAATCGATTCTTTTAAATATATCTATACAAAAATTACAGTTAAAGTGAGGTCATGCCAATGTGTTACACTACATTCCCTGCTGTGGGGGCAAAATATACCTGTAACTTCCCTTCTGAGTGGCAATTCAGAAAGGAAACTGCATGAGGAAATCCTCCTGTACCTTTGCTCTGCCAACACAATCACGGCTTTGAGGTCTGTTACTATATCATTTGTGTTGTGCCAGCACCAACAGCTGGCATTATACAAGATGCTATGCACAGGAAAGGAACATAGGCTGCCTTGACCTTATCTACCTGTCTGGTTCTTACCTAGCCCCATTATGATAGTATCTGAGTGTCTCTTCAGGGTATCTAGTCTGACAACATGCCCCCTGAAGTTGGCCAGTGCTGTTATGCCCATTTTTGGATAGGGAACTGAGGCACCACCACTAAGTGACTTGCTCCATGTTACACATTGGAAGCTATGGCAGCACATGGAATTGAACCTAGGAATATTCTAAGGAATTTAGTATAAAGTGGCAAGCTCCTTATGTGAAAAGCACCAAGAGAAGGGATTCCTGGGGACTCGATTCCCCTTGTCTGCAAAAATTGTCTCAGCAAAGTGATACTTTGAATTGTTGTCTGCCCACGGGGATTTTGTCTAGTCAAAAAGTCCCCAGTGCTGCACTTTCAGGCTGTGGAGGGGGAAGGGAGGGTGAGGACATAATTGGCAGCCAGCCACAAGCTGCGGCTAGTTCCCCATGTGACAAGAAATTAGGGAAGTTGGGGAATAGGAACAAACCAATTCCTCTTTTCTGATAGAACTACATGTACAAAAACCCAAGAAATTCACATTTAATATAAATAATTATTTTACATCTATTTTTTTTTAATTGCAGGTTCAGAACCAACTAAACCAAGATGTCTGAGTAAGTTCATAGATCTTGTTTGCTTTTTAGTTGTCAGGTGAAGATATTTTGTTTCAAAATTCCTTGTTTTTTATTATGATGCTAATCTCTTGTTTCTTTTTTCTTCCCTCCCTCCCTCCCTTTTCTTCTGTCTCTTTCTCCCTGAGCAGTGAAGATGTAAGTTTCTTTTTCTCTGGGATTTTTCTCTTAGTAATGTCCAATAGGAATGGCAATGCACCTAGCTTCATGGTACCTTGTTAGAAAGACCAGCTCCTGCAGGGGACTTCTCCACAGCAAACTTGCCCCAACAAACTTCTTGTATTAAAAGAGTTTCTAAGGACAAGGGTCCAAGGCCATAAAAGCAGGAAGAAATCTTTTTGGGGAGGGTAGCTGGAGGGAGGCCATGTTTATTGGTCTTAGCTTGAGGGTTAGATTTTTTTCCAAGATTATTCTTACTTTGCAAACTGACTGCAAGGTGAAGCTGTCACCAACAGCCCGGTGGGTAGGAGTTTGTGGTCCATGGCTGGATAGGTCCTCTGGCAACAGAGGAAATTAAAGGGGTAGGAATTGTTGTGGTGATACATCCTCTCCAGTTGAGATGGCTGTTGCGCACCCTGTTTATTCTTTAGTTTGCCATTGGCAAACCCCTGACCAGCCCCCCTTTCTGAAGATGACCCACTTTCGGGATTACACAATCAGTGGTTGCCACTTAAAAACTCCCTGTGACCTCAGTCTGAACAGGATCAGGCCTGTACAAGCCCTAGCATCATGCTTCACTCACCTATGCCAAGGTTGGGAATAGCTCCTTAGGATTTTAATGGGGTACATGAGTGTAAGGAATCCCAACCAGGCTTGTTTATTGCCATGTAGCCCAAGGAGAGGGACAGATGGGATCACCTTGGAAAGACACCCATCCTCTCAGAAAAGTTCAGAACCACTTGTTCCTATCTTTGCACCTGGTGAAATCCCATCCATGAGCTGTTCAAAGTCAGTTCCAAGATGGACGTCTCACTAGTCAATATAGGAGCCAGAGCAATTAGCAACAAGACTTGTTGTAGGTCCTGCAAGCATTACCTAGAGTTCCCTCTTGGTGAGTTGCTCTGCGTTGCCTCAAATCATATCAAATGCAAGCTGTAGAAGGTGGACCTTGTTATTACTTGTACAGGGAAGAACTCTGTGGAAACCAGGCACTAATGGTATGGGTTGACAATCTGACAGGTGGCTTCAGATCCTTTTGAAGCCAATGCTCTAAGACAGGTCAAGGTGGGCACCAGGCTGCTAGAAGTGTCCTGTTTCAGCTGAGAAACAAAACCTAGGGACCTTATTGCTCATGAGATCATATCTCGCGAGTGCCTGAGCAAGGTTATACTCCATTATTGCTTAAGCAACAGTCTCATTGAAATCACGTAATGATGTGGGTCCAAAGTATTAAAAGAAAATAATGACAATCATTGGGAAAGGAGGTTAGCACTGACATCCTGGTCAACTTGCCACTGAAGTTGTTATGATCTACACTGCTCAGCCCTCCCCATACCCTCTGTAGGGGTATGGGGAGCTATTTCAATCATGTAGGATATTCACTTCCTAAGTTTTGTCTCATGTTGTGTGCAGCTAGGTTGCTGCTGTTTCACCTCAGAGGTGCCTGATTACTTCTGTGGGGAAGAGCTCTTTATGCATTCTGTTCTGTGGAGACCTGTGTACTTCTTCAAGCTGAAAGCTGTGATAGAAGTATAAATGGTTGCCTGCCAGTCTAGAGATTCATATTCTCCTCTCCCCTGTGTAACACTGCTGGCACATGGGAATTTGTCTTCCCATGTGCATATCAAAATGCAAGCATGTGTGTTTGCCCTGTCCCAGCCACTCTTATACATACTCACTTTCTTGAGTGAAATGTTCAGGGAACAACTGCAGTGTGGGATAGAGGTTATGACTTTTATAAATCAGAGAATGGCTCTTGCTGGCCTATCCCCGCATGAGCACTGGAAGCCTGGATTAGTCTGTCACATTTTCAGCATAAAATAGGCCATCCTGGAAACACATAAAAGTTTTGGTGCTTGGCAAGATAGAAAAGGCATTTACATTTCCCAGTGGGCTTTCTTATTGACAGCATTGCCGGTTCACCAAATGTATTATGAGAAAGGGATTTTAATTTTCTTCTGTGGCCTTAAGGCATTGACTAGTGCAAGATGGTGGCTCCGTTTTTTTGTTTTCTAGAGCAATCCCTGTGTTTTCCTATTAATGTCATGATCGATGCTGGCCAAATTATAGGTTGCTAGAGTGGAAGCCCTAAGTGCAGGTGAGGAGCTGGCTCAGAGGTCAGCTCAGTGCACAGAAAGTAGATGTGTTGCTGAGAAGTTGCCCTTTATTTCACACCTGCATCTTGCCTTCTAGCTTCCACATCCCCTTGCTCCTCCCCTTGAAGTGATGGATCTGACTTTCCCAGTCCCCTGGAACCAATGCTTTTCTCACTCCTACAGCAATGAATCTCACCCCACGCGGACAGAACAAAGTAGTGGATCCAGCCACAAGCCTGGCTTTGTTCTACCTCCCACAGCTTTGCTGCTCACATCCTCCCCCTTGGTGTGTGAAAATAGCTGACTTCCAGCCCACATGGCCCAATTGCTGAGGATATTTCCCTGCAGTGACAAATCTCTACATCCCACAGCCCTGCCTTCTCAGTGCCCCAACAACTGCAAATTGAAATACTATGAACTGACAGATCTAGGATGGGTTGGAAGCTGAACTTAGTTCCAAAGCCACCCAGCAATTTTTTTCCTCATGTACTCTGTCCATAGGTCCTTGACTCTGTTTAGACAAACTGAGCTTGTATTGTGACTGTTGTGATAATTGGTGACCTTAATGTCCCTGCTTCAGCTCCTGGACATGCAGAGCTATAAGAAAAACTCAGTTACTATCTAACCCCCCTAACCCCTCCCTCCCCCCAAAATCTACCATCCATGAAGAAGAAAGCAAGAAAATGTGACACTAACCTCAAAAACCAAAATGCTAAAGTATTTGGGGTCCCTTTAATTTGTCTTTCCACCTTCAAGCAAACCAGATCATTTTCTAAGCCAACCTCTTGATGGGTTTTCAGGTTTGATTCATGATTTCTGGGTGTGGAGGGTGGGCAGCACTTAGGGTCAGCAAAAATCTCTGTACTGAGCATCACTGGCCAATATGCATTACAGCAACCTTGTAGGGTCTGCTGGCTATGGGAGTCATCACTGAGGTGTAAGGTGGGCTTCTTTCACGGAGTGGTAGAGGATTGATCCTGGATGCGGTTTGTTGTATTGTGGGCCCAGTTCTTCTATTTCTTGTCCTTAGTATCTTCCGATCTGAGCTACCTTGTGGGCAGGGACACAGAATCTAAAAATTCATTGGGGTTCTTTGAGGGTGGGAAAGAAGGGAGGAAGGATGTTGTGACCTGCTTTTTTCTTTCCTTCTTCCCATTTCTAGAAAAAGAGGAGGGCCGCCACTGCCCGTCGGCAACATCTGAAGGTATGTGCTTGATCTATAACTGTCCTGCCTTCCTGTTTTGAGCAAGCCATCATTCCTTGCCCCTTTTCCCTATCACCCAGAGCTCAGATTCCAAAATCCAAGAGATCCCCAGCATCAGTGCTTCTACTCCATTCCCTACATGTCTCCTGATGGGATCAGCACAGCCAGGAGTTCTTGCTCTTGGCTGACACCTACGTAAGGAATGGTTGGGACAGGTGTTACCTGATACTTCTCAACAGCCAGTCTTCCTCCAGCATCTGTAACAGGGCCTCTGGTACTGAAGGAGTCATGTGTTCCCCACAGCTAGTTCTTCTATGCCATCTTTTAGAGCAAGTAATCTCTGCTAGCAACAGGATGGTCTGGAAGCATCCATGATCCCTCTGTGGTCAGCACTTCTATTATCTTCCCTTTCAAGTTTCCAACTGAGAGGCTGAGCCTGGAGTAGCTACAAGCTCCCTTAGAGAGGTAACCAGAGTTCCTTCCTTTCTCTCCCATAGAGTGTTATGCTCCAGATTGCTGCCCAAGAGTTAGAAAAAGAAACAGCAGCTAAAGCAGCAGAAAAGGCCAGTTACCTTGCTGAACACTGTCCTTCTTTGTCGCTGCCACACTCCATGCAAGAACTACAGGTAAGAGCCTAGTCTCTTCTGTGCCCTCTTCCCTGAAAGCAAAAAACGGTTGGGGTGTCCCTTATCCTATTGATTCAGATCCTCCAGCCCACATTGACACTGTCCATTTTCTTGCACCAGTGCTTTTCAGCATCTTGTGACCTCAGTTAACAGGGATACCACTCCAGCTTATCAGTATGAGAGGGACAGTGTGAGTGTGAATCCCTTGTATTAGCTAACATCCTCCCTAGAGGTTATGACCCATCTGCTCTACTTCTAGCATGGTAGCTGATGAGAGGGAAAGTCTTGGCTCTTTAAGTGAGAGGCTGACATTTTGTCTTCCCCACAAAGTAAAGATGACAACGCATGCATCCAGAAATAAACTATTTGTTGTATTTGTTGCTTATTTAAGTATCTGCAGCCAGCTGGTTGCCTCTGAACATACCCAGACAACTTCTGGAGAGGAACCTCACTAAGCTTGCCTAGCTCCAGTAGTTCCAATCATAAACACACATGGGAGGCACCAGCTTGACTTTTTGGGGGACTTTTCAAATTGCAGTTATACTAAATTGCATGGATTCAGTAGATCCTTTTGTCCCAGTGCAATTTTTCTTTCGGGGGGTGAACTAAGGAGTTGTCCAGGTTCTTCCAAAGACTCCATGCTAAGACAGCTAAAATTCTTTGCACTTGGTGAAGAACATAATCTGTCACTAAATGAGTACTTTTCCTGCCCTTGGAAGTGGGTACTGAGGCTTTTCCCAGTACTATATTTGCACATTGGATTGGCAAACTGGTAAAATTGCAGAGCAGCTTTTTGGGTTCCCTGGTTGTTAGGCTACTGATTCCCAGTGTGAGTGGACTGTGGACCAGCCTAGAATTGCCATGGGGCCAGGACATGTCTGCTAAGCTGGGGGAGAATGGGATGGCATGCAACTAGCTTGAGTGGTTAGGAGCTGCCTGGAGACTCTTCTGTGCCAGGAAAATGTCCAGCCTGGTGGGGTAAGTTGGACTCTGTCATGCAGTGCTGCTGGAAGTCCATGAAGCTGATAGAAAAGAGACCAGAAAGTGGCTTGTGATTCACTGACTACATTTCAAGATCCATTGACCTAGGGTTCCAGATTCATTCACTGATGGCCCACCCCAGTTGCATAGCTAGAGCTACCAGGAGAGCATATCTCTTAGGGGAGAAGGAAAAGACAAGTTTGTGTATTTCCTCATGCTTCATCCCCTTCCTTGTTTCTCCCTAGGAACTGTGCAAAAAGCTTCATAATAAGGTAGAAGTGGTGGACGAGGAAAGATATGACATAGAGGTTAAGCTACAGAAGACTAAGAAGGAGGTAAGCTTCCCTTATCAGCCTCGTCTCTGATGATGTGGAGGTCTGTGGAGTGTGCTCAGGTTTGAGCTCTGCTCTCTGTAGTACGAGTATCTCCTCTCTGTACCCCTACTAAACCTCATCTGTACCTGCCAGCCCCCCCAAGCAACTCAGTTGTTAATACTTCCTGTGCTTTGCTGAACCCATCATTTGCCTTTAGCGATGGTGCACCCTTCCCATCACACCCTTCACTACATGCACTTTGGTGTCCCCTCTGTCCTTGCTCCCATTGCTGTACCTCCACCTCACCACATCATTGACCTCTCCCCTCTCCTTTTCCCACCCCAATACCATTTTCTCTCTTTTTCTCCATAGCTTGAAGACTTGAGCCAGAAACTGTTTGACCTGAGAGGCAAGTTCAAGAGGCCACCCCTGCGTAGGGTCCGCATGTCTGCTGACGCTATGCTGCGTGCCCTACTGGGCTCCAAGCACAAGGTCAATATGGACCTTAGAGCCAACCTGAAGCAGGTCAAAAAGGAGGACACTGAGAAGGTAACACACTACATCTGTCATGGTTACTGAAGTCAGTCATTATTAGTGGGAAGTCATGTTCTCCTGTATGTTGGGATGGCAGTCACCATCTTGGATGATATACTGGCAGTGAACAGGAGGCTAAAGAGATGAAAATATGATTCAGTACATCTTGAGTTAAAGAGTTTGAACTGACTGCCAGGGGATAACAGACTCAAATCCTTTTTGGATTGGGCTCAGAGGGGGCCTTGTAACATAACTTGGCCAGGAATGTCTGACAAAAAACACTGGCTCCTCAGAAGAGGCAGGAATATCAGTCATTGGCATTCTGTGTTTCTACCATGCAAGCTATGACTTCCTTAACCCTCCTCAGTGGTTTGGGTCAGTCTTTCTAACACTCTGAGATCTGTCTCTGTGACATGGTCATTTCTCTGCCTCTCCTGCATGTGATCTTTTCATCTGAGTTCTCCCAGCTGTTATGATGTTATATAATATCAGAGGCTTGAAGCCATTTATAGAATCATAAAAAATGAGGGTTGGAAGGGACCTCAGGAGATTATCTAGTCCAGCCCTTTGCCCAAAGCAGGACCATCCCCAGCTAGATCATCCCAGCCAGGGCTTTGCCAAACCAGGCTTTAAAAACCTCCAGGGATAGAGAGTCCATCACCTCTCTAGGTAAACACATTCCAGTGCTTCAGCACACTCCTAAGGTGAAAGCTTTTTCTAATATCCAACCTGAACTTTCTTTGCTGCAACTTGAGATCATAGTTCCTTGTTCTGTGATCTGCCACCACTGAGAACAGTCTAGCTCCATCCTCTTTGGAACCACCCTTCAGGCAGTTAAAGTCTGCTATCAAATCCCCCTCTGTCTTCTCTTCTGCAGACTAAATAAGTCCAGTTCCCTCAGCCTCTCCTCATAAACCACGTGCCGCATCCCCCTCACTATTTTTGTTGCCTTTTGCTGGACCTTCTCCAATTTGTCCACATCCTTTCTATAGTGGAGGGCCCGAAGCTCAACATAGAACTCCAGATGTAGTCTCACCAGTGCAGAATAGAGGGAAACAATTACTTCCCTCAATCTGTTGACAACGCTCCTATTAATGCAGCGCCGTATGCCGTTAGCCTTCTTGGCAGCAGGGACGCACTGTTGACTCATATCCAGCCTATTGTCTACAGTAACCCCCAAGTACTTTTCTGCAGTAAAAGAGAAGTTGGGTTTATATTACTGCCCTAACATTTTACTACGAGAGGCAAATGTCAAGATTTTAACAGAACGCACTTTGATGTTTCCATGGGTGATTTAGACATTAGTATCAAATGACCTTACTCTACTAACGATAATAGAATGCTACCACCATGCTGGAGAAGGATATACACACCTGCTGTAGTTCAGATTGTCTTAGCAGGGATTAGACCTGCAATACTCAGACATGGGTCTTCCGTGCATTCTTGCCTGGCCCTGTTGTCTTTGCAGCTGTGATATTTCTAGAATCCTGATTACTTCCAGTGTGGACCAATGTGTTTAACCCACTTACGTTCCTCTTGATGGATAAGCTACTTCCAATCCAAAACTATTATTCAGTGTTGTTGTCTGCTGCTAAACAGCTGCCTGGTCACACCTCAAAGGTGGATGTATTGTAGCAGGGAATGCCTCTGTATGTACAATACGGAAAGCACTTCGGGTTGAAAGGATTGCATTTAATCTCTGTGCTAAGAGCAAGCATGAGGCCTATACACCACTGAAGTATCACCAGTCTTTAAAGTGAGAGTTGTTGGGCATAAGTCTTGAGTTAGCCTTCTGCACGGGGATGAATTCCTCTCTTTAAGAATGTGAGAAAAGCATGCTACCTCCTAAAGGGACTGCACTTTATCTTTGCCCCACTGGGATGGAGGTTTGATTAAAGACTGGACAGTTGGTTTTGAGCACTGCATAGCATTCCAAGCACGTTCACGTTTCCTTTTCTTTCTCATCTACAGGAGAAGGATCTGCGTGACGTGGGTGACTGGAGAAAGAACATTGAGGAGAAGTCTGGCATGGAGGGCCGGAAGAAGATGTTTGAGACTGAATCCTAAGCCCCACGGAGCTAGTCACTGCAAACCTTCTATCTACCCAACTTCCAAATTACTCCTCCTCCTTTCCTGCCACCTATATTATTTTTCCAGTCAGCTCATTAGTATCCTTGTTTAGGGCTAAATTTCCTGAGGCCACAGTCACATTTCATAAAGCAATGCAAGATACAAGACCTACTTGCCATCCCACCCCCTACTGTTGCTATGGAAACAAGAGTCTTAAACCGCAAAATGTCTTAACTACATTCTGAAACAATAGTAGTGGCATGAACTCAAATCAAATGCAATTTAATCCAGCAATTTTGTAAGATCTGTTGTTTCAAAGTGATCTTAATGATGTAAATAAAGCTTTGAAAGTATAGTTGAATTTTTAAGCTTCAGAGAACCAGGCATGACTTGACTTTGTGTCACACAGCCACTTATTTCTTGCAGAGGAAGGGGCTATGAAACTTTCTTGCAGAGATAATCAAATGATCAAGACACATACATTAAGTCCTTGGTGACTACTGGGGCCATATCAGCAAGGTAGATCCTTGATGCTTACCTAATGAAGAAGTAATTAGGCATTGTAACCTAACAGCTAGAGCATCACACTGAGACTCAAGGGATCTGGGTTCTGTTCCCAGGTCTGCCACTGGCCTGCTCTAATTGATCTCAGGCAAGTCACGGTATCTGTCTGTAAAACTGGACTAATGCTACTTTTCCTCAGCCCCTATAAGACACTGAGCAATCTGTGGCTGAACAAACACTCTATATAAAGTAGATCAAAAGCATCTGAGATCCTTTTACTGTATGTCAGTTTGTCTGATATCAGAACTTGGCCCATGGTACATTCCCCCCTGCTTCATGCAGGTGAAGCACGAGCTGCGTTTCATTGTGTTTTATCCAGCTGGGACAGAAGCAACTCCCTGATTTCTAATCCCAGACTCTTTGTCATTGAATATAGCTACCAGACAACAAACAACAGGAGATTCACCTTAAATTAAGTGTGGTGATCTTACACTAATGAGGTAGTTAGCTTTGTTAGTCTGAAGTCTATGCTTCTTGCAGCACTCCTCCTCCCTCCCTTTTCCCCACCCTTTCCCTCCTACTGCTAGCTATATTCAATGAGATGGCATTAAGTTAGTGAAAATGCAGCTGAGGTGGGTAGGAACTGAAAAAACACCTTTTCTTTTGAATGTAAATGAAGGGATTGATTGAAATCAAGAGTAGATTCTTAAACCACTAAGAACAGCTGTCTTAGGATAAAATACCTGGGCATTTTCATCTAAAAAGAAAAACTTGAATATCCCTCCTCTCATATAGAGCCCTCCCTCTGAGGATTTCAAGGTGTTTTCTAACATTCAAATATTCAGCCTCACAGCATCCCATTTTCCAAAGACACACACAGATTTTCAGTGCTATAGCCAAGGCATCATAAGAAGTCTGTAGCAAGGCTATCACGCTTGGATAGTTTTTATAACCTTAACTGGAAAAGCATACCAATAATTTGTTGCTGGGTGTTCAGAAACAGAACAAAATCCTACTGTTTGGCTGTGGCTGCCCATCCTGATAAACAACACAAAGGAATAGTGTAAGCTAAACTGGTCTTCTTCGGCAATCTCTTGCAGTCGAGGATGATTGTCTTCCATGATTGTCTTGTCTGCGTGTCTGATACTGCATTAGACAGCTGTTTAGGGCACCTTTTCTACCCTCCTCCCAAGGTAGGGTAAGCAGAGTGGATCCTGAAGAGGGCTGCTCAGTCACAGTTACAGCTGCTGAATTGCGCTCCTGCCTCATCCAAGTGCTAGACAACTTTGTTGTAGCTGCCACCTTCATGCCAGTTCATGATTATGAGCTTCCAGACCTCACAATCCTGCTCCCGTTGCCATTAGCTGCTCACCAAATGGCTTGAGTAATGTGCTGGCGTGGAAGACGTCTGCACGTGACTTCTTTTGTTCTGGAGAAGCTGGTGCACATCAGCTTCTACCTGGCTCTTGACAGAATGGGACCTTGATCCAATGGCAAGGAGGCCAAGAAACTGGGGCTCTCGTTCTGCTGCAGCCTTCATCCACCTTCACAGCCATTGAGATTCTGACATCTTCCACCTGCTCTGCCACTGGGGACTTGTAGACCCATAGCTTGGGGCTGGGCAGGCTTAATGTAATGGTGACCTGTTCTCGACTCACCATGTCATAGGATACATGTGGCTTTTCAAGAGTGGAACCATTGCCATCCGCTGGTAGTGGTCAGTGCCATCCTGGTAGTGCTGCTGCTATTTGATGCATGGATGCTTATTCATCAGAGTTACTCCTGCTAATTTCACAGCTAACTGTCCTTGAAGGTCATTCTACTATCCGCCACCTGTGGACATGCTGGGTAGCAGCCTTACAGGCAAAACTAGTATCTGGGCTCTGTATCTGACAGGAGCATGAACTGAAGCCGTCTTTTTTCTCACTTGAGAGACAATTCATCTCTGTGAAGAGAGCCAGGGGACTTATTTATGCTTTATTTGGGGAACTTAAGAGGCCCTACGTGTGTGCTGAGTTTCACCCTCAGGGACCACACAACACTTGCTATAGCTAAAAACAGTAGACACTGAGCTCTTCAGAAAATCTGGTCCCTGACTGCAGCTGAAACATCAAGCTAAGGTGTCAGCGCCTGAGGCAGTTTTATGAGACCTGAAGTCAACTAACCACCAGGAGGTGACGGCTTTCAGGTGTTACTAACACAATGGATTAGATTTGACTTGGTGACTTTGTGAAAATGTTTATTTAGTCTCTTCTGATCAATCTCCTGAGCCAATTTATAAGGCACCTATTGAACCAAACTGCAGTATGACACACATGTAAGCTAGGAAAGGTAAAATTAGGCATTTCACTTGCAGTAGGAATCTGTATAAGACAACTCAATTAATTCAAGGCCTGATCAAAGAACCATGTGCTCTTCAAGACTTGCAACTAGGAAAAAAACAAGTTTTACCACTACCCAAATGATGGTACCACCCTGACAATATAGCATCAAGCATCAGGCAGGGGCATTGCTTCAATATTGCCTTGGAAGGCAGAGTGACACCAGTTGAGCAGTGAGTCTCTTTCAGAGAGAAGATATAACTTGTGTTGTGATGACGTGAGCAGTCTGAGGATTTCAAAAGATCCAGCAATCAGCTATATTCAGCAAACCCCCTTATCTGGCTGGGTGCCCCTCTTGGCTGTGCCGGACAGCAAACACTAGGAGGTTTCTAGCAGCATACATGGCAACTAACTGGGGTTAGGTAAAGGGTGCTCAATGCCTATGTCTCATGAAGCATAAAGAGATACAGTTCAAGATCGCTTTATGGACCTGAGACATTCAATGAACCAGAGCCTCAGCTGGTGTTAACTGGTATAGATCCACTGGCATTTATGGGCCAACGCTGATTTAGGCCAGGTGGAGATCCATCCTGTACATTCCCAGCCAGAGATCCTAGAGTAGTATAACTGCCAGTCGGGAACAAGAAGAAGGGGGAACTCTAAGGAGCTGTTATTTTACAATCAGAATCAACCCCACAGCAGACAACAAGGTCTGCATGCGTCCTCTGCCTATACAGCTACAGTATTTGTCTTGCTAAACTGTTTGCTGTCACGGTGAAAAAAAACTATGGTGAGAAGCGTGCATGGTGGGGAGGTCTCAGAGTTTCTTTGCCAGGACAGTGTCTTGGGACACCTCTCCAGCCCCCCAGAGTATGAACTGCCCTTGGAGAATCCAGAGTGCTTGCTAGAGCCTAGTACATGAGGTCTGCTTTGCACTTGCTTGTATCATGTACCACAGTCAGTAAACATCACGCATGTCACTAGTGTGTCTGCAGGGCTCCTGACTTGAGCCTTGCATTTATAAGAGGCCTTCCAGGGATACCCAAGGAGGGTGGAGATATTTTCTCAGTTGTTATATATCCCTATGTTAGAGGGAAGGTGCTCAAGCTCTGTTGCTGTTGTGCAGTCCCGCATCAACCATCACCTCTCACTTTCAGGGCAAATGGCAGAAAGGAGGAAGTGAGCTGCCTTAGATGAAGCCCTAGTTGTAGCCTTCTCCTGTACCCTGTTAGCTCCTCTGCAGAATGGGCCTTAGTGACTGCCACGTGGCTTGAGCTGTTTTGCAGCTGCAGAGGAGGATGCTTCTTGCACAAGCAGTGCTCAGAAATAGTGCAGGGCATTTATGCACAGAGAGAAGCCACAGGAAGGAAAAGGGTGTGGTATGCGCTACCAGTGCTGCCCCATCACTTCTTCCTCAGAAGAAGCTTAACCTGGCATATCCCCTCCAAAAATCTGTTCCACCTTTTCCCCTGGCAGAGATTGAACTCGGGGCCCACATGCAGTGGGGGGAGTCAGCTCGGCTAGCTGGAATGTCCCATCACTCCACCTCTGGCAGTGGCCTGGTCTTGGTTTTGTGGAGATGACGTTTGGGCAAGAGGGATGTCAAGAACCTGGTACAGCCAGCCTCTTCTTTGGAAGCTGTTCTCTCTGGGACCTCTTTTATATATTGCTGCTGCAAGGAATAAGGCAGTGGGTGTTTTTCACTCCTTGTTGGGTCCAGGGGCTGGGCTGTTTCTTAGGCTCTGGAAAGAGCACAAACTGAACTTCTCTCTCATCCTCTTGCCACTTCAGCTAAGGACAGCTGCCACATAGTCTAAATCCCAAGCAGCTTCTGGGCAGACACCAGGCAACTGCGTCTCCCTCCTGCAACATTTCAACTGCAAACAGAAATTCAGTTCAGGTTCCTTGTCCCCAGTGGTCAGTCCCAGAGTTATGCCAGAGTCATTTGGTCTATTACTTTACCTGTCCACAAGACAGAAAGCAGAGGTACCCCCAGTTTGAGTTAGCCTCAGCTCTGTTGGAGAGAAGGTGTCATCTGTGCTTGTTGAAGGAAAATCCTGACATGGACTTTCAAGACCACAAGGAACAAAACTGCTCAGTGGCTTCTGTACATTGTCCAGGTTCCTTTTTTAAATAATCCTTCCTCTTTTGGTGAGTACACCACACAAACAAGCATATTCACCCAGCACTACTGCAGGGAAGCAGGAGCAGGTAGTGTACAAGGGCTGTAAGAGAGCATGGCTACAGCTTTGGAAAACCTGTGCTTCTGCAGTGGCAACCAGGGCAAAAATTAGAGCAGCCTTCAGGGCATCCTTCACCTGCGGCAGGTGCACATGAAGAAATGCTGCAGTCTCATTGTAGCATAGTGCCCACTGCACCACAAATAGCTGTGATCTCTTACAAGACATCTTTCTGTACTCACAGCCACTGTGAGCTGCTATTACCCCACACTTCCTTTCTGTCTTGGGCCACCGCTTCCAGATTTTGAGATGGGGACTGTGGCAAATACTTAGAAATTATCCAAGGGTGACAAAAAAAAATCTTGCATCTCCTCCCCCTCCCGCACTCAGCCCCATGAGGCTTCCGGCACGGCTCGTTTCTGTGCTAGCACAGGAAGAGTGATGTGAAAGTGAGCCCACACACCAAACACTTGCAGAGCTGTCTGCAGGGCTTCTCCATTCTGCAAGGTTGTTAACAAGGAAAAGCAATGTCAGACTCTGAGGAATGCCAGGGAGGTCCCGAGGGCGAGGACCAGGTGGGGGAAGAGCCCCTGACAGATCCTGAAAGGTAAGGCCCTTGGGACTGGCTGAGGTTCCCTTCACATTTTGGTGTTTAACCCTAGGGTGGCTACAGGATGACCAGGAAGTTGGGGTGGGGGACAGAAGCAAGGTGGAAATAGTGGTGGCTCCACGAGGCCAAGGCAAGGGTGTGTTAAAGGGCACTTTAGTTGCACACACATGAGGAAAGGGAAACACTGAAAGGAGCTCTGAAAAGATCCTGCCCAATCTCACTCATTGACACAGCCATGGGGTCAGGCTCTTTAGTGTTCCCACCTCTTTGATCTTCGGCATCCTAAACTTCCTGGGACAAACAGGAGAACAGGAAACTTTTCCTCCAGTGCTTAGATCAAAGCTTCTGGGGACTCTTGTAGCAAGGGGCCTGGCTTGTTGTAAAGAGATGAACTTAAAAGCCAGGTGTCCCGTGGGGTGCGTGGGTGTCCAGAAGATGTGGTGGCTCTTAGGTGCTGGGCAGCTGTTGCATCCAGTTTTCCATCTCCCTGTGGAAATTTTTTGGCACAATGGAGCATGACAGCTGCTTAGACCTCATGCTGTTGGTGAGGAGGAGTTCCATGTTTCCCTCCATCATTCCCCCTAAAGTGTTTTGACTCTGTATTCATATTGCCCATACGTTGAGTTCAGGCAGTACCTCCTGGGGTCCAGTTAGGCATGGAAGACCTATGGGAGAACTGGCAAAAAAACCTGAGGAAACATGTCTTTTCTTGTAGGCGCGTTCCACAGACTGAAGGTCAGAGATGGGTAAGAGGGAAAAGCCCCTCTTTGCTACTTTGTACCATGACCATACTCTGTCATTTCTCTCACTCCTGGAATGACTGCTGGTACACGTATTTGTAAATGCAGTTTAACAGCTCTCATATGTGGTTTGAAGGGGGTGGGGGGAGAGATGATAAATTCTGCAATTTCACAGAAACCATGTCTTGTCCATCTGAATTAGACTGGTAACTTTTCAGAGCAGGGATGATGTCTTTCAGAGGTTTGCCCATACGCTGCTCTTTTAACCCCTCTGATGGCTTTATCAACAGTGACTTTCAACATTGGAACTTCAGCTCCAAATCAGTCAGTCTCCCTTGTGTGTTCAAGGATTAAATCCATTAGCAAAAAATAATTAGCAAGGGTGAAGTTGCACATTACATTCAGCACGTCCTAAAATTTTCATTCAAAGGTTAAACACCCATACAATCTAGGGTCATCTAGAAATCTAGGGTCATCTGGATACTGGGTTTCAGCTCTGGTCTAAAGATTAAACAGTAATGATATTATTCACCAGATTCCATCCAATTTATATTTAAAATATCTTACCCTTGCCACACAAAACCTATATGACAGTCAGTAAATTTTCCAGTTGTAATATCTGAGGATTTTGGGGTGATGGGAAAAGCAGGGCTCTTGTTTGATTTGTGTTTTGTCATATCCAATGATTAAAGGGTGAATACTCCCAAAGCAGGTGTATCTGGCCTGCACCGATATCCTTGTAGATTTGTGTGCTGCTGTTGCCTGGAAGCACCTGGGAACATGCAAATGGTTGCAAAAGATAATCTAGGTGACAGCTGTAGGCAATTATTCAGGCAATGGAACAACCTTGGTTTTAAGTTTAATTAGAAGCTGGAAAGAACATGGAGCTCTCAATTGGGCTCCTGCAGAGTGTTTTCTGATCTTTCAACATACACCAGCAGACTCTTCACGCCATAGTATCTTTGCTGTGTGTTGTGCCTGCATCACCCAGAGCAGGTCCTGCAAAGCAATGGGGACTTTGTGGCCTCGCTCTTTCAAGAGCTGAGTTAGCTTTCTTCCTCCACAAAGCTCTCAGCCCTCTCTCCCCTGTGTGGAGTAAGAACAAGCAAAGGTAGGTCTCCCACACAAGATCACTGAGCTGGCACAGCAAAGTACAGGTTCCCCATTCTTTTCTCTCTCCCACATTTTTGGATTGTGTATATAGGTCTGTTTGGTTGGGATGCTTGGCACAGGTATTTTGCCAAGCAGAGTAATACTGATTCCTTCTGTGTTCCTGATCAAGGCTTTGAAACGATTGAAGAGACTGGCTGCTGCTACTTCCACTCTCACCCCACCAAGTACTTCACCCTGACATTAATATGTGCTGGGGCATGTTTTGCAAATGTAAGCAGTGCATTGAGGGTAATCATGTGGTGCAGACATGATTAGTTCATGTTTTGCTTCACTGAGCCTCAGGGTCTTGGGCAAAGGCTTTTCAGGCTGACTGGAAGCTCAAGCATTTTTCCTAAAGTATTTTGGCCTCTTTGCTGCCTGGCATGGTTAAAGATGCTCAAATATTACAGATAAGAATGTTTCAAACTGTTCAAATCCTGAGTTTTTTGGTTTAAAAAAAAAAGGGGGGAGGAAAATTGAATAAAATGGCAGAACTCCCTGTTACCCTAGTTGAATTTTTTTTGTGTGTGAAACTTTTAAATTTTCAAAATTTGAAGGGAGAGGGAGTTTTTAATTTTGTTTTTTAAATATTAAAAGAATGTTGCCTTTTCCCTTTCTCCCCGAAATTGCTGAATAGGTTCAGTTCAGTTATCCTGGTGTTAGCTGTACGTATTCTACCAAATTTTGACACCTTGGCATCAACCAAAGTCTCACTGGACTTTCCTACCATAATATTGAAAGAAGGAGTTTGCTCATGGTCTGGGGTGTTTCTTTTCCTATGCGGTGGTCATGACTGCTAGCTCAGTTCCTCAGTTGTTCTCCCTGTATATAGTTTAGGCAAAAGGTAGGCAAAGTTTCTTTGGGTAGATGTGATATCTTTAATTAGACCAACTTACTTGTAAAAATGTTCTTTGCAAGTTTTCTGGCACAAGCACCCTTCTTTGGGCATAGGGAGTCTTTGCTGTTCTGAGATCTCCAAGATGAAAGAAGCAAAAAGTGTTACAGGAGGTTGGTGAGAGTGTAAATAGGTGGAAATGAAGAGAATGATGGGAAGAGAAGGGTGGGGGCGAGGGGGTAAGGGGGAAATAATGCCAAAGGTAAGTTTTCCAAAGTAGAAGAAGCAATCAAGACTTGTAGCAATAATATCTTATAGCAGACCAACAAGGTTTTCTGTAAAAAAAAAAAACAACAACTCTTTAATTGCAAGCTTTTGAGCACAAACACCCTTCATGAGGCATTGGAGAAAAGTTGGTGAAAGTTTTCCTGAGTAGAAATGAAAGTTTATATTTTCATAGGATTTCACAAGGTAGCATAGGTAGTCTGTGGAAAAACCCACAGCTGATCAAGTTACAGCAATGTTTCTGAGACAACTCAGTAGGGAAAGGGTGGGGACAGAGCCAAAGAGGAATATGGAGAGAGAGGCTTGGAATGGTTGATTATGGGCCTTGTTACATGGTGATTTTGGGGCAGCACCTGGAGCTCTTAATGCACAGACAATCCAGTGGTTAACACCTTAAGGTAGTTTTAAGCACTCATTATACAGCTGAAAGTTATGTCACTACAGGGCAGGATTGTCTCTGATTTCTACTATCCAGCTCCTGCTCCATTAATATGTGCTGCCCAAGCTGAAATCCTCCAGCATCTCAAGATCTCTCATACCCCCACCCATACAGCAGGGAGAGAAGCCTGTCCTAGCTCACCAGCCCTGTAGTGGCAACTCCAAACTGGAGTTCCTAGTCCTGCCCCTGCTTGCCAGCCCTCTGGGCTAGGGACAAACATTAAAAAAGCCTGAGACTGAATTGATACAATCTTTGCAGGTTAGTTTAACCAGGCTAGGCTGAACCAGTTTGTAACCATAAAGACATCTCCTCTGGACTGAAGAAATGCAGGCAAGTGCCTGTAGTGGCTCAGGCTAGAAGCTAGGAGGGGGGACACTAGAGCAGTCCTCCCTTCCCTTCCCTTCCCTTCCACAATAGTGCTGAGATGGGGGTGGGGCATGGCCAGGCCAGGCCCTGGCACAATGCTGTGATTAGGGAGGGGGTTCAGTACTGCTCCTGACCAGTGAAGGAGCCAGCAGGGAGTTCACAGAATTATTTAGCATTCTATCAAGAAAACAAAAGCCTCTCTCATTTGTTCAAGCTCTTCTTAAACAACATTTTCCAAGGAAGGCATGCAGGGAGATTACCAGCTGACCTGTTGATTAGCTCCAAAAAGCCCCAAGTGGACATGGACATCTCTCATCATTAGCTAGTATACCACATGCTGGCTATGGTCCATGTCTGGGGACAGGGGAATCCCTGCTTGAGGAGGTGGTGAGGGACAGGGGGGAAACTAGGCAGACACTGCTGTGCCTGCAAGTCTCTGCTGGAGCTCCAGCTAGGGAGCAGAAGGGCAAGGCCAGCCTAGCTCTTTGGAGCAGATAACCGCACCCAGGGCTGCAAATCATCTGGGATGGTGGGGGACTCTGGTTTAACTTAAACAGGAAGGGATCTGGGACAGACATTGCATAAATTGGTTTGACCCAAATCAGTGAAGTCTGATAACTACATTCAACCAGGTTTATCTCAAACTGGTTTATATGCACTGAACATCTCTTCTGTTACAGATTAAAACCAGTTTCTGACCACTTAAACTGGTTTATGTGTAATGTCTGTCCTAGCCCTAGTAGCAAGTCACAGCTGTGCAGGTGGAAGATAGAGAAGGTTTCTAGACTAATCATGTGACTGCTCCAAACTCCAAGCTAGCACTAACAGCCACAAATATTTATGCGGCTCACAGCGCAAGGTGTAACAAGACTCTAAATGACAAACTGACTTGGAGTGAGGGTGAGGCTGAGTTGGGTCAAGAAAGGAAGAGCATTAGTCAGAAAACTGCGTACTGGTTCTTTTATTAGCAACATGAGGCTCCTCTAATGCCCCTGAACATGCATAGTCCCAGTAGCAACCTTACTGGACAGCATCTCCTCTTGGAGATGGGCATACAAATGAAGCTGGTATTGAATCATGCAGCCTATCTGCTTCCTGAAGTGCTATCAACACAGATAGGTACTAAAGCTATACTAGCAAAATACAGACCCCAGGCCAGCAGCTCCAGAAGCTTGAGTGTTGATGGGAGTCAGGCAGCATTTGATGACACAGCGACCATGTCCTCAGAGCCCTGCTGTTCCTGCTAGCTGCAGGGAACAAAAGGTGGCTCTTATGGTCAGAGCAACACTGGGGCAATACAAACCATGCAATTCCATGGGGTCCCCCATTGCATGCTGGTTATGTTAGGTGTTCATACTCCATACTTATGGTTTGTTGTGGAGGCCAGAAACTAAATATAAAGGTGCCCATTGTTTGTGCTGCCACAATGCTTTCCTGAGGGCTGCGAGATGGAGGGAAGGAGGCAGGGGTCCACATAAACTATCATTAGTCCGTGTACTTTTCCTGTTTATGCTATGACCTAGTCACCAAAGAGTTTTTTATTGTATTTCCACTGTCGTGGCAGGGTGGGGGGGACTTGCTACCCCAGAAGGATGGCCTGTACAATCAGTGGTTAGGAACCTATGTTTTGGGAGGGCACAGCTTGTACAAACAAAGTCTTCCAAGGGCTGTTCTCTCTCAGCAATAGCCTGTAACCTCGTTGTGGCAGCGTGTATGATGACCCTCTCCCCATTGCTGCCTAAGTATAGAGACAGCTTTATGCAGCCTGCATCCTAAAGGGCATTTTCATGTGTGTGGGAATGTGGTATGCAAGGTAAGTGCTCCTCTTGTTAGGGAGCCACAGGGTGAGAAAATAGCTCCTTACAGACACAATTAGCCATGCTGCCTCATTCTCCCGTGCCCCCTTCCTTCCCTGGCCTCCTGTTCCTGGTACTGCAGGGAGCCCTGGGCTGCCCATGTATGGTCACTGGCTCAGGATGGCTTTGCTGTGCCAGCAAGCCCTGTCCCTTCTTTTACCACGTCCATCACCAGCTGCCTTGAATTCTCCAGATCCCTTAGAGGAGACTTGGAGAGTCCTCAGGAAGATTACTGCTGTTGCTAAGTTTACCCAATGCTGGAAGGAGCTTGTCTGAGAAAACTGATACTTGGTGAGGGTTTGCTGGACTACTTAGCGCTAAATTCTTGGGGAGGGGGAGGAGGAGCATGTGGTCCACGCTCAAAGGGGCTGTTCAAAGTATAACTCAACTCGCTGAACCCTGAGCTGTTTCACCAAAGAAAAGGGCTGAGGTGGGGGGAATGAATAGGTTCCAGTTGAATGAACCACAAAAGCAGCTGGAAAATACCCTGACCATGGCAAAGGAATAGAGAGGATGCCAACAGTCAGAGGATAGTCCTCTGAATTTGAGTTACCTTATCTGAAGGTCACCTGTGAAGCAGGGTGGGGGGGAGAGATGGGACTAGAGGCCTAGTGGCCTGCTCTTGTTTCCTTCTGATTAAAAAAATGCCAGAAGATGTGTGTGTGTTTTGAAGGAGAAGATTGTCTAAATTTTCTGTCCTACTTCATATTCCACAGTAGGAACTCGGGCCTCATCTGAGATGGGACACTCTTTTTCCAAAATAATGAGCTAAAAGGTGATATAATACTGGACTGGAGGGAGTGAAAGGCAGTTCATTGATGGGAGATGGGGATTTGTTGGTAGGTAAAATCTTAGCAAGGGGTGTTTTGCCATCGATTTCAGTGGATTTTGCCTTTTGCCTTCTATTTCTAGTGAAACCTAAAGAATGCCAGTGATTCATTTTGAACAAAGGAAGTCTGTAAAGATTTAAAAGCCTTGTTCTATTTGGCATTGCCAAGAGATACACCTAGACCTTTCCTCAGGAAAATTAAAGAAAACCCAGAGGAAAACAGATTTTTTGGGTATTTTTATGGGAACGAACCACCTTTCTTCCTTTAAAGCAAATATCAATGTGGGTCCTTTCTGTGCACCCGAAAGAAACAAAACAGCATCACCGTAATCCATGGAAAGACCTCCTTTAATATATAGACTAAACCATATGTTAAACAATGAGCAATAATCATTCTAAATTAAAAGTTTTTTAGCAGATCTCAGCCAGGGCTCATTTTGAGGAAATGAATGAAATGGAAACATGCATCTTCCAGAAGATGGGATAACATTTAGAAGGCTTCATTTTAAAATGTTTTTTTCCTATGGATGAAAACTATTGAGACTTGAATGCAGGATTCTACTGAGAGGCAGGCTGAGACCCATAAGGGTTTGTGTCATGGGTATACTAGATAGGAATCCAACATTCAGGCACCAAGACCCTGCAGGCCCAGTTGAACATGTACATCCCTGTTCTGAATCCAGGCAGAAAATAACAGGATAAAACCAAGCGAGATGCACTGACATTGGCAGTCTTAAGTCTGAATCCATCCATCCAGGGTTGGAAAAAAGATGCAATGGGACTCATTTTACATGAACATCTCAGTAAGACACTTTCTGCTGAGAGATGGGCTGAGGCCTGGTATAAACTCATTTCATATGTGGGTGGGGATGGAATCTAATCCCAGGCCCCAGGGCTGCTAGGCTACCTATGGCCTAAGAGCCTGGTGTCTCTGCAAACATATGGCCCTATCCTACATGAGAGGAGGTAGGAAATATTCCTAAATTCTGTGGCTTTCATATTCAGTGGTTTGAAGAGCTTTCCCCCACTTCTCCTCCCACTGTTGTTCTTCAGAGATGTACAGTATAATCTGAACCCTCTGAGTTTAGTCCGCAGGCAGCTTACTGTGTACCCTGGGTTTGCCATGTTATTGAAACCTGGTGATAATTGCAATTCTGCCACCTTTGTCAGGAAGAAGGTGATATCTCCGACAGCAAAAAGAGGATCACGGTCTCCAAACTACCAGTTGCAGAGGTAAAGCTGGTTTTCTAAGTCAAGAAACAGCTCTGACGCTAGCATGGCATAGCTTCAGCCAGTTTTGCACCTTTGAACTGCATCAGGCAATGGTCCAGGGGCTGCCAGGACAAGAATGGAGTCAGCTAAGCTGGGGCCCACCTAGGATGCCAGGGCTCCTCTCTCTCTCTCTCCCCCTCTCCCTCCCCCACCCTCTCCATAAATGCTTGCAGCTGGACTGCAAACAATTTCCTAATACATACATCATCTTCCGTTTTAGCAGCTGTGGGTCAGAGCGATGCTCTTTTCCCATCACACTGTCTAATAAAACGAAGCCTCGGAAAGATGGGGGGGGGGGTGAGAAAACAACAGAGACAAAATATGGTGTTTCGATGGGAAAAATGAGGAGCAAAGCTAGGCCCAAACCAAACCCTGGATCGTGGTGCCAGAACTCTGTAGCTTCAGTT
The DNA here is from genome assembly GCA_030014935.1 of Caiman crocodilus. Classification (NCBI taxonomy): domain Eukaryota; kingdom Metazoa; phylum Chordata; order Crocodylia; family Alligatoridae; genus Caiman; species Caiman crocodilus. The sequence continues at coordinate 110,546,711 of JAGPOW010000304.1, read as the reverse complement.
TCTTCTTGAGGAAGGACGAGGAGTTAAGAGGCAAAAGCTAGGTTGCTGCCCCTGTGCGTGAAACGTGCTAGATAGAAAGCAGCAGAGCTACCATGGCTTGCAGGCTGCAAAGGTAGCACCAGACCTGGGGACAGCTGATTAGTCATGGTGGTATTCTGTGGATGAGACGAGACCACGCAGTGCTGTGATATCTCACACGCTGCTAAATGGTTGTGGCTTTGCTCAGGCAAGGTGGGAGTTGAAAAAGCCTTGCACAAATGATCACAGAGTTTAGGCACGTATCGGAAAAACTGTGCTGACAACGGATAGAAACCTGCCCTAGCACCAAACTGTTGGGCGTGGTGGCTGCTAGCTTGGAAACATCCTACAAAATGGGAGAGCTACCACCTGCTCAAATCCCCGTCAGAAAAGCAACAGAGCTGTGCACAGTGCCCACAAGAGGGCATGCTTTCCTCACGCTTCTTTTACAAGGCACAACCAGCCCCTGAGCTAAGCTGAAAAAAAGTTGATACTTCAAGGCAAAGGTATTTTTGTGGGGGAAGCGATAGTTTTAGCCCACATCGAACAAAGACAGTCCTCTGGCTCAAAGGCTGATCTCCAGGAAGCTTTTATTTATGGCAGCAGTGGCTCTGCCCATTGCTCTCATGGTTTAAGCACAGATGCAAGACAAAAAGCTCTCTGGGTTTTGTTTTCAGCTCTGCTACTTACTGGCTGTGCCACCTTGGTCAAGTCATGCAATCATGCTATGCCTCAGGTTTCTCATTGTTAAAATAGGACCAACACTGCTCTCAGGGGTGGTGTGAGCCTGGCTTATGTTTGTAAAGTACTTTGAGATCCTCATCTTGAAGGGGTGAAGAACAGGCAAATTTCCCCGTTTTGGCTTCATGTGTTCATTGTAGTTGATGATCAGTTGTGCTGCAGATTTCCATAACCCCCCATGTTGCCTCAGAATATGCCTGTGTTCCTGCCAGCAGATTCCCAAAATATGAATGCACTTCCTTTTGTCATAACCGACACATCAGAATTGATCACAGCTGCCTGCCAGGGGCACTGGGGGTGCCTCACTTTCTCAGCTAGATCTGGTAATCATGTGGCAACTAAGGGTCTAAAATGTGCCTTTCTCCCCACATATCTTCCTTGAGATTCTGGCCCAGGGGGTCCTAACATTTATGGCCCTCAGTCTTCACCCTCTGCTAGTCCAAGACCTCCCATCCTTCATGCCCAAACCTTTGCTCCTGTAATTCCCACCTCCCAGCTTTGCCAGTGCATTCATAACAATTCTGTCTGATGACTCTGTATCGGGCTTTCCACCTCCAAAGTGTGGCACAAGCACTGGGTAATGTTTAATTAATTATGCTCAATTTAGGTGCCCTACTTTTCCTAGCAGGTGCTTCAGTGAACAGCTAAGGAGCTGAAAACAGTCACCTTCAATACTGGCCTGCAAAGACCCATGATAGTTCATTATCAGTGCTGACACCAGGTCTTCCTTAAACTGCTGCTGCTTATTTTGGGCCTGTTCTGTGGGAAACTAAAGCACTTCAGTTCAAAGGTGTAACCAGCAGAGCTGATGCCTAGGGAAAACCCTGTGGGAGAGTGAAAGGGGGTGAAGGGAAAGGCACTTGGCTTCTGAGAGTGATGGGCATGGTTGCAGAGGTAGGTGGTGGGCTCCAATGGTAGGGGCATGACACCACAGTCTTACTCATACTGGGAACTCCTAGCTGTCCCTGGAAGAGCTGCTGCTGCTGCCACCACCATATGTCTGCTCTTAAAGCAGCAGCAGTATCTGGGGTCTACTTGGGAGTTCCCAGCACAGGCATGCTGCGGATTGTGGGGGGTGATTCTAGCCTCCATCCGAACTTGGTGCATGGGTAGGTGCCCTCTCACCCGCCTCTAGTTATGCTGCTGCTTTAGTCTGTGGTGAGTGAATTCACTTTAGGAACCTCTGCTCCCACATAGCCAGAGTCCTGGCTATAGGACAGGGCCCTTCGCAGTGTGTGGAGCATCTTGGTCCCATGACTAGTATGCTGGGCTGGTGCTGATGAGACCTGTGGGGTTTTTTTTCCTTTGGTTTTGCCAGTCCTCTGCTGTATGATCTCATCTCCCATCCACTTGGCCTGAAGCCTCTTGGGGTTAAGGTCAATCTCTCTGTAGGTCACACTACAACATCCGGGACAGCAGTACTCTCCGTTGTGGTTCTCTTGTACTACCATATGTGATTAACGAACTTTTCTAGCCTACATCGTGACTTGCTTGCTGCTTAGAGGTTAGTAACTCTCCCTGAAGCCAATGGTACTTGCATTCTTCAGCCCCAGGAGGTTGCGGGGCTGGAAGCATGGCATGCCATGCTGTCACTGTGTGCGGTAACAGAGGCTGGCCTCTAGACAGCTCAGAATTTAGCAGTCTCCTCTTTCTCTCTCCCCAGCCAGGTGAATCCCCTGCACCTGGGCACCCCACCACCCATGGGCTGCTGTCTCCTTTGTTTGTTCCTCCTGCTGCTGCCTTCCGCCTTGGGGCATGCGACCTCACAAAAACACTCTGTATAAGAGGAAAACATGTTGTTGGCAAGAGCTTGGAACAGGCTGCTCCTTCCTCTGAGGCTCACCACGGTCTGTCACATGGATAGCAGTGGGTGGGTCCTCCATGCTTCTGCCACTTGGAGGCTTGGTCTGGTGTTTTCCAAGGAGCCAGCTGATGGGTGGTAGGTGACCAGACCCCAATGAAGTTCAGAGGGATTTGGGTACTTGACCTTGCAGGTCCTTCTGACATTCCCCAGCATTTGGTAGTACTGGATCCCATGCTCTGAAAGAGCCACGTGGGTCCAAGTCTCTCCTGCTCCAAAACTCGGCTTGGTACAGAGGCAGAATTCCCAAGACAAGATGGTTTGGGGCCTCTTTTGTGCAGGTTGCTTGGGTATAACAACTGTTTTCACTTGCAGCCATCTGCCAGCAACCCCTGCAGGCTTTCTGAGCAGTTGCAGGTGTAGGAAGGGCCTGGCCAGGCAGCCTTCCCTGTGGATAATCCTCTGGCAAACCTTGTGCCCCCAAAGTCGCTGACAGGGGTGATATACGGTTGACGACATATGGCTCATGCCGTATGTGAGAAGCATTTCAAAGGGGACCTTATCATGACTTCGGGTCTCCTGTACACCAGCTCTCATCAAGGAACAGTAAGGTAGCTAGGACATCAGCCCTCTATCTTGGAGAGTAGTAGCAGCTTCTGTCTGGCCTGAGCTCTACCCTCAGAAAGGGGCTCTAAGCTCTGGGAATGGTGCCTTCCACCAGCCAGTTTTCCAGCTTTTAATCACCCTTCCTTGGAGTTTCTCTTTTTCCTTAACTCCCATCTGCCCTTTTTTGCATTTGGCAAACAAGATCAGTGTGACCCTTAAGGAACCTCAACATTGTAAAGCTCCTAAGCGACATACTGCAAATCTCTTTGCTTTTCATTTTTCATTTTTGTATGCAGCCGTGTGTTTTCTGCAGCATGAGCTTCCCCAGGCAGCAGGGCCCAGCAAAAGCCTGCTAGGATTCCAGCAGCGCTAGTCACAACCCCAGCAGCATGAGCTTCCTCGTCGTGGCACTCTGTTATGGCCAGACCTCTCTGTTTTTTGAGAACAATGGAGGCTGTTCTCATGTCGTGCAAGGGGAGGGCTCTGCTTTCCCTGGGAATAACTGACATACATGCTTTGACCTCAAAGAGCTTTGGCCTGGATCTCTGTGCCATTGGCCATTGTGAGCTCATTGCTCTCCTAAAAGGATCCCATGTCCCACCTTGCTGAAAATGTGCTGGTTTTTAGTGTACTTCCTCAATATCAGTTGCCTGGGGAAGGGGGTCTTGTATCCTTGTCCTCTTAGAAACATGTCCAAGAGCCTGAAATAATGGGGATGACTGGCTGTTTCTCAGGAACATACTGGGGTGGATGTGACATAGTATGAATAGGTTACGGAAGTTTACTCTACCTAATGTCTCAAGCCGTCCACACGTACCATTGGTGTAGCTAGAGAAGCCAAGCCAGCCACTTGCTCTAGACAAATGTACCTCCAAGTCTATGGGTCACAGCCTTGCATGCTAAGTGCTGCTGGTATGTTCTGAGGTAAAAGTCCTTGGATGGACGTGGTTGCAGGAAGTCAGTACTATTAGTGTTAGCATTACAGTAGACTCAAGAGGCCCTATCACAGGTCAGTGGCCCCTAATGCTGGGCACTGTATTTATCCTGGATAAGAGACCACATCCATCCCAAGTAGCCTGGTATCTCAATACACAAAGCAGTCAAAGAATGAGGGAGAGGCTATATTATCCAGGTGAGGGACAGCAGCTCCTAAACTTCAGGCAATTTGCCAGGATCACCAAAGAAGGGAGGTGTTTTGCTGGACTTGAACCCAGGTCCTCTAAACCTCTTCACATTGACTTAACCAAAGTCCAGCTTCTCTCTCACCTCTTTTTCTCACCCCACCCTCCCCTTTCCCCAAACCTTGACTTTGCCTACGTTCTGTGGAGGATGGCAACTGGGAAACAGCTTTATGGTGGACCCAGCAGTGAATGGGTTAACTATTCTTGCCTGGAATCTGAGTGTATTTTCTTTGCCAGTGTATCCGTCTTAATACACACCAGATGTGCGAGACAGCCGCCTGAGTGTCTTAATCCTAGGCTTCAGCAGTCTGAGTTGTCTCTCTTGCAAGAGGCAGGTCCACTCCAGACTCATTGGGGATTTCATCTAGTGCAAAGCAGGGGCAGTGAGGCTGGCAGCTTCCCTCCCCCACAGGAAAAAGTTTTGCAAAGGTCCTGACTGTTGAATATTTTTTTTTTAAAAGGTTTTTTACAAAGATAAGGAGTTGGGTCTGGGGGTGGGGTGGTAACAGTTGTTGACTCAGCAGTAACAGGGTTGTGGGGAGCAAGAAACCACTACTCTTGACTAGAGAGGGTCAATGTCAGCATTACGGAGATGTGTACACTGATCCTGATTCACAGCTGGGGCGAACCCAAGGAGTTCTGACTTCAGGGCAGCTGTATCAGGTTATCAGATAAGAATCTTGCTTTCTAAATCTCATAACCAGCCTGGGATTGTCAGGAAAAAGAGGGAAAAATCAATGAGCCAGACTAGCCAAGGATCATAATTAACAAAGTCCATGGATTTTTGCACCAGCTGAAGTTCTGGCTCATTTTCAGTGGAGATGGCCCAAAACAACAGCCAGACCTGAGCCCTCGGTGAGTTGAATTATCTGAATGTTACATCTGTGACTATAAGCTGGCATAAATCAATGGTGCCTTTGGCAGCTATGCCAATTTATACCAGCTGAGTATTTGGTTCTCTTCCCTAAAAGCCCTGATTCACCTCCTGACAAATGCACGCTTTGCTGCAGGCGTATTCTCACATAATCCATGAAGCTTTCCCCCTCTCTGCTTTAAATGCAAGTTGTTTGCTGTTGCTAAATAGGCAGTATGTGTGATTCCTCTTATCAGGCACATGCCAGATGGCATGGAAAATATGATCTCCTCTCTCTCCCCCTGTACACGAGAAGGAGAGCAAGGACTGCTACGCTACAGAGGCCCCTTCCATTGCAATCAGAGATGATGACAACTACTTCAAAGCCACTAACATGGGCAAACTGCAAGTTACTGACAAACTTTAAACAATCCACAATTTCTGACCCATTAGAAAAGGGGAAGCCCTGCTCCAGCTTAACTATGTGGAGTTACCAGGCTAGCAAAAGTTGTCTGCTGCTTAAATTTTCCAGTAGCCCCTATCCCACCCCACTGCTTTCTCAGGCCCACATTGTGACCCTTTTTTCACAGGAAGAGCTCTGATTAGGAAAGAGAAATAACTGGGGCTGGGAGACGATATGTTTCAGTTCATCTCCACCATGCCCCTTCCCCACTTTTTTGACTGAGGTATCTCTCGTTATGTTCATTTCCCCTGAGAGCATCAGCTCCTTTCTGAATATCCACCTCTTGCTGCTTTTCTCAGGGTCTGCAGAGCACATGAACAGACCCTTTCTCTCCGAGTTCCTGGTCTCCTGTAAGCTCCAAGCTGTTCCAGTTTGATTGCAGACTTGGGCGCTTTTCAACTGAGGCCTGTTTCAAAGCCCACAAGGAGTCAGCAGAGAGACTCCCTCCAACTGCATATCATGCTTGGTTTGTCACACACGCTTGGCTTGTCTGTGCCCGCTTCCCCTCTTAGAAGTCAATGTGTTTCTCTCATTCTGTCCTTAATTTTTGTGGGAAGCCTGATTTCTCGTTGGCGTCGCCAAGCCCTTCTTGCTGAGTTCCCATCATGTCCCATGACACAGTGAGCGGGAGTTTCAGGCCAAGTCATGGTCTGAAACAGGCTGTAGTTCACACTGGCCATATCTATATCACCAAAGGACCACACTGGAGAGCACTGCAGGAAGGCATGGCATGCCTGCTCTGCGTAGGCTACACCCTGACACAGATGCAACCTAGCCTCTTTAGAGCAGTGATGGGTGCATGCCAGAAATCACTCTCAAGACAGTGAGCTTATCAGCGCGTTCCCAGAGTGGCTCTCCTACAACCATATTACCTCAGTCTTGGGATGTAGCGCTCACCGAGTGGGTGAACTGTGCTGCTCTGTGGTGCCCCCAGTATGGTCTCTTGAGGATTCAGAGGTGCTCTCAAGGGTTCTGGGCTTGATGCATCACATAGATGGTCATACCGGTCCTTCCTGGCTTTCAAATCCATGGTTCTCCATCTTGGAGTAACTGGCACTATTATATTAGCCCTGGTTTCCCTTGGTGGATTTTAACTTGCTCCGGGAAGGGGAACAGAAAATGGAGGGAAAATTTTCACCACCGTGTCAGAGCTTAATGTTTCTGGGCCTGCAGCTGTAGCTCAGCAGTTTCACAGGAAGCTTTCATTCTAGTATGGAGGAGCTCACAACTGGAATGAATTTGCTGGTCTCAGCAGATAAATGCACATGTCTCTCACATGGATGCCTTTTGATAGAGTAAGGTCAGGGATCATCTGGATCTGCCTACAACAGAATGAAAAGGCTGACCTGCTCTCAGTAGTCAAGTATCTCTGCCGTTGCAGAAAAAAGGGGTAACAAATACATTCTCTCTCGCTTTTCTAATTCCCAACCTACCAAATTTATCTCATTTAAGGGTGAGGTTTTCAAAATTGTACATGGATTTGGATGCTCAATTCCTGTTTATTTTCATGGAAATTGGTTGTCCACATGTTGCCTTCAGCAGCTTTGTAAACCTCAGTCTTGGCAAAGTTCTCTGGGCTGCTGTCCAAGGACTGTCTTCACTGTGGTCAGCCTGGATGGCAACCCTCTTCCTTCTGGCTTTTTGGCCCCACTGTTCTAATCCCATTCAGTGGTCTGGAGCCAATCCCCTCAGAGCCACTGGCTTTCCTCATTGTCTGGTCATGAGTCTCCAGGAGATTCTGGAGAATGTCTAATCTAGAGTCATTGTGTTGCCTTCCTGTCTGTTTCCCATCTACCCTATTGATTTAATTGAATATATTTATATAGCAAAAACCCGGATGACAAGGTCTACGTCTGCAGTGTCTACGAAGTATTACAGAATAGACCCCATTCCAGCCATGCTGGGGCAACTCGCATGTGCCTGTGTGCTCATTGACATAAGTGCTGTCTCTGACTATGTGCACATAAAACACCTAGCACAGTGGGACCCTGGTCTCAGTGAGGGCCTTTGTAATGCAAATGATAATGGTCATACCATCTGTCTCAGATTCATAGAGAAGTAAGGATGGAAGAGATCTCCAGAGGTCATCTGATCCAACCCCCTGCCTAAGGCAGGATCATCTCTAGCCAAACTATCATATACAAATCCACTGTCTAGCCTATTAGCAAAACTACAGTCAACTATGACAAAACCACAAGACATAATTCCCTAACCTGCTACAGGTGAAGCAGGGGGCAGCTGTAAAGGTTGTTAATATATGCACCAGCAATCCCAGGAAGAGAGGCATGCCCCCTGATATATAGGAAGGCAAAACCCCCCACAATCCATACCAACCTGACCATGGGGTAAAATTCCTTCCTGACTCCAAATATGGTGATTGGTCTGATCCTGACTGGAGGGGCAAGACCCTGTAGCCAGGAAACTCCAGCTTTAAGTCCCAGCAAGAAGCATTGATACACCACAGTCAGAATCTTTACGCTTGGCTGCAGCCAACACCCAGTGGTCCTGAGAAAGGCTTAAAAAAGAAAAAAACCCTCTCTGACGCAGGAGGGGAAAGAAATTCCTTCCTGGCCCTGCTCCTTTTCCCCCACTTCTCACTCCCCTACAACAGCTTCGCATGTCTGTCACCCTGAACTTATAAAACCTGTCTGGCGTCTTGGGTTGGGGAAAGGAGACAGGTCTTGCCCTGTGCTAATGCTCTGGGCCAAAAGAGGACAGGTTCTTCCTGCAGTTTGGGGGAGCAAAGGGAAGCAGGCCAGGATTGGGAGGAAGGAGCAGAGGCCATTCCTTCTGATCCTGGCAGTCTTCCTGCCTGGTTCCCTGTTTTTATTTCATGAGAATAAAACAAATCTTGGCACCCAAGCCATGCTGTTCAGATCCACTACAAAAAATGTTGTGTAGTATTTGCTAACTGCCTGGGCCCTGGCTACAGAGTGATGTTTCCTCCTCTGTTCTCATATTTTGGCCTAGATGTGAACCATCCTGTTGACTATCGCTCCCCACCTCTGAGGCTGGTCCTGTTCCTCTCCCTTGCTCTGCTGTACAGGAGGCCTAGTTCCCTACTTTTGGAGCAGGGGGTTTTACTAGATGACCTCTTGAGGCCCCTTCCAGCCTTGTTTTCTGTGGCACTAATGACTCTTTGTGAGCATCTCTTAGGTGCTTCCCCTGTCTCCCCGGTGCTATTCCTGTCATGTGGGCTTTGCAAAACTTTGGAACTGACTGATCCTGCCTGCAGCAGCACTCTGCAAGTGCCTGTGGGGTATGTGGTTTTTTTTGCCTTGGGAGCTTCCTCTGTCATGTCTAACCCAATTGAAGCCAGAAGAAGGTTAGCCTGGCAAAAGGCTGTGGGGTTGTGTCCTTTTCCAGTCATCCTCCTCTCCCTGGCCTTTGACCATCACAGCTGTGGCATGTATTTTCATTTACTGTGATGGGTTCTCAGCTGGCCCTTTGCAAGTTCATTCAGTTCCCAGCCTCTCTTGCCTCTCTGTCTCCCCCTTGCCATAAAAATGATAAAAATGCTTCACACTTTGATTTAGAGTCATGTATAACTCAAGGCATGTAACATGCCTGTGAGCTAGGTAAGTAATTTTATTTCTATTTTACATCAGAGGAAATGAAAGAAGCAGCTTAGTTAAGTGATTTGTTCTGCCCAGCAAGTAGAAGAGCCAAGCCTATCATTCAATTTCCCAACTCCAAATCATCTCCTCTAACAAGTAGACCACACTTCCCCCCACCCTTCTCAGTCTCCCACTTTCACACCTACCTATCCATCTGTCGGCTCTTCTCTTTCTTATAAGAAAAAAATCACATAAGCCCTAAACTATTCTCATAATATAACCCACCCCCCTCTAAAATCCTGACTCTGCATTTGATGAGTCTATCTGATGAAGTCTTGATGAAATGAAATAGGACATATTCATTGGGATCCTGATGCAATGGAAACATGCATAACCAATACATTCCTCACATGTCAGTTGTCAGTCCTTTAGAACAGCATTCCAATTAACATGTCCCCTTTTATTTAGCCAGACCTGAAGATGGCTGGGCATGCATTTAAGAGATCCTAAAGACCAACTGCTGTTAGACTTTCCTGAAGATATGGTTTGTGCTCTGTGTGTGCGTGTGTAAGAGTAAAACTAGGAAGAGTAGAATGGGCTTGATGGTGGTTTATATAGAGAGAGGATGATGTTAGGTAGCAAAGAGGGCACCTACCTGCCATATTATCACCGCCATGCTTCTTGAGGTTGGCTCTGTTAAATGATACAGTACCATGATTTGCTCGTTGGATGGTGTGCAAACGATCGCTTAAGGAGGGGTCCCTGTGCTGGAATATTGCAGATCGGTTAATTCTAGTCCTTTCTAATGGGAGGATTCCTGAGAGCGTCCTTTTTCAGTTGGGCTGCCTTACCTAGTGAGCAAGTGGTATCACTCGTGTGGGTTGCCATTGTACAGGGAATGTGAGAAGGGAACCAAGATATCCAGTGCAAGTAGAGTATTTGAGCTGGTGCCCAACATGAGAACCAAGGGTCTTGTTGAAGATGCAATTTGGAGGATATTTTCTTATTCAGGGGGCAGTGCCATAAGGAAAAGGAGTCAGTGCAGTAAACAAGGAGGTGAGATGCAAGATCAAGGAGCTTTTAAAAAAAGTGAGCCATGGGAAAGAAAAATATCGCAGAAGATATCTTCCAATCTAGCATGAAGGAACGCAACAAATGAGCCACCCTCTCTGTCCTACTAAATGAAGCACGTTTCAGTTCATTCCTCTGTTTTCTAGTCCTGTTAAAGCACAGTATGCTACTTCATCGGTAATGCCACACAGGCTGAAAGTCACTACAATGTTCCACATCCCTGGGACTGATCCAAAGTGTACTGAAGCCAATGGAAACACTCCCCTTAGCATGACGGGCAAGGCAGAGAGCAGATGATCTTGCTGGGGGAAGGCTTTGTCATCTCACAGGGTTTGGCATCTTCATAGGTCTGTGTGATGGAAAACTTCTCAAGAACGGCTTGCAAGTGCTGGGCCCAGTCCTGCTAGATGTTAAGCACCCTCTACTCCCTTCTGTTAAAATCTCAAGAAGCAGAAGGCATTTGGGCTCTTCAAGGGCCAGGCTCAAGGCTGTCACTAGACATGTTACTGGCCTAGCTGGAGCCAAGCCGGGGCTGTGGCTTCTGGGTACAGGTGGATAGAAAGGCATTTAAAGCAACTGGACTCTGCTAAAAACTCTGGTGTAAGGTAGGTCACAGAGTGACATAGAAATCTACTCTTCTGGTGTGTAGGATGCAAATAAAGGGAGAGACTCCTTGTAACTATGCTGAAGCATCACAGGGGATGGGACCTGGGATGAAGTCAACCCTAAACGACTGGAAGCCAGGGCAGCCAAATTATATGACTTATTCCCGACATGGTCCCTGACAATGACTTTTAATTGAATTGATGTTGGAACAAGTCACTGGCTGCATTTCTTTGCTAGAGTCTTGGTATTTTGGGGGGTTTTTTGCTAGACATATTTTAGCTTCCTGATGATTTTGCAACCAGTGCTACATAGCAAAGCAATTGTGTAATTAATGAGAATTGGTGCAGCCCTATCTCTCTGGGACTCCTTCCCTCCTTTCCACAGCAACAGAATTTAGTCACTTCCTCCCCACACATCTCACCTTCACTTTTTGTCTGGAGCTAGAGAGCAACTTTCTCCTCATGGCATTGCAAGTGCGTGTCTTAAAGGGGGCTACAGAGCGACAGACTGCCCACTGGCTTTGATCTTGTCTTCTGCAGGGAGGCAGCACTTTCAGCACTCTTTTTTTTTTTATTCCCATTGTAAAATTGCAGCAGGAAAACTTATCCCATTAGCTCTGCAATTTTTTACTTGGTTACCACGGCTGTTCCTGAGGTTTGTCCCTGCAGTGGACTGTGGGCATCTGCATGGCTGATGCTAACCCCTAGCTGCCCTTGAATGCCTGGTATAAATCACACTGAAACAGCTGTGCTCCATCACAGATTAAAAAGTAGGGAGGCGGACAGAGGGAATGAGACCCCCCCC
>JAGPOW010000304.1:110524287-110534910 GCA_030014935.1 Caiman crocodilus | reverse complement strand
AAAAAATCCTACCCCTTTTGGAGTAAGGGCTTCCCCTGACTCCCAAGGATCAAACCATCTTCAGCTGCAAAGAGAGGTGGAAGGGCAGTAAGTGGGGATCCCACTAGGCTCAGCAGCTGTAATTTTTTTTTTTTTTGGTTGACATTCAGAGACAGATGAAATGCCCTTGCTGAATTATGTCTGGAGAAGCAAATCAGTCCCAGTGCCATGATAAGCATTTATTTGTGCTTTGCTCTCCAGCAAGAGGAGTTGGGATGCAGGCGTTTAAATAGAAGCACTCCCCTTGCCCCCGTCCTGCGGCCCCCTCCCTGGTTTGGAGGAGGCCCTTCCTTCCCTGCAGTCTCCATTCATGCTGTGACAGAGATGGAAGAGGAGGTGGGGGTAGAGATAGCGAGTGGCCTGCGCTCTGGGGGCAGTATGCAGGGGGATTGGCAGGCGGGGCACGGTACCTGGGAATTCCCCTCCCCCAGGGAATGCAGCGAGAAGTGAAACCCCAGCCCTGTCACGCACCTTTGACTCACCCTTTCTTCATTCCACAGGGTTTTAGCCTCTCCCCATCTTATCAATAAAACAGCTAACCCCCCTGACTTTTCCATGGTCCTAAATGCCCTGCTGAATTGGGAAAACCTTCTGCCAGACGCAGCAAGCACCCTTGCTGATCCTCCAGGGTGCTGTGGGTTGCGTGCGGCCTGAGGGCAAGAAGCACGTATAGAAGGGCTCTGGACTCTACTTCAGTGATTCTCAACCAGGGTGTCAGGATCCTTTCAAGGGATCCATGTAATGTTAGCACTGTGAAGTCTGCAAGCATGATTCACAAGATAAACCCAGAGATTCCCACTAGAAATTCCTAGGTGTGGTCTTTCTGCGTTCGTTGCAGTCCTCACGATCCTGCAACAGAAAAACTTCTCTGTTTTTTTTTCTGGAAAAAAAAGGATGGAAACTAAGAGCTGCCATTTTCCGAGGGGTGCCGCAGATCCATCTGGGGGTGTCACAAGTCTAAAAAGGTTGAGAACCACTGCTCTTCACAGATCTGTCCAGTGTTCAAAGTCCCAGAGCTCAACTTGGCTGGATGTTTTGCTTCTCTTCTGGACTAAAGGTTTTGCTGTGAGCCCAGTGGAGCCTAGCTTGTCTGGCAGGAAAGTGGTTCTGCAGATTTACATCAGCTGAGGATTTAGCCTCTCAGACGGAGCTAGGTGATGGCACTGCCTGCACCACCCCATGGTGAGCCCATGCTAGCCTCCCCAGTACTACCAGAGCTTCAGTTTTCACATTCCTCCCTGAATTTCCTCTGGATCATGTGGCATCTCTGGCTATAATAAGAGACCTGTGACCATGAGGGCGCAACAGTAGTCGGCAGCAGTTGTCATTGGTAATGCCATGAGCATTAGTTACCTTCCCAACTATTTTTTCCCTATCTGTGTTCCCCCCTGGGCCTTTACACACCCACACCTAGAACCACGTTGTGTGGATTGTCTGTCATACTGAGCACCTGGTCCTACCCTCCCTGAAAGTAACAGCAGTCGAGAGGTCCTAGTAAAGTCTTTGGCAAGTTGGGTCAGTGACTTCCATAGATGCCCTTCCCCTGCCAACATGACACCATGTGCTCAAGTGTAAGTGTGTGGCAGGCCCAATGAAGTCAATGGGTATTTTCATGTGCATCATGTGTTGGCATTGGCATGGTTGGAATCATTATCTTTTTGAACAGAACAGCCCTGTTTTGGTTGCTCTACTACTTTGTGGTGTTTGAGTCATCAATTATACCAGAACAGGATAGCTATGCTTCGGCTACTTTTACTATATTTATCATTTATAAATCCCTAAAGAAGAAGAATAACAAAGAAAACTATTTTTTAACGTTTCATATCTTTGTAGTTTTGTTTAAACCCACTTTCTCTTGATAGATATTCTTTCATTTATTACAGGGACAATTGGCAACCATCTGTATGCCAAGTGACAGTTACGGTAAACAGCTTAGCATTATAGATGATCACATGCAAATGATAAGTGATGGACTGAGAGTGTAAAGTGAAAATTTCAGAGCATATGAAACCTGATCATAATTGTAATGCCTTACAGTTCTTACTAGTGAGGCAACTGGTAATAGTCCCATTGAACAGATGTGAAAGCTGAGGTAACAACTTGGCCACCAAGTAAATGCAAAAGATGGGATTAGACTTCACCACTTCTTGACTCCTTGGCTCAATCCATTAGACCAGTGGGAGCTATCATTTTTGGTAAGTTTACCATAAATTAGCCCCATACTCTCTCCAAATGCCACTGCTATCCCCTTCCTCTGCCCAATTTGTGGCTCTGCTTTTTGCCCAGTCCTGTGCTCCGTGCCTGATTTCCTGCTTTGCGTCCTGCTTCCTGCTCTATCTACCACTGTGCTTCCTATTCTCTACCCATCTGCTGTGTGCCACACACGGAAACTGGCTGTGCAACCTTTGGCACCCGTGCCACAGGTTAGCCAACTCTGCACTAGACAATACTCCTCTTTTTGTTTCAGGGATATTGGTTGTAGCTGTGTTTGTCTAAGGGCATAGCTGGACAAAACTTTTGGAGTAGAGGTGCTTATCTTTCAAATATTTTGTTGGTTTAATAAAAGATATCATCTCTACCTCAAGAGTTTTGTCTGCCTCTTTTTCTTTGCATTTTAGTGGCATCTAGAGGCTTGAGCCCAAGAACTGTCCATACCTACAATCTCTGCCACAAAGAGTCTGCAGTCAAAATGGACAAGAGAGAGAAAGAAGGTGAGAGAGGAAACAGAGGTCAGAGTCATTCACTGTGTTGAGGCAGCATTGGCATAAGAACATAGATCCTGTGATCCCTAGTCCAGGGTCATGTCCATTAGACCATACAGGTATCCTGTCATAGCAGAGCAAGTAATAATGCCAGCCTTTCATCCACTATTTGGCAAAGTCAGTCAGTTTCATTATCTGCATTTCACAGATGGAGAAACTGAGGCACAGAGTTGCAGTGACTTGTCCAAGATCATTTCAGCAGGTCAGTGGCTGAGACTGGAACCCAGGGCATCCTAACCCAGCACAGTAGCAGCTCTCTCACCTCCTCACATTCTACCCTGTCACATGCAAATTGCTTCCATTGCCTTTAGGTGTTGATACAGCACTTTTAACCACTGTATTACAACTCTTTTTGTAAATTGGCCAATCTCATAATTTACTTGCAAGGGTAAATTCATATGCTGGGGGTCAGATTCTCTGCTGAAGGAGCTCTATTGACTTGCCTGGATTGAAGCTGATTTACGTTGGGTCCCAACCTCAAGCTAGCTCCGTAGCTGTAAATCCACGGTGCACTGTCTTTCCAGCTTTTTGAGCAAGTGCTTCTAATCTGGTTTTGTGTCCCCGAGTGGCTTTCGTTCCTAATTTGTGCAATTAGGAAAGAATTGGTTAATAGGGAAAGAAACAGACTAGAAAGTGAAGAAGACAGAAAATAAATAGGGAATGGGGAAGTAGAGAAAAAGAAAAGAAAAGAAAGCATAAGATAGAAGGAGAGTTAAGAAAGAAGAGACTGAAACAGATATCAATATATAAGAATAGTCCATTGCTTGTAGAGCTCAAGGCTTCACACTGAGCTCACTCAGCAATCAGATGCATGCAGGGAGGGGACCTTGCTTTGCCTCTAACTACAAAGCTTCTCTCTGAAAGATTTTTTCTCTGACATTTCCACTAGGCTGAGAAGGAGGAGGTAGAGGTGGAGGAGACTAGAGGGGGGTGGAACAGGGGGGCTTAGGGAAACAAAAGGAAACCAGCTGCAGAACTTCCTGAAGAGAGAGAGAGAGGAGAGGGAGAGAGAACTAACAGGATTATTTATATTTAAAAAAAAGAAGAAGAGAAAAGGGAGGGGTGGGGGAAAGTGAGGAAAAGAAGGTTTAGCAGCTAGGATCTGTGAGCCTGCCCTGAGTTCAACCTCTCCCACCATGACCAGTGCAATCCTGAGGAGGAATTCCAGTAAACAGGGCTTAGAAAACCTCTTAAGGTAAGTCTTTACCTGCCTAGCCTAGGCTGAGTGAAGGCAGGGAGGAGGGGTTCTTTGTTACATGGAGCTCGGTTCATTAACTCTCCACCATAAATATTTAGCTAATTCCAAACACCATGGGCTGTTTATTTCCCAGAGGGGCATTTGCTTCTACCGTGGAGAGAAGAGTAATATTGTTCTGTTGCACAGTGTGTGTGTGTGTGTGTGTGTGTGTGTGCGCGCGCGCGCGCACACACATATATTTAAATCAGTTGAATGCATTAGTGAGCAGGGCTCTGAGGCAGACAGAACATATTGGAAGCCAGAAAAATAAATGAAACTCAAATAATAAAAGAAGGAAGGCAGATTTGAACTTACTGGTGGTGGCTTTCACAAAAGCACATAGCAAAAATAGCTTAACACAACTGTATAGAGATACTTACCTGAACCTGCTGGTTGTAACTCTTGCCTCGGAGAGTTTGTGGAGGTGCGTGCCTCTCGACTGGTGGAAAGGGACTCTGCCTAGCAAAGTTTTCTTGTGACTCATGTTACGGGCAGTGCATGTGCAGCTGCAGGTCCATAGAGGGTCAGCTCCTCTGCTGCTGTAAAATCAGCCTGGATCTACTGATTTCCTCTTTGTAGCAATGCTGATATACACCCACTGAGTGTCTTGAGCTGTAATCCTGGGGTAGTTCACTGAGCAGCCTCAACGTGCTGTGTTCCTTTTTGTTGCTAAATGCTGAGCCCAAAACTGTCCAGAGAGCACTGTATGCTCCACACATTTACTGGAGATGGAACTTCTCTCCTCTGCCGTCATGCTGCTTTTTAATGTGAACTGGAAATGCCACTTTAGCTTTGACCTTTGCCTCAGTGTTCCAGCTCCCCAGTAGCTACTGGAACTAGAGAGGCTTCTTATGCCCCATGCCCGAGGATGTGGAAAACTCACATTTGACAGGGGAAATGTATCACTGTCATCACTAAGTTTGACCTGATGTGAAGAAGGGAAAATAGAATGATTTGGAGATGAAAGTTAAGTGCTTTAGTGCTCCCTGCATAACATCTGACTT
Source organism: Caiman crocodilus (assembly GCA_030014935.1). Taxonomy (NCBI): domain Eukaryota; kingdom Metazoa; phylum Chordata; order Crocodylia; family Alligatoridae; genus Caiman; species Caiman crocodilus. Next base: position 110,529,868 of record JAGPOW010000304.1, on the reverse strand, counting down.
CACCAGAGGATGCTGAGCCCAAGGTCTGGGTTGGAGGAAGCCATGTGGAGCATGTGGTTTTGGGAAGCGGGAATTCCTGTTCCCAGGCTGCATTCAGCTTCAGCATTTTCACATACAGTAATGCAGCCTTCAGCTTCTCCTCAGAAGGGTTTCTCACTCCATAGGGGCAAAGGGAATTTGTTCTTTTGGTACAACCAGTCCAGAAACTTCCTTCACCCACCCACTCTTTGGGCCCAATCCAGTATGTGTTGGTATCAATAGAAAGACTCTGGGTGACTTCATCAGGCTTTGAATCAGTCCCTGGGAGAGACAGGAGGATGTTCGACTCTCTTTTGGCCCCTTGCTGGTGTTCCCACTGGCCCAGATCCAAGGCGGCCACTACATTTTTGGAAATATCTGGTCAGAATGACGCTGCTTGTGGCTGGGTTGAAAGGTTTAGGAAACTGCAAGTGAAATAAAACTGTTGAACTTATTTCAATAAACTGGCAAATAATGGTATAGGACATGGGACTAAGAGAACTGGTGAGAATTGGGTGGGGCTGATGATGGCAATGCAAGTAAGAGGATGGATTCCCTGTTCTGTCTTCCCCAAAACACAAATCTGGGGTAAAACTTTTTGTAGGAAACCAAAGTAATGAGCATGGTGCAAATCATAGATGGATAGAGAAGAGTACAAAGAGTCTGATATGCCTCCATGCCTGGATTCAGTGCAAGGGTCCTGATTCAGTATAGCATACCTGGAGGGTATATTCTTTTATTATCTGTTCAAAGCTTCTTTTAATACCAATAAGGATTACAGGTGCCGACTGGGAAGAGGACCTGCCTACTATAATTGTACGAGGACAGAGAGTTTTTAGGGATTATACAGATTAAAACTGCATTTGAGTTGGGTCCTTTGGTAAATGTATGTTGCATTCAATTCAAGTTTAGGTGTTTTATTCTATGGATGGCAGTGAGGTGCAGGGGAGTGAGTGATGAATTTTACTGCTAGTTACATCCACATAACCCACTGAAGACCAGAGAAATCAACACGGTTACACGGTATGGATAAACTTTGGTCCCTGCACTGTGTGCTTTTCTTTATATGCAGTGAAACCCTGTAGGAAGGAGATCACTTTCTTCACACAACAGTGTCAGCCTATGTTTCACCATGAGCAAAATTGCTGATTGCACATTGCTAGCCAACTAAACAATCCCAGGCTGCCTTTCTGCTACTGTTTTATGGGGCTAATATGGCACTAACTCATGTAAGTTTGTGAGGTGCTTTGAGATGCCTTGCCTCAAGACATGGCAACAGTGCAAAGGATGGTTGTTATTCTTCTGCTTTCCACTATGAATGGAGATACCAGGCTCACTGTGATCACGCTGGCTGCACTGCAGCCGTGTCCAAAGTATATGTGCCTTTTGGCTGTCAAATTAGAAGAGGTGATATCAGTACAGAGTCACATTGGTGGCAATACAGTGTGAGTGCTAGTGATGTCAGTTTGATGCAGGCACTGTTGGACTGCTAAGCTCTTTCCCACCCTGCTTATTTGAGGCAAGGGTTGCTGAAAGCTTCCTCCTGTGTAGTCCTGACACTAGGGCACTGTATCTTTGTTCAATCAAGTGACCCCCAGGCAACTTGCCAGATGCCTCAGATTTGCACCTCATTTGCTGAAAATAATTAGATTGCATCCATCTTCATTTTTAATAGGGAGGCATAGCCCGTGGGAGTTGCTGGTTCTACTAAAATGCTGCATATGAATTTAAGCAGCCCTGTGGTACTGTGCAGAGCAGAAGTGTGTGTGTGTGTGTGTGTGGGGGGGGGGGGGGCATAGTTTGGACTGGAAGAGAGAAGGTTAGCCTTGCACTGGCTCTAGAGTCCTCCAGAGACTGTAGGCTTTATTCGGGGCTCTCATTGTCTCCCCCAGTCCCACACGACCTCTTTACAGCCATGTTCCCTGTGTGGATCTTCACCTAGGCTGAAAGGCCACATGTAATATATGTATAATTAATGTGCCAAATACATTCAACAGTCCTTGGTGAATTACTCTTCTCTAGGCGTCATTTAATACCTCCCAGAATGAAGTAAAGTACAGGAACCGTGATATTTCCAAATGATACAAGAAAGCCCTTTTCCCACTACACTGGTTTGAGGACCTTGTCCAAATCAGCCTGATGTCGGCACGGTGCCTTTTGAATTCCATGGGTTTTGACTGAAGCCTTTTTGTGCTTTTTGGACTGATGGCCCTTGTGAAGAAGAGTACTCCCCAAGAACACCAACGGGCTGTTATACCTTGAGAGTTGTGGGCCCCCAGCTCCCTACAGCCTGGATGTGGATTGTACAGTAAACCCTTCCTGCTCTTTTCTATCCACCCGCAGAAAAAGAGTGGTAGCTTAGCATGAAAATGATTGACAGAAGCATGCCTTTTACATCAGAAAGTTTAGGGACTGAACTAACAAGAGTGCAAGGATGCACCTTGCAATGGCAGGGTATGCACATCACGAGGGACTGTGTAATTACCTAGAAAGACATCAGGAAAGAATGAACAACTAGACTCTTATCTAACTCCTCTCTTTGGAGTTCCCACTGTGGAGCAGGGGTCTCCATCAGGCAAAACATTTTGAAAGAGCATCTATCAGACAACAGGCTTCTTTGTTCTGCTCACAATAAGTTCCTGGTGATAATACCAAGCCCTTCTGCAAGGTCTTATGTTTTGAAATCACTTTCCAAACATTAACTAGTTTATCTTTCTTCCTGACTCACTATATCTTTTTCCTTGCTCTTCTAAAGAATTCCTATAAATAAGATAGGCAGCTATTGCCAGTCATTCCAATTCATTCATCAGCCACCTCTGCTGGAAGTTTACCCCCCGCATGTTTATTGAACCTCATGTGTTTTACAACAGAATATTGCAATTTAATTGACCCACAAATCAACCTCTTTGTAAATTTGTATGCGCTTCTGTTTTGAACTTCTTAAAAATGCTTCTTTCATTGATGCAGCTTCCGCTACTTCCAGAATAGAAGCAATGTCCTTGAGATGATTTCATATAATCAGATTTCCTTATTCACTTGATTCATTATTGTAGTTGGCTCTGTGTGTGTGTGTGTGTGTGTGTGTGTGTGTGTGTGTGTAAGAAGTTAACCCTCTCATAGAAATTCATATGAGTTTTCTCCCTTCTTTTTGTGGATGGACACCAAAACTGATGTTTGAAAAGACAGTACTCTGGAACACGAACAGTTTCTATTCTGTTTGCATATCGTCTAGCACAATGTGATCCTGATCTATGAGAGGGCAGTAAGCTATACTGCTGAATGAACAAAAAATGGTGATCATCATGCTCAAGTCATCAGCATCTGAAATAACAATTTCATCACAGGAATTGAGGGGGAGATGAAGACTGTCAGTGGAGAGAGAACTTAAAGATATTTCTTTGACCATGCAAAATGATTACTGTCAGCCTCTTATCAGTCAGCAGAATCATTCGTATGAAAAACCAATGCATGGATTTTAAACCAGGCTTATTCTCCCCTTGCCTTTGGGCCAAGCATAGATGAAGCCTTCATATTGAACTACAGCCTGAGGAAATTGCATGTCCTTCATGCACTGTAGAAGTGGTATGTCCTATATACAATACTCTATCTTAATCGGAGTCACCTTGTTCCCAGCATTGGCAGGCTCCATGTCTTGTGCCTCTTCCTAAAGTCGAGAGACTTTTTGTTGTAGAAACCCACGAACCATTTCAGCCCCTGCCATGTGGCCTAAATTCTCTTAGTTTGGGGGGACATTTCCCTCCGAATCTCCTGGGAATTTGGTGTTTTTCATTGCTCCTGTGTGAAGTGTTTGGTTTGATGAAGGCTCAGGCTACTCTGTTGTTTACCCCACCCTCTTAAATTGCCTTTTTTTCCTTCCTAAGTTTCCTAGAGCTTCCTAAGTTTCCCAGAGCTCACAATAGTATGCCTGGTTGGGAGAAACCAGCCCTGAATTTCTTTCCCATCAGAATAATGAGCTGTCCAAGAAGGAGCAAAGATCAGTGTACCCTAAGGGCTGGGAAGTGGCTGGAATGGGCATGAAATTTTGGCATGGGGAAGGAAACGGCATTAGGAAGGGGGTCTGGGGTTGTAGCTTTCCAGGGAGTGTTGTTGTGGTGACTGAGATGTCATAGTAGCAAGGGGGGGAAGAGTTGAGCCTGTCACACCTAAAGAGACTCAAAACAAGGAGGTGAAAAATAAGAATTGATTGTCTTCAATATTGTAAACCAGTATTTAAGCAATCATCTTTTCTGTTAGTGGCCAGGGGTGGCCAGAGTTACTCACCCTGGGAGGCACATTCATTCTTCCACCAAAGTTCAAGAGCCAGAGGGTGCTGTGTTACCTGGAATGGAGGTGATCCCCCCGCAACAAGCCGAGTCACTCTGGCTTTCCGCACTAGCGATACGCCGTGGGGTAAGTGGCATGGCTGCAGCCCCCGACCCCGGCAGCCTAGCAGCTGGGCCGGCAGTCCCAAAGGGAAGAGGGTGAGCTTGGGGTGTGCTCCCTGCAGGGAAAGCCAGACCAGCCGGAGGTGCTGGGCTGCACTGTCCTCCAGAGCCAGCTTGGGGAGAAGTGGGCAGGGCTTTGGCCAATTTGCAGAGAGCCTTGGTTTGGCCACCACTGGTCTAGGTACTCAAATGACAAGTAAGGGAGGTGAACTTGTAGTGCGGAAGTGGGACAGATGAAAGCAGGTATCAGTTGGACTAAAAAGGGAGCTAGGAAGAAGGAGGGGAAGCAGTCTGAGGCAGCAGAGCTACTGCAGTGGGCAGGAGACAAGTGAAGGGGTACAGCTGCTTGGGCAGGCGCCCAGGGAAAGAGATCAGCTGTTGCTGCGGGAGGCTCAGATTCCTTTCCAGGGAGGAGTCACAGGAAGGAGGCATTGCAGCCGAGTGCCACTGAGTGAGGGTAACTACAGTCATTCGCAAGGGTTACAGTAGCCGCCTTTCTGCCTTGCCTCACTTTCCCACCACAAGCCTGAAGCTCCACAGTGGTGTTCAGTACACTTCTGGTTCCTCTCTGGCTGTATCGTTTGCCCCTACCCCTGTTCTCCGTTTACACTATAACTCTCTGTTGCCACTTGTTTAGGGCATAGCTGGCTGGCAACTTAGCAAGTTCAGTGAGGCAGAGGAATGAGCATGCAGCAGTGGGAATGAATGGCCATATGCCGTTTGTTGGGGCAGGGGGAGCGAGATCAGCTTTCCACCAGGGCTCAGAGGGGCTTGCAGGACACCAGCAGGCCTGGCATGCTGAGCTGATGATGGATTGTACAGCCCATCCAGGGAGTTGTCCCTCCCAGCTCTATTGCCACTTAAGTGCTGTATTGTACAGACAGCGCTGCTGTGTTCAGAGCCATGTGTCAATATTGGGCCTGCAATCCTCATTGTTCAGGTGGGAGGGCTGGATGTTGTCTAGGAAGCCGATAGCCCTTCCTGTCTGCCATTGTCTGGGTGTGCAATGCATATGTCTCTGTCATTGCCTGTCCCTGGATAGGAAGCTGTGAAAACAAGAAGGGGTGGCAGTCTGCAACGCAGTCCAGCTCTGGAGCTAATGTGCTCAGTTACATGTT
>JAGPOW010000304.1:110499627-110524187 GCA_030014935.1 Caiman crocodilus | reverse complement strand
TAGCACTGAGCTGTCTCTTGGCCTGGAACAAAACCTGGCCTTATCATGGTAACTGGGCATCGTTTCAGGCTGAGGAAATTAGTCCGCCTCTTCCTTTAACTCTGAATAAGAGTGGGAAGAAAGGCAGAGCTAATATAGAAAATCTGCCCCGCAGAATTGTCTGTCTGTCTGTGCACCTACCTACCTATCGACCTACCTGCCTTGCCTACCTTACTGCTCTTGTACAACACCTTTTATTCAAGGACCTCATAAAAGCACCTGGCATCTGTGAATGAGTTAATCCTGGCAATACCACTGGGAGGCAGGTAAGTATAATTCATTCCCATTTCACCCATGGAGGCATAGACCAATTAAGCCACTTGGCAAAGCTCACTCAGGGAGCCAGCAGCTGAGCCAGAAATTAGATCCCACATCCTTGACTCCTATGAAGCTTTCTTGCTCCCCAGGACAGATAAATACACATCTGTTTGTAGCGTGCCGATAAATGGATTTGGAGCACGAAGTCAGATGTTCACAAGCAGAGTTTTCCTGGTCTGTGGCCTGTGTCTCACACCCACCTCCTCAGAGGCTTGCATGCAGTGCCTCTGCTCTGTGCAGTGTATGCTCATCCTCAGCTTTGCAAGGCAGCCACCCCCTTCTCTGGAGCCTCTCCATGTGCACAAGGTCCCCATGTCCCACTCTTCCGGTCCACCTGTTCCCCTGAAGTGTGGTGACTAATCCTCCTTTCTCCAGAGCAAGAATGCAAGCTGTCCCCCCTGAATACCTTATGGATTCATTCCCAGAATTTCCTCTTGCTGTGGATGGTTATATCAGAAGCTGTACAGCTGCCCTGTGTCTAGCATTAACTATAATGTTACTCTTCCATAAAGAGAGGTGCTTCCTACAGAGTGGAAGCAGGAAAAATGGTGATAGATAGGGTTGGGAGCAGAAAGTAGAGCAACAGATCAAGCAGGAAGCATGTGGCAGGGAGGAGAAAAGACAGCAACCAATAGGGCAAGGGAACAGAAAGCAAAACAACTGAGCAGGCAAGGGAAGGAGGTCAGAGTGGCACTTGGAAAGGATGCAGGATTTACCTGGTGGTATACCTGCCAGGAAGGTTGGCCCTCACCAGTTTATACTGTACATGCTCTAGAGCTGTCACTGTCTCGTAGTATGCGTACAGTACCAGGAGACCCTAACTGTGGCTGCATGACTGCGATACAAATCATAAGTAAAGTAACATGGAAAGAAAACCTTACATCACACAGAGATCTGAGATGCACATTCTCATGCCTGCTCTGCATTCCCCTCTTCCACGCCTTGGTCTGTGCTGTAGGTGGCAAGTTTTCAGGGGAATTAGATAGCACTGGGTGTTGGAAAACGAGTGAGTTCTGAACTTCGGCCCAGTGACTGGAATCTCATATCTCCGCTCCTTTGTGCTACAAAAAGCAACAGGCCTGATTATGATCTCTGACACCAGTTTTAAACCAGTGTAACAATGTCATTAACTGCTGTGTGGTCAATCAGGCTCTGTATACCATGAGCAAACCAAGGCAAAATCATAGAAATCATGGTGGGGAGGACATAGGGGCAAGTCCCATCTCACCCTCCTCCCACCCAAAATTAATTCTCTTCGTTTCATGAAGTAGTCAGAACCATCCTGACAAGCTCTTACCTCAGAAATGTCTTTTTTAGTTTATAAGGTGGAAATCTATCCTGCCTTCTACAAGTCTTTCCTAGCAAAAGGTTAGAATCATCTTAATTCTCTGTCTCTCATTCTCTAATAAGTGAAACCAGTACCACAGCATTTCTAAAAAGTTCTGAATTCTAGGATGTTTGATCTAAAAACACTTTTCCAAAGGGACTAGACTTCAGGACATAAATGGTAACGAATGGGTTTTCCTTCTAGTGCCTGCTGAACATAAGGAAATGCATAGGGGCCAAAAGAGTCTGTGATCTAGAACAAGTCTATGCAAATATCTGTGCTCTATAACCCATGCTAATGATCCTATTACACCACAGTGCTAATCAAGCTCTGTATCCTGGCAGCTATGAAGTGCAGAGAGGCTTCATAAACTACAATGCCTACAGCGTTAACCCAAGTCTATCTGCAAGAATCCATATGTTACTATGGTTCTGCACTATCATGGTATTATTTGTTTCAGCTCTAAAATCTCATTAGGTTCTTGAAAAGCAAGGTTTTTTTGTGATATCTTTTATGGACCAAGTAAATAATTGTGAGAACTGCTGGATATGCTGCTGGGCACCATGTGTTCTTCTTTAGGACTTGGACCTATACAGTTGGTCCATGATATCACAAAAAATCCTTGCCTCTTAGGGTGTCTGTATGCACCAAGGGTTTTAATCCTCATTTGAATTAAATAAATTTATACAATTTAAACTTGTTTATTTTGGAACGTTGCATCTGTGTTTATACACATTAGGTGTTCAAATGAATTAATCCTTGGAGCATTGCATTTGTGTTTACACGCACTAGGTTTTCAAATGAATTAAGCCAGGTCCCTGGCTCATGCTGCAGCAGAGTGGGACAGTCCAACACTGCCCCCCAGCCAAGACCTCCCACCCACCTTGTACCCATGTCCTGCCACGCAGCTATGCAAGCAGGGAGCCTGTAAACCACACAAGAAAAAAAAAGTGGAAGCAATTCAAAAGCAATTCCAAAGGGTGAACTACAAAAAAGTTGCAGTGTCATGTGGTGGACAAAAAGACTCATTGGATGTCTTTAAGTGCCTTTGTATGCAACAAATCCATGGACGTGATGCTTTAATTCCTGGTGAGCCAAACTAAACTATGTCAGAGGAGTTTTAATTTAATGCACAAGAAAGACTTTCAAAGCATCAGGAAATCCCACTCGTGCAAACAGACATGCAATTGCAGCGCATGAAAGGGCAAAAATTGTAGCATGTACATGAGCCCTTAGACATTTACTGGACCATCACAGCTACAACACAACTCCAACTCTATTACATTAGGTTTCCAGAAATCAGACGTCTTTTTCCCCAATGTTGCTTACACTGCGTGTATGTTAAAGTCATGTGCTGCAGTGAAAGGTACATTCTTATCAGCTGCTATTGCTACAGGGCCACTGAGTCAAGAAACCAATGTCAACCTCCTACTCGGGCAGTGACCACAGGTTTAAAGTCCCTCTTTGAGATAAGAAACCTGAGACTGTTGCCAGTAGAATGATTTTGGAATAGTATCACAGGTAGAGTGGCCCTGCTAGCAGCATTTGCATCAGACTATTGAGCTATATCTAAAGAGCACTCAAGAAAGTACCTGCAAAACATAAAAGGTGTCTGCTATTGAGAGTGATTTTTAAAGTGTTCTTGCTTGCTGCCTTCCAGGCTGAGCTAGGTGGATACAGCCAAAGCGTAGAGTACCGTAATATTCATGAGCATCTCTCGCTGGGAGGGAAATCCAATCCAGATTGCTAAATGCTCCCTATCTGTTTTTGGGTTTTTGCACAGATGTCTGAATTGATGTGCGATTTCAGTGCCCTGCAGAGCAAGTTCTGAGTTTAAAAGATCACCATAGTGAGCTACATTCTCTTGTGTCTGGGCCACTCCCACTGGCTTCAGAAAGCAGAATGTGGCCTAATGCATCAGGAAGAAACACTGGAGTCTCTCCATAGTTAATTCTGAAGGGAGCTTTCCCATCAAAGCCCCATGCTGGAGAGAGAGACAGACAGAGGGAGGGAGAGAGAAATCTAAACTGATCAGCAGGGCTGGGGGCTTTCCCCAAGGGCTGCTCCTGCCAGTCATTGTCAGCACTCTGAAATATGTCTCGTTTTGCCTCAGATGTTTATGGAACATGCAAATTACCAGCTCTGGGTTTCAGCTGCCTATCATACCATGCACTGACAGGTCATCTTCTCAGAAGAATGGAATGAAACATAGCCTTGGCAAATCATTTTAAAAAAAATCAATGCAGGGTTCAATGGTATTCATATACATAGCAGAATAATTTCTGCTGCTGCCAAAAATACTAGATGAAGTTCACTGGCCTGTGGTACACAGGTCAGATGTGATTCTCATAGTAATCTGCTCTGGCCTGAAAACCTAGGAACCCAAAGGCAATAATCTTTCCTGGACTTCCCCCCACCACTCCTTCTTTGTTGTGGCTTGTAATGTGATATCAGGGATAGCAACCCCATGGCTGTCATCTGTCCTGCCAAGTGGGAGACTTTCAACCAACCCAGGCTTTCAGGCCCTATCTCCCTTTTGTAGAAATAGATGACTCTCCAGATATTAATGGGTTCATCCTAACAGAACCAATGGTATTATTGGTTGTTACCTTACCATATTACTAGACAACAGCGTGTAGAGAATAGACTGCGTGTCACAACCCAGAGTTGTGAAAAGGAGAAAGGGTTTGCACCCAAGTTTCTCAGTAGCTGCCCAATGATGGGAGTGAAAGATGGTTTGATAAAAGCACAGTACAGTGGCTAGCATATCTCTAGGCTGAGCCAACAGAGAAATGGTGTTTGTGCGGCTTGGACCCGCGCAGAGCTTAGAATCAACAGCTTCAGGACAGTGCTGGGTCTTTAGGCACTAGTGCAATGCTGTTAATATTAATACTTCCTTTCTCCCACTCTTTGATTGTCTTGTTCATTTATAATATAAGCTCTTTACGGAATAAAATGGATAGACAGTGCCTAGCACAGTGGAGTTCCACACTCTGTTGTCTAGTAGTAGTATTATAATGTAACAATGAACACAGTTGGTGCTGTTGGGATGAGCATGTGACTACCTGGATAGTCATCTGTATCTACAAAATAGAGCTTGAAATCAAGCTACACACTTTTCTCCTGAGACCTTATTTCATTAGGTTTCAGAGTGATGTATCCCAGACTTGGTGTCTATGAACCAGCTGAACTTCCCACTTCTGAGAAGAACTGAGATGCACTATGGAGCCCAAAAAGGAAGGATCATTTGAAAAAATGAAGACAGTTTGTTAAGTTGTGTATAGTTTGGTTCACTTCCTATTCAGGAAGGTTTGAGCTATATCTTGTTTTCACTTGCTTGGCTTACCCCTATCTGAACATACACTTCATTGTCCTTTGCTTTCTTTGTAAGCAAGTAATGAGCTCCACAGAGTTCCCAACACCAAAAGTCAGCAAGAACTGGATACTGTAGGAAGAAGCACAGACATCATTTCCCCCTCTATGTTCTTCTAGTCTAAACTTTGTAGCATATACTCCCAACTGAGCTCTGCAGCAGCTGAGGAATGAAACCAATGCACACAGGCAGCATCTTTATCAGTCCTTGAACAGGGAACTGATCCTTTTGAACTGGGGAGAGGGACAACCTTTTTGGTAGGCATGCTACAAATTAGCCCCATACCCTTCCTCCTCGAGGCCACCCCCTTCTTCTTCCCATTGCCAGATCGGCTGCTCTGCTTTCTGTCCAGTATCTTGTGCTCCTTCCCAATCTCTTCTGCTTCCTATCTGATTTGCTGCTCTGTTTTCTGCCCCCTGCCCTACCTGCTGCTGTTTTGCCTGTTCTATCCTGGGTGCCATACATAGGGGCTGCCCGTACCAGTTGCGGCACATGTGTCACAGGTTGACCACCCCTGCTTTAGAGCTAGAATAAGATTTCCTCCATTGAGGACTAGGTTGCAAGATAGTCCTTCCAGAAGCACAGACTGAAAGGCACCCTTTTCCTGACCTGCACTGGGGCTGAATCATGTTGCTCTTCCCAGGGAAATCCTGGGCTAGAATGAATTCATTGGGAAGGGGAAGATCTCATGTACAGGTCTATGGGTTGTTTTCCTCCCTCCCTACTCTTTCTCTCCCTTCCCTTTCACCAAAAACAGATGACTGAGCAATGGGTGGATCCTGAGGAAGAGTCACAGGGTAGCCAGGTCTATGTCTAACAGCTTTGTTCAGGCATCTACCTCCATGGTATTTTTTCAGAGGTGTTCAGTATTGGTTTAGCTCTATTCCCATTGAAGTCAGTGAGACTTTTACTACTGAAGTCAATGGAGCAGGATGCTTTGGACAACATCAGTGATAATGCAAAGCTGTTCAAATGAGGAGTTCCTGCCGTTACTGGCAGTCCATGCTCCCAAAGCCCCCTCCATTGCCTCCCACCTACCCTGGTCCTTGTACCTGCTGGGAGAATGACCTATATGCAGTAGGACCATGATGATACCTTCTTGGCACTTGCAGCCAGGTCTAGCTCAGGAGACAGGAATGCCAAATTCACATGTACAGCATTATTGGGCTCTGGCAGAGCTCCTTGAAGTCTAGGCCCTCCTGGGAGGTTTTTCATTTTCCTTTCTGGAATTAGCTTTAGTGCTGAAGGTTGGTTTTGTGCCAGCAAAACTTCCTCTTAGCTGTGAACCATGCGAAAGACTCCCAGAGTCTGGTGGATTTGCTTTAAACACAGCGGAAGCCTTGCCAGAAATTCTCCTGCCTGGCTACTATCACTTCCTTGAGTGAGGGTGAGGAATATGTCAAGAAGAAGATGACCTTTCTTGAAACCCTAGTTTGCTGGGAGTGGGCATTAATAGCACTGACGCCTCAGAAGAGCAGAATTAGAGCATTAATGTGCATGCCCTTCTCCATCAGTGGGAGATAAAAGCAGGGAGTGGATGGAAATGAAACTTCAGCTCTAATCAGACCCTAAATGCTGGGGAAATGAAGATCAGACATCAAGCATGGCATTTGGCCCAACTCAGACCTTGAGGTCTGAGCACCACTAGATTTTGGCAGAGTACGAACCTTGAGCCTCTCTCTTGGTTTTAGCATTTTTCAGCATTGTAGGAGGAGAGAGTTCCTTTTGCAAAGGTATTGCAGTCAAAAATGCAAGGGAATAACCTGCTTATGCTACATGACAGAGGTTAGTACCTTGGTTTAGTATCTTGCTCACTGGACCACACCATCTCTTCTGCTTCAGGATTTGCTCATTCAAATATGATTTTTAGCATTGCTTGCATGGTTTGTTTTTTGACCCCTATCATGCAGATCTACTTGCTGGCTGTCCTGAGAGGCAATAGGATGCTTTTGCTGGATGGGAACATACATCAACAATTCTGTCCAGCTTTGGGAAAAAGAGAGTTAAAGCTGATATTAACTCATAGTTGGGGAGTGTTACTGCAGCCCACAAGAACCCCAAACTCTCTGTAAATGGTAATATGTGGTAGCTGGTACATGATGATCATAGGAAGGGACACGATCATTCCTTGAAGAGTGTATGTGCTGCAGAATAGCTCTATAACCACCAGAACCCTGTGGGCTGCAGCAAAGGCTTTAGTCAGACTACTTGGAATGACTGCAATCCCTCCTCCAATCACTCCCTTCTTTGGTCCTTCTCTCTCTCAGCTTATTAGCTCCATGCATAGGGATCTATCGTGTAACAATGCAGGCTCAGCCTTCTGTTTTCTTACCCACCCCATGGAAAGCATGTGAGGAGGAAAATGGAGGGGGGAGGAAGGAGCCCGAAAATAGGGTGTCGTGGTAAAATCTTGGATTCTGCTCTGCACTGAAGTCTTTGTTCTCCCCTTGTCCCTCTATGAGACAACTCTGGGCAGGCAAAGGGAGGGAGGTGGACTGCAGGTCAGATGGGGTAAACAGCTGTTGTAGCTGTAACAACTTTTTTTTTTGGCCCCAGTTCCCTAGGGGAGACCACATCCAGTGGAGCTTTTAGGGAAGAATGGGGAAAGGACCGGGCTCTGTCCCAGTCAGATAAAACATAGCCATTCCTGGGCCATTCCTGGCCCATTCTAATATGCTTAACCATGCCTTTTGATGGGATGGTGTCTGGGGTCCACTCACACTTGCTTCAGTCGCCTGCGAGGCAGCTCACAGTATAAGGACATTCGAAATCAGATCCATCGCATAAGCGTGGCTGCCCAGATTTCCCCTTTCCTCCACTTCCTTTGCCTTTTTACAGGTACCATGAACTCACCGTCCTGTGCTCAGGGTATATTCACAGCTGTCTCTGCAGCAAAAGGTTAGGGTGTAACAAAAGTTAGGAGTTCAGAGCATAAGGGCAGACTAAGAAACATAAGGGCTGGAGCAGAGGAGGGGAGGGTGTGCAACTTAAGAGATTTTACATTGCCCTGTGACAGACTGCTTTTAAAGCAAACAGGCCCTCTGCGGTGGGGGTTTCATAGGAAATTCATATCAAATGGGCTCTAACATCAGTGCAGTTTCTAGACCTATTGCATAGTCACTGTAGTGTACATTAGTACCAGAGCATAGATTTCCATCCCCTCATGCTTGCAAACTATAGATAGTGGGGAGGTGACAACCATGGAAAATTTGGTTTCTTAAGAGCATTAACTCACTTGTGAAACAAATGTGGGTTTAGTTCCTTGTGCATAATACTCTACTTCTTCCAAAAGCTCCTGGATAGGATGACAATAGCAGTGTGTAGTGAGTGCAGTCAGTCTGGAGTTACATGGGTAGAGATAGACCTCCTTCTGTAGCATGCGGGTCTACTCTGCACCACCAACTACAGCTTGGTGTAAATTTTCCAGCACACAGTACATTTGCTGGAAAACACACCTGTGAAGTGACCAAACCAATTCGCCAAATCTGACATGTTTGATCTGGAAACACAGGGAATGACATTTTGGAAAAGGACAAACCTTTTGTTTCATTGTTTTCAGAATGAAACACTGTAACTTTCTATGAGCCTAACTTTTGGTTTTGAAATGGTGAGTGGGTTTCATGGTTGACCTAAATCAGGGCTTTTCAACCTTTTTGGATCAGTGTACCCCTGGCAGCCAGATGCGGAGCAATGCACCAACAGCAGCTGGACACAGAGCGGGGGAGGGGAGGAGGTGGCACACGATCGAACACAGAACAGGGGTGGCTGGCGGTGTGCGGCTGAGTGCAGAGCAGCAGCTGTTGCGTGTGAGCTTTACCCACTCCCCTGTGTTCAGCCAGGTGGGTGGCACCTGCGCGGCAGCATGGGCTGGTGTGTGGCAGTGCTCCATCCCTGCCTGCGCATACCCCCTAGGGCCTTCTCACGTACCCCTGGTTGACAACCCCTGACCTAAATGTTCAACTAAATAAAGCTATAAATGATAACATCACCCCAAAACTGAAATAAAACATTTAATTTTGGGTGAGACAAAATATTTTAGATGATCCAAAATGAATATTTATTGTTTGAATTTTACTGTGAAAAATCAAATGTTTTCCTTTTGCGTCAACCCGAAATGATTTTTGGGGGAATTTTTTTTGTTAGCCTGCCAAAAAAAATCCATTACTCCCACGGCTCTACTGCCAGCCCTCTGAATTGCTTAAGCACTGAAATTCATCCAGGCCGTTCCAAAGTTTTGGTAAAAACTGTACACTTTAGAGGTTCTGTTTGTGACATCCAGGGGAAACCACTGACTGGGGGTCATCTGGGGCTGTCCTCTGTGGCCCTTATTCCCAAGGGAAGCATGACCGAGGCCTTCAGTGTGATGGCATTTCCCTACTGCTGGAAGGACTTCTGAGGCAATGGTGCAGCGCAATAGAAAGTTTCCATCTACATGTTTATGGCAAGGACTCTATAGGGGTGTTTGGCAAACTGTGATGCAGGTTAGTCGCCTGAGAGTCCTATTTGCTGGGTTACAGGGCAAGCTTGCATACTATCTTTTCATTGAACAGAGACGACGTATCAAACAGAGAAGTCATTTTAGCTTGTTTTCCCCGAAACAGTTGCTCTTGGCGTTACTGTCCTCTGCTCACATTCCACACAGCCGGTTCAGAAGATGTAGCGACAGAATAGCGAGCCGGTGAGGTCATGGAGAGAGAATTAGTCACATCCAACTGGGAAACGGAGAAGGCTACGAATCAAAGTTACTTGGCAATGGAGCAGACTGTCACACCGTTCCTACCGCAGCCCTTCTGAGATCCCCTAGAGTCCTGCTGTAATTCTTCCCAACTGGAGTCCCCTTGGCAGTGCCAGGGGAACTATAAAAATCCTACTTGCTTTGGCACAAATGTGGTCCTTCCTCCTTACGACTAGGTCAGTCCAGGGCAGATGGGGTTAAGAGCCTTTCTGAATCAGAGACTCTATCAAGTGCTGTCACAAAAAGGGGGGAGGTCATAGTGGATTTTAATGAATGACTTCATTTATATATTGAAGGAAAAAAAACAACAACACGGTGGCTTCCTGCCAGGAGCAGAGACAACTGTTTCTATGGGAACTGTGGAGAAAACAGTAAATATGAGTGTGAAATGAATAAAGAAGGGATTTTGTAGGTCCTGTGTTACTGGTAGCTTCATGCTCTTTGTTCCTGCTTGCAGCAAGGTGGGATGGAGGGAACCGGATGGGTGAAGGCGGGTGCAATTTAATTTATCTAATTGCATTAAAAAAAAATGGGTACTTTAAGAGCTGGGGTGTGACGTGCAGGGGATGCCCCATCTCGTGGGACAAGGAGAAATGAGGTTTGATGCATGCACTGTAACATTGTGACAGGCAATGCCGCTCTCTGTGCACATTCAGTTCTCCTTGGCAGCTCCTTGGAGGCTTTTGACATGCGTTTTGCGTGCTTTAGTAGTGCAGAGGGATGCCAGCGGATTTTGAATGGAGGTGAGTTTAGGCACATTGTTGGCTAGGCTGAGAACATACAGAGAAAAAGGTTAGAAAACAAGCCAAAGAAACACAAATAATTTGGCCAAGATTTTCAAAGGCAACCATTGCTTTTGGGTGCCCAGCTGGAAATTTGGCAACGGGGGCACTTGTCTGTGGAAAACACTGTGCAATAGTGTTTTTAGGTAGCGTTTAGGTAGCTAAGGCACCAGATGGTAAGTAAAAGGATTTTATTCCCTGTATTATACTCTACCAGTCACTTGTATGACCTTGGACAAACGCGGGTTGCCTCAGTTTCCTTTCCTCACCCTGTCTCTGCCTTGTTGGTTTAGACTGTAAGATCGTTTTGGGGTAGGGAAAACCTCTCACAGTGGGACTGTCTAAACACATATTGCACCGTGCTTGTTAAAATTAGAGCTTGTTGGAAAAAAACTTTAGGGAACCATTTTCATTTGGAAAATGCAGTTCAATCTAATGGAAATATTTAATGAAACTGAGCCAATGTTGCCAATATTTCATTTGGGGGAGAGGGATAGGAAAAATTATTCTAATACTGTAATATCCTGTTTTGACCTTTCACAATGGAACATTTTGAGGGGTTTTTTAAATTTTGAAAGGGTTTTTAATTTCCAAATATATATAGATTTTGTATTCTGTTGCTTAATGTAGATAGGTGTGTGTGTATACATGCATCCTTTGGCATCCATCGAAACTCAAAAACTTGTTACAAAAGGATATATGTGTGTATGTGTGTGTACTAACAGAATATAAAATAAAAAGGCAAAGCTGACATGAAACATTTCAGTTGATTTTGCTAAAAGAAAAATGAGGGTGGTTGTTTTTTTTCTCCAGAATTTTCTTTTTTGGAAACATTTTCAACTATTGGAGTTTTATACTGGATCAGAGTGAAAATATAATTTGATATCTCAAAATCCTGTGTAAAATCAACTTACATCTTTGCACAATCCTAGATAAAATAATCTAAGTCCTTCTGTGAACACTTACTTTGATTGAAGGACTTATTTCAGTTTAGCAGACACGTATTCTTTATTAATTTTCAGGTCAGTTTTGTTCTCTGGGCAGTTTTGCACCCTCCCATACCTGCACCCTGAACCTTTTACCTTTTTTGCTGTGGCCGGGGGCAGGGTGCAAAACAGCAGTGGCACATGGTGTGGGAGCTGCCACTGAAGGTTCATTGTGTCTGGGGGAGATGTCACATCTTTTTTGGTGCCTACATGCATGTCCAGCAGCCAAAAAACTCACCAGTTTTTGGCGGCAGAAAAAGATGGCATCCCTCCCAGCAGCAGCAAAACTTTGGCTGCTTCTTTTGCATTGCACACCCTTTGAATAGAGGTGAGTTTTTCACTGTCTCTTCTCTACACTCCCCAGTGTTGTAGCTGGAATTGCTGCAGGGGAATGGAGGGGAGGATGGGCATCTCCCTAGCACTTCCTCCCCACCCCCACATACAACCTAGGCAGTGCCTGCGGCTCATGCCCTACTTGCCCACCCATCCTTACACAACTGTTGATTTGACTAAACTGAAATGGGCCTGGTGTGAACCTTTTTTCCCATCCTGTCTTTTGAACTAGTTTAGTGAACTTAACTTCAAACGGCATCTTCAGTTAGACAGGTACCACGGTATGTAGCTATGAGCCCCATGTGAGTGTAGAATACCTAGCCAAACGGGATCTCGGGCATGACAAAAATCCTGCATCTCTTTGCTAAAAAATCAATACTTTGCTAAGGACAATTTGCAAAAGTATCTCCAGGGGGAGCTTTCTCCTTGCTCCTTCTAGTTCTGCTTTCAGTATGGAGCCCTTGCTAGCTTGGCAGGTTAGACTAAATGGGAGTCATCTTTGGCAGGAGTGGGCCTGGGTCAATGTTGCAATAAAGCAAAAATTCTGGAGAGCCTGCTAGGTTAGATGACTCAGGTCTTGCTCAATTACAGTTGTAATCTAGAGCTCTCTTGGAAGCAGCAATCTTGCTGGCAGAGGCTGGGCTGAGGCCACACTTGTTGGGCCACTGAGACATAGTCTGCTTTCATAGCTTGTTCCTCTCACACAGTGTTCAGCCTGGTGCTGAAGCCACGTGGAGGGGAGGAGCGGATGCTGTGCTAAAATTCATGTTATCGCCAGTGTAGGAATGTTGCAGTGGCTTATCGTTTCCTCTGGGATCTGAGCAGCCGTTCTGCTGACAGAGGGTTTATTATCTGGTGGTTGAGACATTGTGGGAGAAACCAGGCCAGGATTTTCTTTATGCAAGGGAGGAAGGAAACAGTGCAGAGCAGAGCTGGAGACCCGCTGAGCGATAGTGTCTGGTACCCTTCTACGACATTCCCATTGTACACCATTGTAGCAAGAGAGCAGCCTGGCACCGGCAGTCTGATTAAAAGGGAACAGCGTGGTTTGTTACGAAAACACGTCAAGGTTTCCTCCACACACAGCCTCTTTCTTGGGGATGTTGGGATCTACGACCTTGGAGCTGGGTTTCTCACAGCACCAGTCAACCACTCAGTGCCAGGGCCTGGCCCTTCTCAGAGTTAGTCTGTGTGTTTAGATGTAATAGCTTACATTTTTTCAGAGTTAGTATTGCCGGAAGGTGTAGAGCTAATGGCACTGAGGACTGACATCCTCTCTTGGGCCTGGACCCAGGGTGGAATCTGGAATTCAGCAGACCATGAAGGACTCCTCTACCAAGGCTCTGGGCTATGCCCAGGAAGGGCACAATGAAGTACATTCTTCCCACTCACTCCTGTTCCCCATATGCCAAATCCCACGGATGAGGCAAAGAGCCCACTTAGAATAGCCCCCATCAGACATCAGAAAGTGCTCTTGAGAGAGAGGGCCTAAGAGCTGTGGTAGTTGCATGGATCAAGGATATGCTAAGATGGCTGCATTGCTTCATTTGAGAGATTTGCGGCGTTCAAAGAAGCAGTGAATGGGGGTGGAGAATCTGTGCCTCATGATGATAATCCTGGTCACAACGAGGTGTTGGCATAGGAAAGTAATGAAGTCCCTTTAAAGTGCTTCAGTGCAATTCTGAACTGGGGGTTTTATCCACTGAATGGCTACGCAGCAGCTGTCAGCCATGCTGTTCTGCCAATGCACTTTAAAGTTAGGGACAGACATTCAAAAAGCTTGAGCCTGAATTGATTCAATCTTTGCAGGTTAATCTAACCTGCTTAGGTTGAACCAGTTTGCAACTGTCAGACATTCCCTCTGGACTGAGGAAATGCAGGCACATGCTAAAGCAGCCCTCCCTTTATTTCTATACTGCTGAACTGAGGCGGGGGGAGGGAATGGCCAGGCCCCAGCAGAACAATCTGATTAAGGAGGGGTGTAAATCCCTACCCTGCCTGCACCATGCCAGGTTTTTCCCTGCTTACTGCTCAGTGCGTGAGAGTGTTACCAGGTCCCAGCCCTGACTAGTACTCTGAGGCAAAAGCGGGGGGCATGTAGTGCATGCATCTGTTGGTGATACAGAGCTTTTCAATCTCCCTTTCCCTGCTTCTTTATACTGTCTGCAAACCTAGCAAGTGAGGGAGTCATCAGGGGGCGGATAACACAGCGTTTGTCAGCCCATCAACAAAACAAAAGCCTCTTTCATTAGTTCAAGCTCTTCTTAAACAGCTTTTTCCAAGGAAGGAAGGAGGGGACATTACCAGCTGACCTGTTGATTAGCTCCAAAAAGCCTTAAGTGGACACTGTTCTGTCTTCCTGCCTCGGTGAAACTGGAGACACACAGACACCTCTTAGCATTAGCTAGCATATCAGATGCCTAGGGTCTGTGGGGCTGGGGTCTGTACTATGGGAGATAGGACAGGAGAGGATCCCTGCTTGTCCAGCAAGCAGCAAGGTGGGGAGGGAGAGGAGGGTAGGCAGAAGCCAAGGAGACCCTGCTTTGCCTGCAGTCTCTGCTGAGTTCAAACCATGGAGCAGAGGGGAGGGGTCATCCCTGTTATGGAGCAGCCCAGAGAGCATGCTGGGATGCTGGGGGAGTCTGGTTTATCTTAAACCAGTAAGGGGTCTGGGACACACATTGCATAAACCAGTTTGACCCAAATCAGTTAAGTCTGAGACTACATTCAACCAGGTTTATCTCAAACTGGTTTCAGCCATTTTGAAACTGGTTTATGTGTACTGAAATTCTGCTCTGTTACAGGTTTAAACCAGTTTTTGATCACTTAAACCAGTTTATGTGTAATGTTTGTCCCTACCCTAACTGGCCTAGAAAAGAGAAACCAGTTCAATTTTCTAGCCCATCCAATGCTACAACCTGTGGCTGAGGCTGCCAGAAAAGGGCATTGTTTGCCAAGATTTCAGCATGTTGTGAGACTAGGCACCCCTGAGATAGCAATCACTGAATACTTTTTGCAAAGGTCTCAGGACAGATGCCCTGTTCTGGGTCACTGGCAAAGTAGACTGGGTGGCACAGAGGACAGTGGTCAGATCAACAAAGCATCAACAGATCAACTTGTCAGCTGTAGCAGAGATGCTTGTAAGGTAGGGGGTGATGCCTTCCAGGCAGGGGCTATGCATGGGGCATGCACTGGGTGGTTGCTGACCCCTGGTTCCCCCCATCATCACTGCCGAACAGTGCCGGTGGCATCTGTGGGAGCTCCTGCTGACTGCTGCTGCACTCCCGCTGCCACATTCCTGCCACCACCATACCCTCCCAGCCACTGGTGGCATGCGTTGTTCATGCTTCCAGGGGCTGTGAGAAGGATTTCCCTGGAGCTTGGGGTTTCCCTTTACAGAAGTGCCCCTTTCTAGGAAATGGCAGTAAATGCTACTGGGCTTAAAATGGGGATAGTTGGCAGTGGGAGTTCTGTTTAATGCTTTAGCAAACCACTGGGAAATGGGGTTGTCCTGGAAAGAATGAGACATGGGGTCATTTGAGGACTATCTGCAAAGCTGTTCCATAGGTGGTGTCACCCAACCCCTGTGGAGGGATCTGGTCCCATCATCCTGGGTCTCATTCTGTAGGCTTGACTCTGCACAAGCACATACTTGTTTTCATCGTGCAGCATTTCTACAAGTTGCTCCACTGGCTTCTAGGGAACCTGCTTGTTTGGATATGTGCTCCTGGGTATAAGCATAGTTTGCAGAAAGCTTTCTCATCTCACACGGTGCAGTGTTATGTATCAACCTGAGCATTCAGGATGTTCTCCCTTCATTCCCATGTGCGTCCATGGAAGTGGGCGAACTGCCTAAAGAGCACATTTTCCTTCTGTTTTGCAGGATGACGACACAGTGGAGTGTGGAGGATGAGGAGGAAGCAGCAAGGGAGCGACGCCGAAGGGAACGGGAAAAACAGCTCCGGTCCCAAGCAGAGGAGACCTTGAACAACACCAGCTCTTGTTCAGAGAATGAAGTGCCCTCACAAGAAAACCAGTAAGAAGAGCTTGAGTATAATTCATTGTGTCAACATGCTCCATCCTATTTCTTGGGCAACCTACGCCAATGCAGCTGTTTAGTTCTGTCACCCACTAGCAATGACTTAGCCACATGCAGTGGCTGTTATGTTTTGTAACCACTGGCTACTATGATTTGATTAATGGATAACCTAAATTGTGTCTAGAAGAGCTTGGTCTTTTAGTTGAGGAAGTGAAAGCTCATGCTGTAAAAGCCAGAAGTATTAAATTCACTCCCAGGCTAGGGCAGAAATTACACATAAACTGGTATAGGTGATCAGAAACTAATTCAAATCTGCAACATAGCAGAAGTTCAGTGTGCATAAACTGCTTTCAAAATGGCTGAAACTGATTTAAGATAAACTTGGATGGATCCAACTTAACTGATCTAGGCTAAATTGGTTTACTGAACTTCTGTCCCAGATCCCCTGCAGATTCAAGTGAACTCACAGGCCCCCAGCATCCCAGTATGGCTTTGCACCAGCCCTGCAAGCTCCTCTTGCAGGATGGGCGGCCTAGCCGTGGTCCAAGCTGTCTGCTCCAGCCAAGCAGGGAGGTATGCTCTAGCGCCCCTGTCTTCTGCCCTGAGCCACTGCAGGCATGTGGCTGCATGTCCAGAATTGAAAGTGAATGTCTGTTCACTTATTGATTCAACCTACACAGTTTAGACTAACCTGTGAAGTTTGAAACAACTCAGCCTTGGGCTTTTTGACTGTCTGTAGTTAGCCCCTGATACTGGCAACCCACTCTGCATGGCAGTTTCACTTTTTTAGTTGATAAATTGGGGCAGTTCTGTAAATGTTGAGCTAGTTCAATGATTGTCAACCAGGGTGCTGTGGCACCCTGAGGTGCCTCGAGAGCCTTCCAAGGGTGCTGTGGGATGCCACACAGTGTTACCACTGTTATGTATGCCAACATGATTCATAAAATAATCCCAGAAATGTTTAATAGAAATTTGTAGTGTTAAAACATTTTGTCCTGCTATGGTCCTCCTGAGGATTTTGCATCAAGAGTACCATGGTCTCTATTATTTTTCTCTGGTTCAAAAATGCATGAAAGCTAAGAGCTGGCATTTCTGAGGTGGGCCTTGAGTCTAAAAAAAAGGTTGAGAACCACTGAGCTACTTCATAAGGCCTATTTTGCAAGGCTGTTCAGCACATGATTAATTTTCAGCATGTAAATAGTTTCAGTGGACTGCTTGAAAGTTAAGCACTTGCCTATGTGTTTTGTAGAATCATGGTTCAGATCAGTAGGAAAAAACGAAGTTAGTAAAGAAAAGAGATTGGGAAAATTGTGAACTCAAATGTTTTAACCAGCTCTATAAGGCCACAACCCTTTAAGCATAAATGCAGCTATTTAACTTTGCAACTGGGATGGTAATAAAGTTCAGAGCATAAATAAGATGTTGCCGGATGTGGTCCTACTTTCATAGAAAAGCAACAGATTCAACAATCCATTATGGAAACATGGGAAATGTTTTCATTTTTCTCAGGAGAAAACAGGATTTTTTTTCCCAAGAAGATTCAAGTTTTTGTTATATTTTTATTGTGAACAGTTTGAAAATTCATGAAAAGAAGATAAGGCAGCGGTGGGGAGAGCAGGGCAGGAAATAGGAAAAAAAAAAAAGGACAAAAAGGGAAAAAAACAAACCAGGTGTTTTTTCTTGGGGGTTATTGTGAAAGTTTGTCTGATACTTTGTTATATATAATACAGTTTGTTGACAGCTTTTGGCAATTTAAAAATAAAACATCAGGCTGGGTTTTTTTTTATCTGTTTAATAGAGGGAGACAGCCCTCTCATCCCTGACCCTGGTGGGATTTTGTACCTTATCCTCATTTTTCATTAGCGTTGATAGATTTGCATTTCTTGCCCAGGCAAAATCATGGAGATCGATTTTACTGGGAGTTTTAAGTGTGCTAAAAATGGATTGTGTTCTGAAGCCAAAAATTTTCTGCCTGGGTGCCTAATGCTGGTATCTGGATAAATTTAAATGCCTAAATAAAAACTCCATATTTGCCAAAAGGTGATAAACACCCTACATTCCTTCCTGTGTTTATTAGGGTTTGCTGGTGTTGAGAATCTCTGAAAGTCAGGCCACTTATATTGAAGTTCATTAATGGGGATTAAAAGCCTAATTTTAGGCAGCCAAATCTGAAATTTTTGGTCTCAGTGACCAAGGACCATCTGAGAGCTTATACTGAAGTAGGAGTTAGCAATAAGCAAAGTAACTCAGAGTAGCAGCATATAGGTCATGGTTCTTCGCAGGTAGTCAGACCATGCAACTTCTCTCATCTGCTAAAGGTAATCTTTTAGCTCAAGTTGTAGAGGCCTTTTTTATATATAATCAAAAATGTATTCTGAACTGTTCTGGGCTCAGTTCTCCATTCAGGGTTATTGTTTCAAAAGGAAATGGGGTACAGAGGTTTAGAGAGACTGCTGGAAAACCTCTAGGTGTCTTTTCTATAAGACTGGGCCAAAATCAAAACCTCTTATCTATACACCTAGAAACCCTGGGGACATTGGATAACAAAATCTGTTCTCCCCTCAGACAGGGATGGCCTGCAGCCTTGGGCTGCACCTTGGGCTCCTTGGGCTCCTATTCACATGTGCGGAGCCTCTTCCGACGCACTGGAAATCCAGCGCATTGGAGCAGATTCAAATAATCGAGTCTGCTGGAGCACGGAAATTGAAGCACTCCAGCAGCCTTCCACGTCACATGTAACAGCATCCCTGCATCTCTCTGTGCTGAAAAAATGGTGGCAAGGCTCTTTGAAATAAAACATGTTCTATGAGTTAGTTCAGTGCGCCCTGCTGCCATTTTTTCAGCATGGGAATGCATGATGCACAGGCACTTTCAATTAGCACAGCCAGGGTTGGATTAACTTTTTAGTGGGCCCTAGGCAAAACAAACTTGTGGGCCTCAATTTAATACTGTATATTTATATTACATTTTTCACTCAATAATTATAATATGTAAAATAATCACAATTGGGCCCTTTCTTCACTTAGGGCCCTAGGCATGTGCCTAGTTTGCCTTTGAGTTAATTCAGCCTTGAGTGCAGCTCGCTAATTAAAACATCCAGTGCCATGTCCTGCAGCACATGTAAAAATGCCCCTTGACTTTTGGCCTGCATGGATGAAATTTATCCAGCCTCTTTGCTTTGCTGTACAATCATACTGCTAGCACTAAGCTGTTGTGCTGTGCCTTCTCTAACTATGCTTCCTTCTCTCCAGCCATTTCTTGACCCTTCTGCAGCTGCTGATGACCACCTGGGCTAGCTTGTTCAAATAGGGTCAACATGCCATTAATCTTCCATAAGGCTTTGCTTTCTCCCATATAAACACCCCCCAACTCCTTACAGTGACTCATTCTATTCATTGAACTGCTGTTTCTGTAAACAGGCCCTCATCATTTCCTTGGAGTGCAAGACTTTGTGCAGGCAAAAAAGAAAATATGGGTTCTGGGTACTCTTCCAAACAGCTGCAATAGCTTCCCTGTAGATCTAGATGTTGGAGTGGTGCCAATCCATTTTTGTGCTGAGAGGCTGGAGTCCCCTATTCCTTGCTGTCACCTCATTTTATTTCTCCAACCCAACGATTTTTGGAATGGAGACCAGGCTGTGAAATCACAATTGCCCCCAAATCTGACCTTAAACCCATGTCCCAAGCACATCTTGGAAACATCAGAGATCTGTAGTTGGTATTTGTGAGCATCATAGAGGAGACAGGCAGCATCTGGAAGTTCCCTGTAGATCCCTGTAGATACAGAGGTGGGCATCCTCCCACCCATGGAGCCATTGGATCCAGGCCACAGAGAGCTTTACCCACGCTGCGGTTGGGTGGCAGGGAGAAGTAGCAGTGGGAGCTGGGTCATAGCTTGGACCTGAGCTGGGTCTTCTGCCCAAAAACATTGCTGGCTGCTGCTGTAGAAGCTTTCCCTTGAAACAGAAATCTCCCTCTGGGAAGCAGAACTGTCTGAGGGAGGATTTTCGTGACAGTGAGTGACTGCAGAAAGGTCACTAGGGCTAGAGACGGACATTACACATAAGCTGGTTTCATTGATCAGAAACTGGTTTAAACTTGTAACAGAACAGACATTCAGTGCACATAAACCAGTTTCAAAATGGCTGAAACTGGGTTGAGGTAAGCCTGTTTGAATGTAGTATCAGACTTAACTGATTTGGCCCAAACTGGTTTATACAATGCCTGTCCCAGATCCCTTGGTTTGAATTAAACCAGAGTCTCCCAGCATCTCGGCATGCTCTCTGCTTCAGCCCAGCAAAGCTGGCCGCACCCCTCTATTCGCCAGCCAGAGCAGGGACAGGCAGGGGCAGGGGTCTGGCCAGGGAGGGGTTTAATTCCCCCCTCTCTATCCTACTGGCAGGGACCCAAGCCCAGTCTACAGGGCACTCCCCCCTTGCTGCTGCAGCGCCAGGCACCAGGGCCCCTGAGGCAAAGGGGCACAAGGAGGAGAGTTAGTGTCCCCTCTAGCTCCACTGGCAGCTGGGTCTGCCCTCCATTGCCACCGTGCTCCCTGCCTCGCACCCCAGGGGCCCTCCCTGGAGTATGAGCTTCCTGCAGTGTGAGTCCCTTCTTGGCGGGGGCCACTCTCTGGAGCACGGCAGTGCTGCAAGGGGCTTGCAGGGCTCTGGCCCACTCGGTACCCCAGTGCTGCTGTGCACAGCCTGCCGCAGCTCTGCCAGCCCTGCAGTGCAGTGCCCCTGTTGGGAAGGGGCTTGCACTCCCCTATATTATGACAGAGGCTGCTGCTCCCAGCAAGGGCCCTGCCCCCTCCTGCTGTAGTGGCGGGGGCAGGGCCCCTTGGGGCGGGGGGGCAGGGAAAAAGATTATTCCTTCTCCCTCCGTCATCCAGTGGAGGAGACAGCAGGGAGCCTATTCTGGGGCAGGGAGTGCGGTGGCAATGGTGGGCAGACCCAGCTGCCAGTGGGGGTAGAGGGGAGACTAACTCTCCTCCCTGCCCCCCCGCTGTTCTTTGCAAGTCAGTCCTCCAGGAATAGGCACATATGCCTACCATCTCCAGTGCTCCCACAATACAGCTGGCAACAGTCATTGGCAGGGCCATTCTTTTCTCCTTCCCATGGGATGCAACTGGTGGCCAGCAGGGAGCTCCTGAATAGTCATAACGGTGGATGGATCAGGGCCACAGTGAGCACTCTTGGCCCATGGCAGAGCTGCCTCTGTGAGTGCGGGGACCGGTGGTTTGGAGAATGGTGTTCCCTACTTCTTCTTGCATTGATTCAGACATTTTTAAATGGTAAAATGAAGTTTGTAACTGCATTTGAAATTTGGGTCCCAACACTCAATTAGACAGTACTGAGCTCCCAGGGGCTGGGATTGCAGGAGAACAACATTATGCTCTAGAGTCTAGCGTGTGTAAGAACAATGACTTTTAACCTGCAAGGAAACCAAGCATAACACACAGCAGCTGCTCAAGGAACTGGAACAGCCTCAATTCCTTGAAAAAAAACAGGTTGGGAAGTGAGACTGTACCCACCACAGAATATTTCTTCTCAGCATTATTTTCCTCCAAATACAGCATCATTTTTTTGGCCAGATTTTCAAGTGCTTAACACTTTAGCTTTTCCAAGGAGTTTAGCTTCTATTTAGAAACCAGAAACAGTAGCCAGATTCTCATAAATGCTTAGCATCACTCCTGGTACTAGAGAGATGCTGATCACCTTTGAAAAATTAGCTTATTGCTTTAGGGATCCCAAACCCAACCATGTGGGGGCAGGATTTCTCTGAACTCTGTCTTCTGAGAACATTGGTTTTGGATTTCTTCAGGCATTGAATTAGGAGTTAGGGAATTTGGCTTCTGTTCCTGACTCTTCCACAGATTTCCCATGTAACCTTCAGCAAGTCACTTAACTTCCCTGTGTTTCATCTGTGAAACAGGACTAATGCTCCCTGTATCTGCTGCATCTACTCAGGCTGTCAGGTCTTTGTGGCAGTCTGTTTCTTGCTACTGTGTGATACCATCCTGCATAGTATCTCAAATGGGGCCTGTATATGATGCTGATAACACTAATAGTAATAAGTAATAGACCATTCACATCTAGGATATCACAGACCAGACTGACATTGCATCACTGAGCTGTGAATCAAAGTCAGTGTGGAAATGTGGAAAATATCAGAGCTCAATATGGAAATGTCACAAGGAATCTGAAACACAGAAAGAGCTTCTTAGCTCTAAAAATCTCTGGCTAAGCCACCTTAATTTTGGACAGGAGTGAATGCTGTCCCCTTCCCACCCAGCCTACTAATGAAGACTTGCAGTATTAGGACCCTTAATGTTTCATAGGCTACCAGCTCCTTCCATGGTTTTCATAAAGCACCAGCTGCAGGAGTCAAGTGAACGTGAGAATTTCAACTTTTATTAAAAAAAAAAGGATTTTTTTTAGCCCTTACAGTATCAGAGAAAGACTTGAAAACATGATGCGAGGGACATCCTTCTAGCTCAACAGCCAGTAGGAAATGGAAAAAACCTCCTTCCCCATTTATTATTTATTGGTGATTTCATTGCGTAAAACCAGCGTTGTGACTTGGAGGGGCCTGGCTTATAACTCCTTTAGGATTTGGAGTTGACCATCCTATGTCTTAAGGCTCTCTCATGGGGTCACCAAAGACCTAGAGAATGATGAAGCAGAGAAACAAAAAATGGGGCCAGACTCCCTCTGCAGCAGGCATATGTGAGATGCAAAGGAGCTGCTCCTGCCTCTGTGTGCTGGGGTTTGATGTGCTTTTGTGTTCAGCCATGGCTGTGGCATTTAATCATAGCTTTGGAATGCTCTCTGTATACTCTTTGGGCAGGATGATAAGCTTTACAGCCTCTTGCCAGCGGGTTAAGAAGCACTTTTCCTCTTTCTTCTTTAATGAATGAAAAGAGCTTTTCCCTCCATGGTAGAACCCCAGGACATTTTTCCTGAGATGAAGCTTCTCATTCTTGGCTTCCCCCCCCACTACTCCTTCAAGGCTTTGTAGGAGGCAAAAGAATGAGAGCTTAGCTTTGCCATCTTAACAGTGGGTGTGAAACCGCCAACAAATGTGTTCTCAGGGGCACTTGAACATGCTGTTATGAATCCATGTGGGAAAATGGCTATGTGAAAGTGACACCTATTGACACCTTGACTTCCACCACAGCAACATTCAATCCTTTTGAGTTGAGATCTGCTTAGTTTGCTGGTTAGCAGAAGGTTGAAATACTTGCTCCAACAGTGAAAGGTCAGTAAAGACCCCAAAGAAGCAAGCCAGGTTGTTTTCTGTCTCAAACCCTACCATTTGCAGCTGTTGTCCACAAACTGGTCCTTTAATCCTTGTTGGGGGTAATAAGGCACAAAGTGGAAGACTTGTAAGTAAGTTTAATGCTGACATCATAGAAATCATAGAGAAGCAGGGCTGGAAAGGATGTCGACAGGTCATCTAGTCCAACCCCCTACCCGAGGCAGGATCATTCCTATCTAAACCATCCTAAACAAATTCATAATTTAACCTCTTAGTAAAACTGTGAACCCCACAGGTAAAGCAAGGGAACCACAATACCCTACTTTTGTACAAGGTTATTAATATACCCTCAAGAGATCTCGGGTAGAATGAATATACACTGATGGTTTAAGGATCTTAAAGTGTCTGAGCACCCTCATGCAGCCTGAATGGATAGGGCATCTGTGTCCCATTACACAGGTGTGGAATTGAAGCCCAGAAAGAATGTCCCTTGTGCAAGATCAGGTAAGAAATCTCTGGCAGAGTAGGGCATTGGACCATCCTTCTTTTCTGATTCATCCTCCTTCATCCATTGCTTTGCACATTGTGCTGTCATTTCCACCACTGTATGTGTGGGTGGTGAAGTACTTCTGTTCTGAGTTGGTCATGTGCTGCACTAGTTTAAATGGTTTAGATGAATGCTGTAGGGCAAAGGTGAACTAGTTTTCTAAGGTTTTGAACTAGTTATTAAGGCAAACCTAGCCTGAAGGCTGTTCTACCTTATGCTCAGTTTCTGTAGCAACAACAGTTAGCTAGGGATTGGTAGGAACAGAGAAGACTGGTCACCCTCCTTTTCACATCAGAAGTTGGGGGGGAAGTGCAGGGTGACTACACTGTTTGATATCCCCCATCTACTAGATGGAGGTTGAGGAATCCTGGTGGTCTCCCCTTTAATGGAGATTGATGCCCCCATTTAATAGAGAATGAATACAGAGTTCAGGAGTGGCTCAGGCCCCAAAACTATGATTGTCTGAGGACAGCAACTGTTATTAGAGGGAGGTTGTGATTTTTAGTTTGGTGCCAAGAGAAGAACAAGGCTCAGCTTGATCACTGTATGCCAGCTTTCCCATTCCATTGTGCACATCTGTCTTCTGCTGTGTTTCAGGTGTGATTTTAAGCCTTCTGGGACTTCAGAGCTGGAAGAGGATGAGGGATTCAGTGACTGGTCACAGAAGCTTGAGCAGCGCAAACAGAGGTGAGTAGTGGAAAGCACATGAGAGTAACTAACATGCCTAACAGGGACCCAGAGAGCAGTGCCTGCTTGCAGAGGGGAAAGTAAAAGCAGTGAAGGGGCTCTTCTAGATGAGGTGGTATCTGGCTGAGTCCAAGC
>JAGPOW010000304.1:110467926-110499527 GCA_030014935.1 Caiman crocodilus | reverse complement strand
TGATGGATGACAGCTGTAGCAGGAAGTCTTGAGCTCAGCCTGAACTACAGGATGAACAAGTCAAGGCAAACCCTCTGCCAACTATAAACTTGACCTATCATGGAGACAGGCTTTAACTACTCCCAAACTCTGGGGAAACTTGGATCTAGATTTAGCTCCTGATTTTGTTAGACTGTCCTATCATACACTTTCAGAAAGCAAGCACTTTTTGCCTTTGCTAATCTATATCTTTAAGCCACCTGGGCTGCTACAAGAGCTGAAATGGCCTCCAGGCCTAGGAGCTTGCTTTTTGGTGCAAGCCAAAATGGCCATCAAGGTATGTGTTATGATCACACCCCAGCCTAATTTGCTTCTGGCTTCTCCCCTAACCCCAGGGACTGTGGGAGAGAATAGACAGTGTTGAGTCATTAGAGATGACTCAACATTGTACTTGCTTCTAGCATGCTGCTCAGACTCACTACACAGTATTGGAGGTGGGATTGAATGTGACTGATCTCGATTCTATGCTGAGCTAAATTCAAATCTTTCATTGGGTTAATTTGATGCTCAGCTTTAGCCTTTGTGATGCAGCTTTGTTGTTAATATGATGTTGTTGGAATTTCTGTCTTGAGATGGGCTCCTTTTCTCCAGAAGGCTGAAAAAGCTGTAGAGCTGATAATGCAACAAGGAGCTGAGAGAATTATAGTTTTATCTGTATATTTTTTCCAAACATTTCAACTCCCTTGAATCTGGAACTACTTTCTTCCCCTTTAAAGCCTCCATTCTGAAGGTACTTGCACATGTGCTTAGCTTTGTTCACATGACCATTCTCTCTGAAGTCAAACAGGTTTGTGAGATCATAGCCTTAATTACAAGTGGATCCTTTTCTTCTCTAAACCTGCACCTCAGTCTTCCTTCCTGCAGTGGCTTCTCCGTATAAGATGGACTCTGCTCAGTGTGTGAGTGCATAGATGTATGCCTTCTCTTTAGTGGAGAGCATTTTCTGTTCTTGGTCAGACATGTTGCATGTTCTCCTCCTTTTCTTCCTAGAAGATGCTTTCTGGTTAGAGAAACTTAGTGGGGCTGCTGAACAGCAGCTGGGAGAGGGAAAATTGGAAACCACCTGCAGCAGTTGATACTCAGCTAGGGGGTGTCCCAAATAGCTGTAGCAGGAAAGCATTTAAATCAAGTTAGTCGGCTTAGTAGGTTTTTAGTTGGAAGTTGGTTAGGTGCTATATAGTAAAAGTGTAAATGTTAGTGTTGCTGTCTTGGAGTAATTTATTACATCTGATAAGGTTCTCTATGTGCTTGCACTAAATCTCATTGTAATCCTTCAAGTTATTGCTTTTCCCACTCAGCTTTTTGCAGCTTTGGATGCTCTAAGAGTCATTTGGTACCCTAGAGTGAACATGCAGGTATGTTAGGTGCTGTAGCTGTTGGACTTGCTGGGCCTGCTGAAGGACCATGGCTGGATTGGAAAGAAGTGTTTTCTTCTCTTTTGGTGCTGAGCTGAGGATAGAATCTATCCCCTTGTGATGAAGGGAAAAGTACTTTTATACACATGCAATATAAACAGAAAAAAAATCTTTCTGTAATGAACTGGTGAGCCTGCTCATAGAGCAGCTTCTTATTTGAAGGAGATGGATCTCCTTGTTTCTAGTCCTGGGTCATATATTGCTCTAATGCTCTACATTACTTTAATTTTTTCTTTAGTTCTGGTGTTGGGCTCTGGTCCTGGGGTGAAATAAATTAATTTCTACTATTGCTGCAGCTTTGAAGTTCTAAATAGCTGCCTGTGCTCTGTAGCTGTGCCTTTGCAATAATGCAGTGATGGTGGTCTCCATAGAGTAGCTCTGCATGTAATGGGTATGTGCAGCTAGTCAAATGTACCAGGTCTGATTGTGACAATAGGGCTGTACTTCAGATGCAGGCCTTACAGCATGGGATAGTTGTAAAGAGTCATAGTAAAACCTTCAATCTGTTGTGAAAGCACCAATTGGGTAGTCTAGTAGCTAGAGTGACAAGTATGTTGGATGTGTCTTGGACTGTGTGAAATGTTCCTCTGCCTTGCAGAGTTGGTTGGGGGTAGTGGTACCCTCCTCCGTGGTGATGTAACACTGCTTTTAGGAAAGAAGGTGGCAGAGGGATCTACTGTGATTCACTAAGCATGCTGGTATTTCGGCAGAGGCAACAGCAGAAGTAGGCGGTCTTGCTGCCTGTTTTATCAATAAACATAGAGCAGGGAAAGCTGCTTTCTTAATAAAATGTCAGTGCAGAGCTGCTGGCTGCTGATGACACTGGTTGGAGGTGTGGTTGTTGTCATTGACCTGTAGCTGACTCCCTGTCAAGAAGTCCCTAGCCCTGGTATAGTATTGTGGGGGTTGCTCTGATTCTGAATATCTCTGCATGGACTCAGGACTTGGATGTGCTAGGATGACACTGGAAGTCTGCCTGAATTGGGTGATCCACCTCAGACTTCATCTAGGGCAAAGAGAGCGTGCTGGCTAGTGCAAGATGTGTTGGGAGCGCTTAGTTCTGTGCAACTGTTATGTGATTTGAGTGTAATTCTGAGAGGCACTGCTTTCTTCCCTTATTCATGTTGAAGCCATACAATCTCAAGTATAGGCTGTGATTTATCTTTTAATAGGGGAGTAAGAAAGAAAGAACGGCCCCTGGGGTAAGCATATTTATTGACCTTGCTCTCTAATACAGTGGTCCTTACCTGTGATCCATGGACCCCGGGGGTCTGCAGATTGTCTGAGGAGTTTGTGAAACATTAACTATGATCAATCAAAAGAATGTGAATACCCACACTGGCAATTCAGGGGGGTTTGCACCTCCATTCAAGTTTTTTTTTTCCTTTTAGCTCGGGTAGATAAGGCCTGTGTTTAGGTGTGCTGGGTCCAATTATTCTGTACATGGGTGTATTGGATCAGAATATGTTTTGAAAGGGGGCTTCTGAGGAATGTCATCTGTCCTGGAGCGAGAGCTACTGTAAGTGGCCTGCGTGCTGCCCCTGGGAGAGGTGTTGCTTTATAATCAGCTGCATTGCAACCACTTCTGACTTAAGGACTTTTGCAAACATGTTTACAGTCTAAAGGTGCTACCTAGCAGAGACAAATCTTGTTCTTTATTTGTATAGTTCTTCCTTCAGTGGGGTCTGACTTGTGACTGAAGCTTTGTGCTCCTGCAATGCAAGCAATTTTTGTGTTCTTCCATAGTGCTTATCACAGCTGTGTGTGGGTGTCAGTACTGTGGCCAGGCATGGGTGTTCAAATCCACTCTGGGGATGGGTTTCACTGGGAGAGATGGGGGAAGTGCTGGGCTAGAGTTACTGTCTGGGCCCTTTATTTCCCTATTCTCATACCCTAAAGCTTCTGGAAAGTAAAATGGTTGGCACTTGGTAGCATTTTCTTCCTCATTGATCTGGTGCACCTCCTTGGATTGTTATAGCAATGCAAAGCTGCAAAAGGCTGTTATTTCCATTCAACTGGTGGAGCAACTCTGAAGGGCTAGGGATAAGGTGACAAGAAGAGTAGTGAATCTGACTTTGTTGCATAAGATGCAGTGTGGGACTTCTGTCAGCCCCTTCATACATTGGCTAGGGACAGGCATTCAAAAAGCCTGAGCCTGAATTGATTTGGTCCTTGCAGGTTAGTGTAACCTGCAAAGCTTGAGCCAATTTGGAGGTGGACAGACATTCCCTTTTCATTCCAGAAATGCCGGCACGTGCCTGCAGTGGCTTGGGCTAGAAGCCAGGGGGGTGCTAGAGCAGCCCTATCTTTGTGTCACAGTGCTGAGCTGAGTGGGGTGTGGCCAGGCCTGGGCAGGATGCATTGATTTCCCCCAGCTGCCTAGGAGAGAATGTTTATCACTCCTAACTCAGTGTTTGTTAACCTGTTAGGAAACAAAGTCTCTCGCCAAGCTCCTCTTAAACAGCTTTTCCAAGGAAGGACATTAGCTCCAAAAAGCTTGTCTGCCTTTGTTTCCCATAGCACAGACTATAGTCAGCATGTGGTCTGCTAGCTAATGTTGAGGTGTCTGCATTAAGGCAGAAGGGTGGCAGGGAGTGGGCAGAAATAATCCCTGCTCAGCAGGGAAAAGCCAAGCAGATGCTCTGTGCCTGCAAGTCTGTGGGAGCTGCCGAAGGGAAGCAGAGGGGAGGGGCCAGTCCAGTTGTTGAGCAGAGAGCCGGTCCAGCCCAGAAAGGATGCTGGGGGAGCCTGGTTTATCTTAAACCAGCAAGGGGTCTGGGACAGACATTGCATAAACTAGTTTGACCCAAACCTGTTAAGTCTGATACTACGTTCAGCCAGGTTCACCTCAAACTTGTTTCAGCTATTTTCAAACTGGTTTATGCTCATGGAACATCTCTTCTGTTACAGGTTTAAGTCAGTTTCTGATCACTTAAACCGGTGTATGCATAATGTCTGTCCCTAGCCAATGGGAGAAGTATCTTGGGAGAAGCTAGGCTGCTGGTGAGATATTGGCAAAATATTGCTGCAGTTAGTGGTTCCACGTAGCAGGTACAAGGCAAGACTTTGACTGGAGCCTGTTTATCTTTTACAGCTGTCTTGTGTCTTGCAGATGGCATGTTCTGAGACGGCATACATCTTGACTTTTTTCCATTCCTGCTTTGCCACCTTGTGCTTCATGTGCTCTCTGTCTTGAAGGTACAGGGGGTGGTAAAGGTTGAGGTGTGGCTCTGTCTTCTATTTCTCTTAGTATTAGATTCATTCATAATCCATAGCTCCTGTGATAGTAGTGTGTACTCTTCAGCCAGAGGAACCAGGTGTTTTCATTGCAGCTGACCAGCCCTGGTTATGCAAGTAACAGTTTTTTTCAGCAGCATTGTAGGAGAGGAGCTTTGGTGGTGACAGTAGCATTCAACCCTCTTACAAGCCAAAACCCAGTTTAATTTCAATGAGCTGTTAAGCTGCTTGACCGGTGGTAGTTGCCTCCCTAAAAAGATACCATGGAGAATGGCAAAGTGTTAAGGCTATAAACTGGCTTTATTGGGTCATTTGTGCTACAGAGGAGAATCAGCTGAACTATTTATCAGGGCCATTTATGGATCTATTGAAGTGGCTTGTCTAACAGAGGTGTGAAGCATCTGCAGTGTCTAGAGGCTAGAACAGCAGTTGTACCAGTTAACACCTCTAGAAAATTAAGCTGTATGTGTTTTGCTAAGTGTTTTGAAGTATGGCATTCAGTGGGTGCCCTGGACTTACCATTTACCAGGCTTGGTAACAACTCTGTGGACTATTTCTGAATTTTTAAAAAATAATTGTGAGGAGAAGTGTTGGGGGATGAGGAGCTCTGAAATCTCTTTATTTCCCTCTCTGTTTATTGTCCTGTTCTTCTTCCAACAATGAGTTTCCAGTATCTGGCTGGATTTCTGTGCTGCTCTAGGCTGAATTGCCCTGGTTCTGTAACAGCCTGTTGGCAGAGAATTGGGCGGTTGGGAAGTTGACTGGATAAATGGGACTTTAAGAGCGCAAATAAGGCAGATGAAATGTGGGTAAAAGGCATGTGTGTGGAGAAATGGGTCTTGTACCCTAGTGAATAATATGCAGATTTTGCTGAGACCGCAATGAGGCAGGAAACTCCCAAAATAAAGATTAGCGTAAAACACGTACTT
The DNA here is from genome assembly GCA_030014935.1 of Caiman crocodilus. Taxonomy (NCBI): domain Eukaryota; kingdom Metazoa; phylum Chordata; order Crocodylia; family Alligatoridae; genus Caiman; species Caiman crocodilus. The sequence continues at coordinate 110,493,907 of JAGPOW010000304.1, read as the reverse complement.
GGCCTCAAACTACCCAAATGTAGCTCGGAGTGACTGAGGGTCAGTAAGGCATTATGACGCCAGTTTACCTGGGCAGAAAAACTCTAGCTGTGGAGAAGGGATCCATTAACTACATCTGAAGCCAAAATGCAGACGATGCTTTGTCTCCTTTCTGCTTTGCAGCTGAGATGGGAGGGGTGATTTTGCAGGAAAGACGAACGAAGCCTTGTCTGGTCCTGTGTTCCTGCATACTACGCTTTAAACCCAGTATCTTTGTCAGTGAGACCTTGTGTCTAACTTGAAAGGTGGGTGTTTGAAAGTGCTCCCTCTTGCAGTCTTTGTAATGCCAGCACCTGGTATTGGTACCTAACGTAAAGGTCTCTGTCAAGGCTGCTTGCTGGTGCTGCAGTTCCTGCTCAGAAGAGAAGTTGAGTTGTGTACTGAGTGTAATACTAGGAGCTGAATAGATGTGATAAAACAGTCTAGGACCTGATCTATAGCTCATTGAAATCAATGGGAAGATTCACATGGGATGAAATAGTTTTTGGAGCAGAAATACGATGTTATAGTGAGTGACTTCAGGGGGAGGAAGTCCTTTACTAGGATTTGGAAGACCTGGTTCCAGTTGCCCAAAATCCATGGTAGGACTGGGAAGTCACTTCCCCTTTCTGCCTGCATCTTTTCCTACTCTTTGGGCTTGTAGGTTCTTCAGGGTGGGGATTCCTTCTTGTGTATGTATAGCACCTAGTTCAGCAGGACCCCATTCTCAGCTGGTCTTTAATTTGCATTCATACTGTGGTCTTTCTCCCTCTGAATGATGCATTTGTTTTTTGGATGTCTCAGATCAAGTGAGTGATGAACAAGTGTGTACCATCACAGCCCATGACGAAGGAATCCCAGTACTGATGAGCTGCTTTTCCTTGGTTTGGGATGGCCCAGTGGTTAGGACCCTACACTAGGGCATGTCTATGTTACCATCACAGCAGGGTGGTGCAGGCACAACTAGTAAGGTGTTTTAAGCACTCTATGTAGCAGTGCAGGCTGCAAAACCCACCTGAGCAGTGGAATACATTAGCCCACGCTGAGCCCTGTGATTTAAACAGCTCCTGGTCTTAAGATAGTGTGTGAATGTCTGTGCAACTGCCGGGATTGCACGGCAGGCATATACTTATACTTGGAGACCTGCATTCAGTCTGCTCTGTCACAGACTTCCTGCATGGCCATGACCAAGGTCCTTTAGCCTGTTTGTATTTCTGTGAAATGGGGTGATAGTGCAGATGTGTTGATGCTAAACCCATTAGAGAAATTTGAGGCACTGGGATACTATGGTGTTGAGCCACACCTCTACCCATGAGAAGCTGGGAAATGGTGCTGTTTTCTCTTTCCTCTTTTGCTCCCTGCTGTTCTTGCCACATAGAAGAGAATGAGGGACTCTGGAAAGCAACATCCAGTTTGTCTTCGAGCAGGTGGTGATCATTTGTCAAGGCATTATTAGTTGTTTGTATTATGGTAGCACTGAGGGTGCCAAGTGAGATGGGGATCCTGCTGTGCTTGAAACTGCATGCAGTAAGTGAGAGTCTCTGTGTTCATTTCCAGCCTTCCTGCACCTTGCAGTCTAAATAGACCAGACAGCTGAAGGGAAAAGAAAGGTGCTCTTTCACAGATGGAAAGAGTCACCCATGGTTTCCCAGAGGGTTGTAGCAGTGACTTGGTTTCTCTCCAGTACTCTCATCCACCAGCAACACTTTGTTTAAACTAGCCCTGAAGTACTGTGGGTCTAAATGAGTCCTGTTCAGTTACTTTAATTTGCGTTATTTTGTGTGTGTGTGTGTGTGTGTGTGTGTGTGTAAATGAGCAGCCTCTTTCTCTTTCCCTTTCCAAATGTGTTTTTTCCTTTGACCACCTATAGAGAGAGTAGACATCTTTTGCTTAAAAAAACAACCTTTTCCAAATAGTATTTCAATTATTTCTCTCTTTTTTTTTTTTTTTTTCCTCAACTGTTTTACTTCTATAAGGAACTTGTGGCTGGTAAAGCTGATCAAGAAAATTCATATACTTGGATGTCCTACCTTTTTAGTGCATTTGCACAAAAGTTTTACAATTCCAGTAAATCCATGCTAATGAATCTAGGTTGTTAGAGAAACAAGTTAAAAACACTGATCTTTTTTTTTTTTTTTTTTTTTTTTTCTGCCCTTCATATCCAGGTCCCCAAGGCAGTCCTATGAGGAAGAGGACAGTGGGCTGAGGGAAGCTGAGGTCAAGATGGAGCAGGTCCAGCTGGATCAGGAGAGCCCAGAAGAGGTCAACCAGGAGGAGAATGAGGAGCTGAGGCACAAACAGCTGGGGACAGAGGAGTATGGGCAGCTGTGTGAGGAAGAGCATGGCCAAGAGCAGCAGCAGCAGGAGGAGGAGGAGGAGGAGGAGAAAGAAGAGGAGCAGCTGCAGGAGGTCAGATCTGAAACAATGTAGTGGAGTTGCATCTCAGTGTCAGGAAGTCCAAGAAGTAGGCTGTCATTTCCATCCTTGCCTAGACTAGGGAAATATGAGCTGGTGTAACTGTTGATGAGGCACATGGGGGATGAGATGGGACATCCTAATGCAGATGTGCTACACTAGGTCAATAAGGGACTGTTATGCAATAATTGATTCAAGGAAGTTACTGGGATGTAACATGACTGCAAACTGCCCTTTCCTAAGGTAGTATAACTACTGTGGTGACTTGCAGTGGAGTAGCTATACATGTAAAAGCACTGGCTGCATATGGTTTAAGTGTGGTACTATTTTCATTTTGGCTGGAACCCCACCCCACCAAAATCAGCTGCTGCATATACCCATGAGCTAGTTTCCACTAAGATACCTACTGATGAGGTAGTTCTTCCATAATGATTACCTTTTCTTGTGGGACAACTACTTGGCTCTTAAGGGGGGCTCTCTTTCTCCCTACATGCTGGAGAACCTTGGCCTGATCTATTTGTCGATCTGGCTTTGTGGTCTAGCTTTGCTGCCTCCCAATCTTAAGTATATTTGTGTACAGTTCCAGGTAAGGGGTGGTTTCTGGTAAACAATGGAGACAATGTTGGAACTTGTTCTGTGTGGGTACCTGTTTGCAATGCTTCATTTTTAAGTGCTGCTTGTTTATGATGGACTGTGATGCCATGTTTTATGGGATCCTTTTATATTGAAAAGCTGGTATAGTTTTGTATTCCTCCCAGATAGATTCGATTCCTTCCTGCTACCAGACTTGGAGTGAGGAATAAATGTTTTTCCTTCGTGAGAATTGGGAGAAAATACTTGCAAGGTCTCCTCGCCAGTTCATTTTGTGTGAACTTGCGTCTGTAAAAATCCTGACCTTTTTAAAAACAAAATCTGGGAAACTGATTTAGCTTTGTAGTACAGTGTGCTAACGCTCAAAGCATCTTTGTGTAAGCTATCACTTTGCATGCTAGATTAGTAGGGAGAATAAATTTTGTTGCGAGAATCATTTTAACCATCTCTCTGCATTCAGGATAAGAAAAGGAGGAGAAATGAAGAGGAAGATACTCCAGAAAAACGTCCAAAAGCCCCAAGCCCCTGCAGTTTTGAAGAGGATGAAGAATGTTCTGGTCAGTCTCCACCAAGTTCCACAAAGGTGTGTGCTGGATGCAATCATGAGTATATAAAATATGGACTATTATGCCTACTTAACATCATCCTTTTTTTCACCTTCATGCTTAGAGCTTCAGAAATGCAGACTTTATTTCTCAGTTTTTCTATAGCCTTCTTATGTGACTTTGAGTCAGTCATATAATTTCTCCACCTTAGTTTCTTTATCTACAAAATGGAGTTGCTGCTTTTCTCCCATCCTGTTTGCTGCATTTTACTTATTGTAATCTCTTTAGCATAGGAAATGCCCTTAACTCTATACATGTTCAGGCCCTGGCAAAATAATGTCCTGTCCATAAAGAATGAAGTTTTTCTTAATTGCAATCATCATCTTCTATAAAGTGGATAATCTCATTTATATAAATGAGTGGAAAATGGAGTTTCCATTCCATGAAAAATTCTAGCACTTTAACATTTGCTGTCATGCCAAATTGGAGCTGCATCCATTTAGTTGTGGTGGGGAAGAGAAGGAAACTGCTGAAAAACTGTTTCAAGGTCCCTGAAACATGTAGTCCATTTTATTTTGACATTGTTGTTAAAGTGAGTCAGGTTGTTTTTTTTTTGTTTTTTTTTCACATTGCCATGGAACATGTTGACTTTTCCTATCAAAGTTTGCGTAGTTTAAAAAAAAAAAAAATCGGCATGTTCCTGTGAAACCTTTGTATTTTGTTAAAATTAACTTATCCGATGGAAACCTGCTTTTGCATTTTCAACTAGTTCTTCATATTTTTTCCCCTACTATATGTACACATAGACCATTAGGTCATCTCTTGTATTATGCCAGTTTACTATTGTGTGATCCCTTGTGCAGATATAAGGTTGGGGTATGGGGGAGTGGTGGTGGGATTTTTTCATCCTTTGCAAGCATTGACCTTGTTGACCATAGTCCAGGGTAAGGGATAACAAGTGTGTAGAGTGCCATCCTACTTCAAGATGAGGCTGGACAGACACCTTGCTGGGATCATTTGATCTCGGTAGTATTCCTGCCCAGAGCAGGGGGGTTGGACTCTGATCTTTTGAGGTCCCTTCCAGCCTTTAATTTCTATGACTTCACCTTCTGGGTGATGATGAGAAATTGGGGTGGTCCATTAATCACCTACTGATATTTTCCTCTGTACACGAGTCATTCATGCTTAGCATTTCATGATTACTTCCTATTTATTCTGTTTATCAAACTTACTGGAAAGGGTGAGTTTCATGATCTTTAATTGTCAGACATGGTACCCAAAATGGAATGCAGAGAAAGCTTCTGTTCTTTATATAGAAAAGATTAAAAATAGCTTTATTGCTCAGGAGGGGCTCAGTTATTTGGATTGTGGTTGCAATGTATGCTGCTTATGATAAGCTGTGAGGTTGTGATGATCAAAGAGAAATATCCTCACTGTGCCAAGAGAAGAAAATGGGTAGCAAAAGCAGAGCGCTTGTAATTGGAAGCAGAGTAGAGCCTGCACCAAGTGTTTCTGGAAGCTGCTCTACCATTTTGCAGAAACACTTGCACCTTGAGCTTTCACAGGGAGCTACTGCTGTGAATATTTCAGTAAAGAAGTGATTGGAGATGTAGTTTTTCTAAAGAGGTCTTTATGGTGGTGATGGAAGGTTATCAGTAGGAGGTTGAATCTTTGTCTTAAAGCAAAGAAATCTTCCTTGAAGAGAGCTGGGATACTTCTGTGGAGCTATCCAGCTGGAATAGTGACTCTTTGGATAAATATTCCTGCGGACTAAACCACAGTACTCATTTCTGGAGTGGGACAGTGAAGAGGTGGTAGAGATTTTTTTTTTATGGATAGGTACAGAGGCCTTGGGTGAATGGAGTCATAGCATTCTGGGACTCAAAAGGATATGATAACCAGGAAAGGCTGGAATGTGATGAGAGAGAGAGGAGGGAGAAGAACCAAAGCAAAAGGGGTGAAAGAGTAGTTGAAGGCATGAAGCTGATAGCCAAAGAAGGAAAGCCAGACCAGGTGAAGCTGTTTTGCCTCAGATTTCTGTTGTGGCCATGTTCCAGGAGATCAGGCCAAGATGCTCATGGTCCCTTTCTGCTCTTAAAAAGTGTATAAAGCCCTTTTAAATGCCTGATGAATTGCAGAACTTGTGTAGTGTGAAGGCCTGAGTCTGCGGGAGGCTTGGTGTTGAGGAGTAGGTAAGTGAGCAGTGCAGAGTCTAATGAAGTCTGACGGATGCCACACTAAAATGCAATGTCTGTAGTTCATTCTTCTAGTAGCTCTTTAAATATGGACTGGGGCTTGATGCATTACCTGTTGGTGGGATGGGGAGGGCAAAAAGAGCCATTTGTCCCTGGATAGCACCCGTCTCCCAAAAATAACAAAATCACTTTCGTGGAATCGGGTGAGAACTGGTAGTATTTCACAGAACTGGTGATGATGAGGTATGGGTGGTGATTTGCCTTACGTACCAATGTAGCTGCTGCTTGAGCTGGGAATTGAATTTGCTGCCCTGTCCCTCCTAGCCTTGTACATCTTTTACCATTCCATATGGGTAAGTGTAGTATACAGTACCATTTGCTACCTGTGCTCCAGTTGTTCAGATGTCATTGGGTATACAAGAACATGGCAGACCCCCATAGTGTGGTACATGCAGTTCTGATGCCACTTCTCAGCTTGTCAGTGGTTGTTTCCACAGGCTGAGCTCATAAGGGAAGAAGCTTCCAGAGCAGAAAGTGAGCCTAGTACAAACTGCTCAGCAAGAGTTGCATTTTAGAAGGAATGCGCCAGACAAGCATTCTGTAAAAGTAGAGCAGTCATCCTAATAAATCTTAGCTGAGCATGGGTACAAACACCCCCTTCTAACCTCTCACATATTTCTACCCATTAAGCCAGTCCTCCTGATGACTGTCTGTCTTGTCACATCCTTCATTGCTTGGTTAAAATTAACACTGACCTCTGAAGGCATTTAAAAATTCTTCTGCTTTGTGGCATTTAGTTCTGTTCTTCCTCCGTGGTAGCTTTCTGAAGCATATGTAGGTGTGCACTGGCTGAACCTCTGCTGGTCAAGTTGCTATTGCATTCCTGGCTTTGCAGAACTCATTAAATACACTGTATTCAAACTGCTGCAGCTTGCATTCCTGCTTTTCTCTGTGCTAGAACTGGTCTTCATTCTTCGTCATCATAAGCAATTTGCTCATTCAGTTCTCCCCTTATTTTGGTTTCATATTTTGCTTCTGTTTTTGCTTTTCTATACCTGACACTCTGTCCATCTTCTCTCCAAACATCTGTGGGTCCTGTAGAAGGCACACCCGTGCAGCCCAGGCCTAGAGCCCCTAGCATAGTGGAATATGGTGGGACCAGAGAAGAGAATGGATGATCATGTTGCTGCTTAAGCTGACAGCTAAGATACTTACTTATTAGCTTTTGTGTCTAGCTGACTTGGTGGCTTTTATGGCAAGGGACAAGAGGATAGGTGAACATCAAAGAATGAGGTACAACTTCCAGAGTGTGTTTTGTAACTGAGTATGGACTAGAAGCAAGGGTTATGTTTTGCACTCTCTCCTTTGGGTGCTTTATTATTTATTTATTACCTTCCTCAAGGTGGAGAATTGCTAGGCTGAAGTTCAGCTGGTCCCCATAAAACTCCAGCACCTTTTGCTTATCTATCTGTATTGCTGCTGATGGGGTGGCTTCCTCTTATCTAGCTCCCCACTTTGCAGTTGAGCATTTGGGTGTCCTGTGGTTTGGACAGGAAGGTGGAGGGCATTTCTGAATTTGTCTAAGGGACCTTGGCTGGAGGTGGGGAATACTTGTTCTGACCTGTCAAGGGAGGTTCAGAGTGGGTCCCAGTACAGCATGGAAAACTGATGACTTTCTAATTTTTCCTTGTTAGATCACAGACCGCACAGAATCCCTGAACCGCTCCATACAGAAAAGGTAACTCTCCTCTGGCAATTTTCTTCTGGGCTTTGACTGTGGACATAGTCATCCCACAGATGCTCACATGAACCAAAGGCAACATCTGAACTGTATGTGCTTGAGGTCTCTGCTGCCTTGATGAAAGGGAATACTTTCCACTAGGTAACGGGTTGCTTGACCATCTTTCTGAACTAAAATCTTGACTCGGGGGGGAACCTAGTGGCTTTTTCCATAAGAGGCTTGAGGAGGCTTTACTCTAGTAAACTTATCAGATTATTGTATTATTCCCCCTTCTCTTCTGTTCTCTTTCTAGCAACAGCATAAAGAAGACTCAGCCACCCCTTCCTGTTTCAAAGATTGATGACAGACTGGAGCAGTACACTCATGCCATTGAGGTAATACTCTACACCACATAGCTGAAGCCTTCTCTAGTCCCAGCTTCATGTAGCTTATACTTCCATGGGATGCTCCATCCTCTCACTATAGCACTTTCACTTTATCCCTGTAGACACTGCTTTAACTGCTACCTAAAATAGTACTGGAAGAGATGGTACCTATTGAATTTGCTATTATTCCTCACTCGATACATTAACTCACAGAATCACGAGTGCCCAATGAAAACACAGAGTAGCTAGAAGAAGGTTATCCATGCCCACCGTAGGGACATGGAGGCATAAGTGAAGACGTCACACCACTGCAGGCTGGTAAGAGGCCATTTAAGCAGGTCCCTTCTCTGGTCAAACCTGCACAAGATCTCTTCTCCTACTGAAATGAAGAGCACTGGTAGGCATATGGCAATCTGACTTACCATAAGAACATTTATTTGTGGAAAAATCTCAGTGTCTAAAGCTTGATTTTGCTCGTTTCCCAGACCTCTGCTAAGGCTCAGAAACCTGTCCGACAACCCTCCATTGACCTTTCTGCTGGTATGGTTGTTGCCAGCACAAAAAGCCTTTGGGAGACTGGAGAGGTTGCAGCTCAAGCTTCTCCCAAGACACCAGCCTGTAAGGTAAGACTGCTAGACCTGCACCATGAAGAAAAGAGTTTTCTCTTACCTTAAGACTCCTACCCACCCCCCTCCTGCATCTAGTGTCACAAGCTTTAAAAGATACCTTATCCTGTTATATGTCTGGTTGGACTTATTGATATGAATTCATTGCCTGTCTTACCTGGTAGTAGTTTGGAGTCTTAACTCAAACTATGACATCAGAAGTAGTATGTTTTAAGGGACAATATTGACAGAATACGATTCCTTCTCTTCTCTCCTTTATTGGGATGACTCAAACTTTTTTTCAGAGTTCACTTTCTATTTTCAGCACCTGGCAAAAGCCTTCTCTGTACCTAAGACTAAGCTACAACTGGTCAAACCCCAGGGAAAGAAATTTAATCTTATCCCGAATTGAAACAAGAATATACTTGCTATTAGAAATAGTGGCTTCCTATAGCTGCATAATTGGGATCTAACATGAACTGGAGTGCCAACGGCTCCTAATCTCGAGGAGGGAGATAGCCTTCCCATTTTCCAAGGTCACACTATTCTTTCACATAATTTCTAGTTGGCTGTATCATCTGGCTCTGAGCTAGCATAGTTTTGCAAAACCAGGTTTGCAAATGTATGGAGGAAAAAAAAAAAAAGGATTTCTATTGTGTGCAATTATTTGAATGTTAGCAGTCATCCTAATAACACCATTCCCATCTCTTACAAAATTTATGCTTGGGCCTTAAACTCAGTACAACATTAAAGTTAAACACATGTTCACAATAGCTGAATAAAGGGAGGGATCTCATTGTTGGCTATGGCATTTGGCCACTTTCTTGCCCAGCAGGACTGTCTGATCCTGCTGTCCATGCCCTTGATTTAAACTAGGCAGTGACAGGAGTAAAAGTGGTGTTAATCAGTATTGATGGTTAAGGAAAGGCATCTTTGGTTTTCAGGACATTGTGACTGGAGACATTGTGAGTAAGCGAAGCCTTTGGGAACAGAAAGGTGGCCCGAAGCTTGAAGGCAATACCAAGGTAAGATGTATTTGTTTTTCTTGGCATCTGTGCTTTGTAGTATAGAACAGAGACTTTTTTTCCCCATGTTGCTTCTCAGCCAAGGAAGAAAAGAAGAGGTCCATATGTTGGCAGGAAACATCAGTTTATGCTCCAAGGCAACCACAGGCCTAGGTCAAAGGGTTTCCTTCATAACAATAACCTGCTGAGTCTTTCAGGACTATGAAGGGGGACAGGACAGTAGAAAACATAGCTCCTGAGGTGCCTTCCTAAACTTCTCTCTATTCTAATAAGTGTTCTTACTAATGTAATGATTAGCCTAAGCCAAGATTTCAAATAATGTTCTGGTGTGTTTGCATCTGGATCCGACTCATAGCTCTGGCTCTCTTTTTTCTTGTTAGGCAAAGCTCCCCAACCATACCCTAAGCTACTTTGTAATATGGATAGATATAAGCCTTAAAGATGTCCATCTTAGCTGATGGTCCCAAAGTGATTAACCTCCTTTTTGTCTAAGGACAGATGTGGGTGGTGGTGAAGGTGAAGAGGCAAATGCAAACCGAGATAAATAGGAATCTGAACAAATGTAGTGATGTCGGTGAGAACCTGACTTGCTCCTCGGATGTCGGTTAACTTGGCTCTCAATTCCTAACATGTATTAGATATCTTAATCATCTCTTAATCCTGGCAGTGGAGATGTGCATTTAAGGAAAGATGCTAACTCTTTTTTCTCCCTTTCAGAGCACTCCTGGCAAGAAGTACAAATTCATATCAACTGGACATGGCCAGTACAAGAAGGTGTTGATAGATGATGCAACAGAACAATAGTATGTCCAGAGTACTAATTAACCAGGTAGGTGGGACATTGCCTTTTGAGGTAGGAGAAACTTAGTCGTACATTATGGGTAGCTAGAATAATTCTGTGCATTATAGGTGAAGAAGGGGGCCCAGTGGGTAGGAAGGTACCATGAAGTAGAGGTTGGGTTCCTACTTTTCAGTGAATATCTCCCTCTGTCTTGGACAGGAAGACAGTGGAATATGGGTAGTTCTTTCTAGAGGCTGCAGGGAATAGAGTATCTGAGAACTTGCCTTGCTGACCAAAGTATTCATAAGGCAATGTTCTTGTCGTTAACCCAAGGAAGAATCTGGCTTGGTCAGATAAGATGTTTTCCAGTCCCGTCTCTTGGGCCTAGATTTCTCACTCTTTGCAATGCAAGGACTGAACTGGGATTCACTGGACAAGCACGTGAGAACTGGCAGCTCTCTTACCCATGTCCTTATAAAGCTTAATTCAGTGATTTCTGTGTGGGCAGTGAAAAGACTACACTGACTGCTGTGGCCTTTGGATTAGACCCATAGGGAGAAAAAATAACTCTTGAAAATGTGCATTGGCTCCTGATAAACCAGGCAGTGGAAGGGACTCTCCATTCACACTGAAAGAAAGGATAGAGCCATCTTTCGTGTCCAGTACAGTCGGTCTTGGAGCATCTCTCTCTTTCAAGAGCTTGTTGCTTAGGTTAATAAGATCCCTGCGTTATCTTAAGTGGATTACAGTAAAGGTTTTTAGTGGCAAGAAGGTGCTGGCATAGAGTGGTGTGATAGAGGCAGAGCAGTCTGAGTGCCAGACACTGTGTGCAGATAAAAACAACATGCGACTTGTTTCCATAATAGCATTTATTTTTTCTCTAAGCTTTATATGTAGCTCTGTCTTCAGAAAACACTGTTTCTCTTCTTCTCTAGTTCAGTTGGGATTACAGTCCCTGGCTTTCTCTTTAAACAAGTTCTCAAGCATGCAGTATCTTTCTTTCCAGGATATGATGAGGAAGAAAGCTCAGAAGGCCATCCATGAGGACTTGCTATGTGTGTTGTTGTCTGGCAGTACATAGGATATAGAGTCCTTCTGGTAACTTGATCCCTTCACCCTTATAACCATCATAATCTCTAAAACCTGCCTCAACTTGTTTTGCTTTCAACATACCCCTTATCTCCCTTTATGCAGTCCCCTTTACTAGCTTTTACTTCTGTGTACCAAGCCTGGCCTTGCTAAGTGTGGCTGTCCCATACAGTAAATCATACTAAGGGTATACTCACCCTATCTGAGTTTATACTGTTAGTAAAAGGGTGCCTTCCTCTCCAGCCATAGAAAAACAAGCGTTTTTTTTTTTTTCCAGTTTCATTCACACTTCTACCTTGTGGTCCAAGGAAGCATCCAGAACCCTATCATGTCACTTGTTAAGCACCTCAGGGCTTTCTATAAAGTGTTTAAATGCTGGATATTGAATGTTTCCCCACACTTTACCCCTTCTCACTTGCTTACCTCTCTTGCAGGCTAATGGAGTAAGTGGGTATCTCTAAGTGTTGGCTTAGAGTTTTGCTGACTGGATGCCACTGCTTCATGTACAGTTAAATCAGTGGCCCAAAAATACAGTGAAGTAGCCTGAGAAATACTGTCATTGTCTTCTCCCTTTCACATGTCCGCCAACTCTGCTCAGAAAAATCTCAATGCACTGACTTGCTGTGAAGTATCCTACCATAATGCCATCTAAATTTCTTCTGCCGCCTACATCTGTTATCTCACTTCTCTCCTTGTGCCAAGAACAAACATGGCCTTACCCAGTGTATCTGCTTCTGGCTTTGACTTGCTCCCTCTCCTTTTATTGTAAGGCTAAGCAATTCAGTGTGACTTGCCTTAGTCTCCTTCCCATTAAGGAAATTGAGCTTCTGGTAGGCTAGGCTCCTGCTTATGCAGCAGGCTGTAAATGCAGTGAGATGGGAGGCAAAGCAAGTGAACAAACTTAAAAGCCACACTAAATGCAGAGCTCAGCAAGCACCTATTCTCACCTCTCATATATGAGCTGCTTGTTCACTGCTTCACTGTTGCTATGGACAAAGTCATTTGAAACTCAGCAGTTCTTGAAATGACGTTCTTTTGCCAAACTGGCCTGTTCTCCCCACTGTAATAATCAGTAGTTTTGCTTGACAGCAATAATCCAGAATCCATGAAAAGTAATTGAGGACCCCTGCATGTGCAAACCAATGCTACAGTAGGGTTATTCTTACTATGCTGTAAATATATTCCTGTGGTATCTGTAGGTAACAGGATTGATTGCTTTTGTTTGTTTGTTTGTTTGTTTTGTTTTCCTTTTTAACCCCCCCCCCATCCTTGTTTTGGCAACAGGAGGAGGGCGTACTATACACTAGCAAACAAAGGGGCTGTCGTTGAACTCTCAACCACTGCTATAGGACTGCAAATAACTGACCTCACAAAGCAGCTATGCTGAAGCAAGCTAAATTTAAAAAGGGGAATGGATTTTGGAAGCCTTCCTACATGAAGTTCTGTCTTACTTGTCTTCAGCCTTGTACTCCAAATTGGCATGCTGTATAATATATATATATGTGTATGTTCAAGTGGTATAAATTGGGGGTTGTCAACTTTTCAGTAGCAGCTAGACCCTCTCTTGGGTCCAAGGCAGTGGCAGCAGCTGACAGAGGTGGCAGACTGGAGGAAGCAGCTGAGGAAGATGGCCTTTAGATGGTGCATTCTTGTACAAATGTGTTTGGCAGGCTGGATAAAATCTGTCTGGGCTGATCTGGCCTGTGGGCCCATAATCTATGATTATCAAGAGAGGCTCTGTAGCAGAGTCCTAGGTATTTCTGGACAGGTGCATCCATTTCAAATGACACACATAATTTATTCCAGGAGTGAACAAACTAAGGCAGCTTCTTGTTGCCCACCAGTAACTCCTATTCAACATCAGCACCTGACCACGGCTAATCCCTTAAGATGTTAATAGTCAACCCTGCGTATACTAGCTGCAAAATCATGCTCAATATCATGCAAGATGGAAGAAAATTTAATTTCCTAGAGAGGGCAACTTCTCTGTGCTGAAGATGAATTAAAGTAATTAATTAAAACATTTAGAAATTAATGAATGAACTGTTTATCTGAAGATTTTAAGTCTCGTCTAAACTGGACAGATTTGAATTATTCTAAAAATAAAATAGTACAACTTCTTCTAATGCAGATAAAATAATACTGGTTTAAAGGTGTTTTATGTGGGTAAGTTCTTTCCCAAAGAGAAAAAGGAATAAGTTACTTTAGAACAAGGTACTTTTATACTAGCCCACAGTAAGGGCAGTTATCCATGTCCCTGCTAACCGTCGTACTGATAGAACTGTGTATTGGTTACAAAAAAAATGCGACCCTAAATGAAATCATTAGTTTCCTATTGATGCACAAGCCAGGCTTCAGGCACAGTTGTGCAGATTTCTGAATTATGTGCAACTAAGAGGCTGACTTAGGAGTTTTTCCAGTTGCTACTCTATTTTCAAACTACTGAAAACCCAACCTTATTTTCTTTTAGAGGACCCAAGGGAGTTGGATGCTATCTGAATCCTGTTGAAGTGCTGTGGAATTTGATTCTCAAAACTCCCTTGTGCACCATCTAAAAACATCAGGCTAAATGCATAAAGTTGTTCACCAGAGGAAAATGCCTCCATTCTCAGCCTAGATCAGGAAAGTCTTATCTGTAATAGCCTGTCCTTCCATGTGACTGGGACTTAAACTTGCTGCCAATCTGTTTGGCAGCACAGAGCTGGTAAAAAGAAACCAACAATATAGTTTACAGAAAAATTTGCTACCTGCATATTTTTTGAAAAACTCATACATAGACTTTAGGGTTTTCTCCTCTTTCTTCCTTTTTTTGCTCTGGGGAGAAAGATGGGGCGGTAGAAGGATTAAAGAAGAGAATTGCATACTGAAACCCCCTGCAAATTTAATTTTGAAGATGAATTTTTCAGTTTAAATGTTTCTATCCAAAAAGTTTCCACAAAAGTAAAAATACTGCTTTTGAAATTCTACCTCCTCACTTTTTAAATGGAAAAACTCTCACTAGCTCTATCCTGTGCAAGGAATAGAAAGTAAACACGCCTATCAAATGTCCTTTTGGGGCTAAGCATGCCAATCCTATGTTAGCTATGCAGAAATATTCTTCCTTATGGCAACCCCTTCTCTGGAGAAGTTGAAATTCTTGAATGCTTGCTGTTTGAGCTCACTCTCTCTAAGCCTTGTGGCTATGGAGATGTAAACATTTAAAAGCAAAACAGCCCACAAAACAAACCCACCCCAAAATAGCCAGAAAAAATATTTGTTAATGATGCTTAAAATTCACAAAAGGAAAATAACACTTATAAAATCCAAATGGCTATGGACGAAAAGCCATAGAAGAAATAGGAGTTGTTAAAGGAGCATTAGTTCTGGATTTGTCATTGTTTCCTACATTGCTAAGATCTGGTGGGTTTTCTTGTTTGTTTGTTTACCAAAAATCCTAGGTCTTGCCAAGTTGTGCCTTGGCTATAGCTATCACTGGAGTACTATAGTGCATTATTGTGGCTGCATTAGGTTTGGGAGAAGGCTTAACTGCCCTGGAAGATGTAATGTCTTCTGTGGAGGGAGTACATGCCTGTCTTCTCCATCGCCCAGTGTGTGGAGCTGAACCGAGGCTGCTTGTAGAAGGCTACTTGCTCAAATGCATGGAGCATCCTTGTTGCTAAGTAGTCCATCTTAAGGCAGAATTGAGAACAGGTCCACTTGTTGCTGGTGGACTATCCTGCTTGACCAACAGAAAGAATAGCAGCATTGCAATCGATATCTGCTGGTCACTATAATGTGCCCTTCCTGTCAGCTGCCACCTGTTACCTTTCAGCCAAATTCCTGAAAAAATCAAAGGAGCTGCCATGTTTGAATAGACTAGCCTTCCTTGTAGTCTGGTATCTTGTCTAATAGTGGCTAATGCTAGATACCTTGGAGGGAGAAGGACAGCACAGAGGAATTGCTACTGCAGATGAGACCTTATATCCATCTGTTCAGCCATCTTCAGTTGAATTGGTGAAGGTGCGAGGAACTCCTACAGTAGGCAATTCTAGGAAAAACCTGACCCCAGAGGAAATGTTATCTTAATATCTGGTAGCTAGAGGCTAACTTGTACCTTGAAGCATGAAGTTTTCATCCCATCAGGACCTTCTGCCTTTCATTGACTATAGATTATCTTGTTACCCCTTTCACTATCTGGATTGGGTGCTTAGTGGGTAACAAATATTTAAGCCATCAAGAAAAATACAGGCTGTAACAGGCTTATGATGTATCTGAGAATGGCAGCAGGAGGAAATACTGACCCTTTCCCTTTGGCTATAGCAGTGGCAAAGTGGAGCCGCTGTAGCTTGGAGTCTTGAGAATTCAGTATCGGAATTCCCTGCCAGAACCCAAAATAACAGTGCCAAATAAATTACAGACTCTAGTGTGTGTGCATGCAAGAGACTACTTTTGGACGGCTCTGCAAACAACTTCTTTTACAGAACTGAAGCCTTCCTTAAGTGTGCACACTTGCTTGCACACACCTTGCCCTTGCCTTTATTGGCCTATTTCTAGAGGTCATGATGTTCAACTGTGACTGGTGATGTGTTTGTCCATTCTGACATGCCCATGTAGGACCTGATTTCCACACGCTTGCTTCCAAAAGTGCTCAGTGCCTATCCTCTGAAAACCTGGCCCTTGAAGTATCTCAAGTTGGGCATCCAAAAACTGAGGTATACAATTGCTAGTCCCTCGTATATTCTTCCCCAACAGGTGCTACTTAAAAGCATTTGAAACTGAAACTATCTCTAAACAATAGAAGAAGGGGCTCTTTCTTCTATTCTATACTCCATAACCTAATATTTACTTGGAAGCAGACCTTGTTTGGAAACTAATGAAAAGCAGCTTTCTGGACTTAGAAGTAGAGCAGCATGCAACATAGCTCCATTCTGCCCCCTGACTACGCTCAACATGAAGGGAATTAATTTCGGTCTCTCGTTCCAAGTGAGCAGGAATTGAAGCCCTCATTAGCTGCTTCATTGAAGAAGCAATAAACTCGGTGGTTCAGGAGCTGTAATTTTAACAAGCTGGAACTACAGCCCAGGAGAAGACAACTTTTACAATTAATGTAGTGCAGAGATCTGCATTGCTACAGACTATCCTGTTTCCAGACCAGTGCCTCCTGTAATGCTATAAGAAAAATTCCTAAGATTCCATCTCCTTCCTATAGGTGAATTTAAATGTTACTACGTGGGTGTGTTTTGGGTTTTTTTTGTTTGTTTCTGTTTTTCTGCAGGTCTCTTCACTGCTTTCCTTTTGGTCTCTGGTCTTCGTGTATGTGTCATTCTATTCTTTGTGGGGTCAGAACCCACAGTGGTGGAAGTTAAGTGCATTTCATATATGTATAACTCTAGGTATGCAGACATGGTAACCCCTAAAACCCTCAGGATAAAGTTGCTGGGTGTGAAGGATTTTATTTATTTCTTGCACATGGCTCCATTCAGCAGAGAAGCCTGGTTATAAGAGGCTTTCCTGTGCAGAGCTTGCCCTGAATCCTGGAGGACCTGCATGAGGGAAGGGTGAAGAGTATTAGTTGCCACGGTGGAATTCAGCTGGCTTCAGTTTATCTGCCACCCTGATGCAGTCCTGTTAAAGTTTTTGGGGTCTTCCTCAGGTGGCTTGCGGTGGAGCAGGCTTAGCTTGAACACGGTGGTGGTCCTCGCCATCGGTTTGGAAGCCAGCTCCTTCAACTTCCGGGCATCAAAGCGTGGTCTGTGAAGAAGAAGAGGCAAGCGGCACCGGAATGGAAATCCCTCCACCTTCCTCACCCCTTTGTCTTTATCTTGCTGCTTTCTCATCTTGCTTGTTGTCATCTGATATAATATGGCATCCCACATCCTGGTGGCCCTTGGTTTAATGAGCCTGTCTTGGCTGGTGCTCCCTTGAGAGAGGTCTGACTTCTTTTTCCCTTCTTCCTCTTGTTTAGGCATGGCTGGCTCAGGTTCGGGGAACTTGGGCTCCTCTGGTTCCACTATCAAATGCTTCTTGAGGCGAGACCAGCCTCTGAGACCAACTCTAGGAGGCTTAGACTTATCCACAGATGGTAGTGTCGGCTCAGCTTTGGGGAGAGGGCCAGCACTGGAAAAGGCCGCAGTGGGCTGCGGTGGAATGATGTGCTCCTCCTTTGCTTCTGTGGAGGAAGCCCTGGTGGTGTTGCTTGTCATCCCGGGCACTGGGGTGTCTTGCTTCTGAGCTGCACTGGGAGGCGGTGGCTTTAGACTCTTGCTGTGCAGCTCGTGGGGTTTGGAAGCCTGCTCTGTTTTAGATTTTTCCATGTCACTTTTGGGAGTTGCAGGTCTCTTGCATTGGGCATCTGGGGTCTTAGCCCTGGGGGAAGTGTCCCCACTGGGCACTTTAGGAGTTGCAGGCCTGGGGGCTTCGTAGGGGAGCTCTACTGTCACAGAAGGAAGGATGGAGGGTTCTGACTTGGGAGTGGCATTTTGAGCCTCACCAGTGTTGAGGGAGACTGGTGTCTGTCCTGAGTGGCTTGTCTCTGGAGGTGTGGGCAAAGGCCTTTGCATCTCATCGCTGAGGGGTTTAGGGACCTGGTCTGAGAGAGGAGTCTTAGGCCTGGGTGACTGTACACTATGGAAATACGTGTGCACTTTGCTGACGTGGGTAACCTCCACTGGAGCTTCTGTGATGACGGGTGTGACCGAGACAGGAGGCTCAGGGAGAACGAATACAGAATGTGTCTGGGGCTGGGGAAGCTGGCTGGGCATGACTGACTCTGGAGTACCTTGCCTGTGCACGGGGGATGGTGCCGGAGAGACTGTGAGCTTCAGATGTTCAGAGATGCTTCTTTGCTCTGTTATTGTGAACGTGAAGGGCTTGCTTTTCAGGAAAGGCGTTGGGACATGGTGGATGATGGGCTTGATTGAAAAGCGGGGAGGGAGGTTGATGGTGAGGTGGGTTGAGGTTTCTGGGGTCTTTACCAGGGAGGAGCGGTCACTGTGCTCTAGGTCTGGGCTGGCTTCGCTCACCGGGGAGAGACTAGACCGGAACAACTTGGCTTGCTGTGGACCTAAGGTTGCTTTCTTTGCAGCTTTCTTCAAGAGTCTCTGGAGCCTAAGGTTGTCTTTCCCAGGCTTAGGTAGTATGGGTGGAGGTGGAGTCTGTGGGTGAAGTGAAGCTCGTTCATGAGGTGGTGTTACAGTGATCAGCATTTTAATCCCCTGGGGAAAAAAAAATACAAATTTGTATTTTTATTTTTGGCAACCATCTGCTTAACTTTGTAGTGCTGTGCTGTCTGGGCCTGCCACTGGGATCAGGAAAATGGTGGCAAGCTTCAAGCTGTTATCTACAAGGCCTCCAAGTCCCAAAGCCCTGAAGTATCTTAGCTGGGCTTGAAAGCAATGCTTTTATTTCACAGAGGGAGGAACAATGCAGTCCTTTCACACCCTAGCCTCTTAAGCTGTCTACATTGCTTTTTAGTGAATGTGTATACATATCGTGAAGATGCAGTAGAAGAATATGAATGGTCTGCCATTTAGGACTGTGATTCAGGATTTGGGGTGTATTGACGGGAAGAATATTAGCAGCCTGCTGAGTTGGCTTGCCTGGCAGGAGAGCTGGTTAGAAACCAGAATTTTCATGCTCCTAGGAATTTCTGATGGGCTGAGATTTGGTTTTTGTTCAGATCTGGAACGACAAAAGTTGAAACTTCAGAATATCTGCCGAATGAGAATTTAAAACATCTTTATACTTGTATTTGATAAAGGAGCAATGTCAATATGAATGTAGAACAAAATGCTTTGACTTTTTTCCCCCATTATAGCTGGCAAAACTGACGCATCCCTGTGAAAGCTGGAATGTTTTCAACAAATTGCATTTTCCAGTGCAAAACAGCCTTGTCAGACTTGTTTGAATAGTTCTACATGGTAGTTCTTTGCCTTGAGCACTAAACTGCTCCTTCATTCTTACTTCCACAGTCCTTCAAGATAAATTAAGTAATTGCATTTACCTCTAGATTAAAAAATAAGCAATTCTGTTTAATCAGCAGCCAAATCTGGCCCCTGGATCTCAGCTGTCTGAGATCTTGATCTGAACTTTGCAGCCAAACGTTTCCCCTTAGAGCTCATCCAGTCACTTCTACAGCTTAGTGCATAACCTTCACCCCTTGACTTCTTCTCATTACTATCCTACTCTGCAGTGTCTGCATTGACCACCATGTCTAGAAGCAAAGCTTGCCCTTTATAAGGAATTGGGGCTGATTAGAATAGGGGTTTCCAGGACAAGGGGCTGCAAGAACAGTGATGCATGTTAGGTCTGAGGTACAGCATCTGGAGTCTCCCAGCCTTGGGTGGGTAGGGAGTGAGAGTTACCACCTGGCTTATTTCATCCGTCCGTCCCTAGCACAAACCTTCTGTTCCCAAGTGCCACTGATCAAACCTTGCCTCTAGCTATCACTGTGCTCTTAACATGCTGATCTGGCTTGGCTAAGAAGTGCAGAACAAATCCATGAATCCTTCAGTTCCCAGTGCTGGGTAGTATCAGGTATCCTGAAAGAAGTGCAGAGAGGGGAGTGAGGATAGGAGTGTGTGCTGGGACTATCAATTGACATCCTTTGATATCTGCTATTCTAGCTTGTGCTGTGGGGTCCTAATGTTGTTGATCCCAGTCCTCAAGGGAGGAGGAAGGCGAGATGCATTTTGTATCAGTATCCTTAGAGTTTGTCATCTTTACTGATTCAGTGCCCTTTGCGTAGAGCAGATGTCTTCATTCAAGTGCACAGTGGTATAAAGTGTTGTGGGACTGTCCCACACAGTCCTACAACACTTTTGCTTTTTTTGCTATAGACATATCTTCAAAGCTGTTATTAGAGGGGAGAAGTAGAAAGGGGATGCTGTAGTTCTTTCTGCTAGATTTTTTTTTTTTCTATGTAGCTGGTGCAGCCCTGAGTGCCACCTTTTGGGGTGCCTAGGTTCAATGTTTGTTTTGTTTTTCCTTTGCCTGCAAATGTGGAAAATCTCATAGCACTTTTGGAGAGAGCCTTGAAATGGGGTGAATATAAGTTTGATGCCAAGAGTTGGACGTTCTGAGCTGCTCAACAGCTTCATTTAAAGGAAAGGCCAGCATTAGGCCTAATTCTGTTCTTGGGCATTAGACTTTACTGACCTACACATGGCTATAGGATCCTCTCCTCACCAGATGAACAACTCTGGGAGCACCCCCCTGAGTTTGCTCTCAGATCATATTGGAGAGACACACCTAGCACCTTCAGGCACATGTTATCTCCTATAGGCTTCATGTAAAGCTAGGTTTATGTCTCCAGGAGGGGGCTTGCATCCATTTAATTAGATCAGTATAGTCCACCATTGGCACCCTACTGGTTTAAACAAAATGCTGTTTATCTATAGGCAGTGGATGGGGCAGATGAGATTGGGAGGATATGTTTTCGACATTAGCCATGCTCGTTCACTGGAATATGGTGTAAAATTGTGGCCCCTCATAGTCTTTAAAAAATAAAATAAAATACAACTCAAACTGGAGCAGGTACAGAGAAGAGCTACCAAAGGGTGATCTGGGGAAGGGAGAACCTATTGCAGTTAAAAAAAAAAAAAAAAAAAATGAAAAGAATTTGGCTTATTTAGTTACAGAAGAACAACTTTGTCATTTAGCTCAACATCTTGGTGCAAGATCAAATGGGTATAAACTGGTCATGAATGAATATATGCTTGAAATAAAGAGGTTTCTAACCATGCAAATAAAGTTCTGGAGCAACATCCATGAGAAAAGTGGGGATGTGCAACCTAATGTGGTGAAATGAAGCTGCATCAGCCTATGAAAGGATTATATAAGTGGTTGCCTGGCAGAGCAGGCAACTAGGTTGTGACTCGAGTGGTTCCTTCCAGTTTTATGTTCAGAAATCCTACACCTCGCACTACTGGATGAAAAGGTACCATGACCAGTAGCAGGATATCTTTTTATTTGTTTTTAATCTCCTCCCATAGAAACAATGAGCTCCTATACATATGCAGGGAGGCTTAACAGTAGGCTGGAGCATGGTAATGTATCTGCATGAGCTTTAAAGTGCCCAGCCGCCATTTTTCAGTGCAGGATTGCTGATGCACGTGATGCTCTTGGCACTTTAATTAGAGCAGCTTTCTGAGCCACTCTAATTTTGAGTGCCCGACTTCTGGAACATATCTGTAAATGCCCAGTATGTCTGAGATTTGATCAGAACTGCAGCCTTCTGCAAGTTCTTGCAATTGTTCCAAGACCACTTGAGTCTAATCACTTGTACTTGTTGAAGTAGTATCTGTTAACCTTCTGTTTTTTCTTTTACAGCTGAGCTTGGTACTAGCTCGATGCAACCCTCTGCTGATGTATCTTCTGCTACGAGGGAGATAATCTAAGGATGTTTTTCTCCTGCTCCTCCTCCTCCTCCTCCCTGTTTCCATGCTGGGGACTGGAGACTTCCTGTGGCATACTTTCATCTTTAGAATGTATGAAGAGAACGCTCTACTAATTGGCCAAACCTAGTTGTGGGTGTCCTGATAACTACTAAGAAAGCTGAGTTATTCAAGCCATTTGGGTTGGGGAGGGAAGAAGCTAAACAAAAATTAATGCTTGAAGAGCAGTGGCATAATGGAGTTTAGAGATGCTTTTCACCCATCAGATCCCTACTGCTGTGTAGCCCCAGCAGTTTTGGAAATGCTGACCTATGTCAAGGGTATCCTAGAACCATCTGTCATCTTCAGGCTAAGGGAACCTAACCCCTGTTGTTTTTGCCATAGCTGTACCTGGGCCACTTCTGAAGTTTAGTAAGTTGCAGAAGGAATCCTTGCTCTTCTCCTTTCCATGGAGGACAAGGCTAAATTAGTCTAGTCCAGTCCAGGTTTTCTCAGTTTCCAGATGCAGACCATCCTTTCACCAACCAGTTGCAGGTACAAAGCTTTCTGGACTCTGTCCATGTGAACAGTGGCCACTCAGAGCTGTGGTTTAATTTTTTTTTATGAAGTATTTCTTGGTTTTTGGTCCCTACTGATGAGTTGAGATTTCCTTTTCCAATTGGCTTATGCTTGATGGCTTTTTTTTTTTTTAAAGTTTAGTTTAATGCTCTAGAGGAGCTGTGTCAAAAGTCCCTATGGAACTTCAAAGCCAGGTGCACTAACAAGTCTTACTCTGTTTGTTTATGGGCCGAGGTGGTATGTGCATCTGGGAAACCCTCAACTCTTCTAATTCTCTTTTGCTTGTTCCTTGAAGGTGTCTGGATAAAAGGTTGTTCTGGTGACTTTTTGTGAGAAGGTGGGAGCTTTCTATAAGTACTGGAGAGACCTGGAGGACTAAAACTCAAATATTTGAGAGAGTCACCGGGATTTGGCTTGCTCCCAGTCCTTGCAAATTTAACTTGTATTTTGCAAACCCCTTCATGTCTTCTACTACACAGTATTAGCACATCCCCAGTTCTCCTGTTAACATTCTTCCCTCATGCAAAGGGCTGGCCACCAACATATACTTGCAACTGGCTTCTGTTCTCCTTAGAAGGGGCTTTCTGTCCCAGGGGCCTGCTTCTCTTCATTTTTTTTCCCTTTCTTCCTCAGTTTGCTTTCTGCTTTAATTTACTGTGTGTCTGGATTTATTATTTTTTTTTTTTGTAAGCAATTAATAAAACTTCTTAAGAAGATATTGTAACAATTATGGCTCTGAGGCTTTTTACTGGTGTTCCGACCTGTGCGACAAAATCATACATTTCCAGACTCCTGATCCTCCCTCTTTAAGGAATGTGTTTTGGGAGTAAAATTTCTCTAGGCTGTTTGAAATGAAGAAAGGGCTAGAGCTCACCAAGTGCTGGGCAGATTTTAAAAGATTTTACTGGTTTGAACTGTTTGATAGGGATGTTCCATTCCGCTTGCAATGGAGAAACTAGTGAGTAATTTGCACTCAATAATTGCTTTATCAGACCCACTACAGTGGGTGGACAGAAGTCTGTGAGTAACCTGGAGAACAACTTTTCCCCAAAAAAGCAGTTGCTGCAATGGAGCAGAATAATGAGCTTGCTCTGTCAATAAAGCTAACAAAGTCAAATTTCTTTTGGTTGAGATTTGAAAGCTTTGTCCAGTGGTGTCCTCCACCTCTTGGTGCATTTGAGACCAAACAGTTTGCTACAGGTGTTGTGTATCAGCTTCCTGTGAAGCAGTTATAAAGGAGAGGATGAGATGAGCATAAGTATATGTGCTAGCTGCTGCTATTTGGAACCATTTGATGACAATACTGAAAACCCTATTGCAAAGGTCCAATGACCCTCCTCGGCTGGTGCCTTCCTGGCTGTTTCTAAAACCAGTCCTTCATATTTGCAAGCAGAAGCCATGCATATCTATGCTCTTCAGTGGTGTTTGGAAAGCTAAGGGCACCCTGTTTTTGTTTAAAAATTTGTAAGGAGGTATTTCCAACAAGAAGTCTTTTCTTCATTATTGCCTCTGCATCTTGCTTGTGATAGAAGATGAATGACATCTCACAACCACCATGCTAACTTCAAGATCTGCTAGAGAGGGCTTCTTTTCTTGGCACTATAAACGACCTGATGATCCAGAACAAACATTTTCTTTCTTGACTGGGACAGGATGTCGGGTTCAGACCAGAGTAGCAATGACATTCTCCAAATGATTTCCTTGCCTGCATGAAGGATGTTTATGGTCTCTTATGTAATCTTGGTGAACAAACATATCAATTGCATATTTACAGGTTTAGTAGAGGTCAGTAGGTGAATGGACTTGAGAATTTAGCTTTTTTTTTTTTTTTGCCTCTGCACCACAATTTGAGGCATGTTGGCTGATAGGAAGGGCAGAAACTCGGTTTGCTCATGCAGGAGTGTCAAATGTATGACCCATGGGGCAAGTCTGGTCTACAGAGCCAATCATAGAAAATTAGGGTTGGAAGGGACCTCAGCAGGTCATCTAGTTCAACCCTCTGCTCAAAGCTGGACCATCCCCAGCTAGATCATGCCAGCCAATGTTTTGTCTGGCCAGGTCTTAAAAACCTGGAAGGATAGAGATTCTGCAACTTCTCTGAGTAACCTGTTTCAGTGTTTTACCCCACCTAGTGAGAGAAGTTTTTCATAATATCTAACCTAAACCTCCCTTGCTGCAACTTTAGACGATTGCTTCTTATTCTGTCATTTGCCACCACTAAGAACAGTCTAGCTCCATCCTCTTTGGAACCACCTGTCAGGTAATTGAAGGCTGCTATTAAATCCCTTCTCAGTCTTGTCTTCTCCAAACGGAAAAAAAGTCCAGGCCTTTTGGTCAGCTCACCTACTGGTAGACCAGGGAATTTGGGGATGAGACCAGTGGTGGTAGGGGCCTGCTGTAGAATATGGGAGGGTGGAAGTCGCTGTATTTCTTTATCCTATGCAAGCTCATTTCAGCTTTCATGTCTCTGTATTTACTGCTTTAGGGCTAGATTATGATTTGGAGAGCTATTGCTCTGTGAATTGCCCACTGTTCCTGGTTGAACAATGGTGACACAATGTGGTATTTGCTTGTCTGTTCCATAAAAATACCAACTTCTCCCTATCTAACTAGGTCCACAGTTAGAAAAGCTTTTAAGGCTGCAAGCTGACCCAGTTTGGGTTAGGAGTGGGTGCTAGCATCTAGGTGTTGGTGCCTCTTTCACAGTGGCAGCACAAGGAAAGTGCCCACAGCTGCCTCTTCTCTGTTGGAGGCAGAGGAAAATGGTTTCTGCCAAAGCCCAATGCCAATAAAGCCATGTGTCTGCAAGCTGGATCAAATGGCTCCAGTGGCTGCAGGTTGCTGAACCCTGAGCTCTAGGTACTTATAGCCCTCTTCACTAGCACCTGAAAACCTCACAGATGTTGGCTTATCCTTGAGCTCTTCTCTTGAATATCATTCCCATTATGCTGGTGAGGAATAGAGGTACAAAGACACTGATTTACTAGGAAGTAAGGAAGGAACTTCCCTCTAGCAACATAGGAAGTTGATTACAGAGGAATGGAGATTTTTTTGAGGTCTTATTCAGTGCCTTGACTGCAATCCTATTCATCTGGCCCTTACTAAGCTTTAGGAAGCCCAAGAAACTTTCCATTCTGGGGCCTGATGATGTCTTGAACCGAAGCTTGGATTTTCAGCCCCTTGAATTTGAGAGCGACAAGTCAAGAGCTATGCAATCCAGAGGTGCAAAATAATCTCAGGATCTTTCAGCTGCACAAACATAGTTGCTCTTAGAACACTCTGGCATGGTGTGTTGGAGCAGGAGGAATCTGAATCCCTCCTGCCTCACTCCAAAGTGGGGAAAAAATCTACTTAAAGGGGCAGATGCTTTTCAAATTAAAACAGAAATTGCTGCTAGGTGTTGGAGACTTGCAGAGATGCATTTTTCCCTTTTAGTCCTCATCTACTATGTCTATTAAAGTATAAATTTGGGAGTGGGAGGGGGACAAGGATGTTTTCTAGTTTGTAATGTGCCTACCACAAATGTTTCACTCCTGTAAGTGCTACCATGACAAAAATAATAATTTATTTACTTTTTCAACTAAAAGATGCTTTTAAAGTTAAGCTGATGCAAAAGAGGTCTAGTGCTCCTATGATCCCTCCCTGTCCATGTGGAGATGGGATAAATTGAAAAAAAAAAA
>JAGPOW010000304.1:110452230-110467826 GCA_030014935.1 Caiman crocodilus | reverse complement strand
TATATACTACATATGTGTACACACAAGTGAGGTCACTGAAGTCATGTCTGTATACTGGCAACTGTAATGGGCTGGGTGGAATGGCATTGAGCATGGCCTAACCACCCTTCCCCCACATCCTGCTCCAAACTGGAAAGTACACTGTTAAGGCCACTCTGGGAGTCATTCCCAGTGGCAACTGTAGCATGTCAGTGATTAAGAACTTGAGAGGGGATGCATCTGGGAAACCCATGGAGGTAAGATGTGATTGGTAGCTTTTCAGCCAGGGGACACTGCCTCTGCATTGTAGACATGGCTTAAGACTCTGGTCTGCAGTTCCTTAAAATCAATAGCCTCCTATTGACTTTCACTGGCTCTGGAACAGGCTCTTGGTGGATAGCTAAGAAACTGCTTCAGACTGATATTAATTGTGGGCAAAGAGGTTCATTCTATCGCATCCTTATCTCCATTTTGAGTCCTTAGAAATAGAGACTTTTTAGTGTCTGAAAATCTAGGCCTGAATGCCTAGATATTTTTTTTTTTTTTGAAAATAAACAGTGGAATATCTATAAATAATCAAATAGTGCTTGACAAGTGACTTGCCAGTCCTTGTAGCAAACATGCTGATATTTCACTTTTGTCCCTGGTAGATATCATATCTAGGAATGCTACACAAATGCTATTGAAACAAATGTCTGGTTGGTTGGTTGTGTTTTTCCTCCTACCTGTCTTTTTACACTTAAAGGTCCTGACACTGATAAATGCATATATGATAAATACAAATAGGGTCAACAATCTTGTCTGATCTATATAACAGCTTCGTTGTGCAATATCTTG
The DNA here is from genome assembly GCA_030014935.1 of Caiman crocodilus. Taxonomy (NCBI): domain Eukaryota; kingdom Metazoa; phylum Chordata; order Crocodylia; family Alligatoridae; genus Caiman; species Caiman crocodilus. Next base: position 110,467,010 of record JAGPOW010000304.1, on the reverse strand, counting down.
TATAACATGGCTAAACAGCTTCACCCATTGATTCCTACATGGAGTTTGGTAATGATTGCCTGGATAACACCAGTATGGTTAATCTAGATGACGTGTTTAGATTGTAAACCCTTTATCATTTGGGGTCTTTAAATGCAGATTACACATCATTCTAAAACATCTCATTTTCTTTTTATTTAACCTAAAGAACAAAGGGAAGAAGAAAATGTATCATTCTGCCAGTCTCTGATATGGATATGAGAAGAATTATGGATAACACAGTTCTTGCCCTAAAATATAATCCAATGTTTTACTTGAACTTTTTAAAATTAAATAATTTTTAGGTGGTTCCTTGTATTTAAAAAAAATTGCATAACTGCCCTTCTTAATTCTTTGTCTAGTAGTACTACTGAAGTCTGTCTTTTGCCTTTTTGACCTTTAAGAAAATCAGCAGCTATTAAATACTGGATTTGACCTCCTTGAAGTCTAATAGAGTTATGCCATTACCTTCAATGAAAACTGGATCAGGCTAAGCATAGCTGGATCACGGAAGCATCCTTTATAAAACTCATGTCTGATTTTTAGACCAAAGAGGTTTGAATACATGCCAGACAAGTATGTGACCTTTCCATCAAGACTGCTGGAAGTCTGCCACTCACAGATGAGGTTTTGAACTGTAAAAATATCCTTTGATGACTATTCCAGAGCTGATCTTTCATCCTGCATGCCATGTTTCTGGCTTACAGAGGCCAACACTTTAGAAATTGAACCTAGAATGGTTGCTGAGTTAAATCAGAGTTCATCTTCAACACCAGATTGGGAGTGACAAATTAACAGATTAATTGGGCTAAATCCTCAATTGGTATAATCAACACAGATATTGTGATGAGCATGGACCTGTGCAAAAGATCTGGATTATGGATTTTAAGAGTGTGAGGAACCATTATAGACAGACAATGTTCTTTGGGTAAATCGGATATCTTTTTATTAGACCAACTTAAATAGTTGGAAAACCATTATTAAACGAGCTTTTGGGTTCAAAAACCCTTCGTCAGGCTAAGGAAGGGTTTTTGAACCTAAAAGCTTGCTTAACAATTGTTTTCCAACCATTTAAGTTAGTCTAATAAAATCTATCAAATTCACATTTGAACCTTGTCTGCCCATGTTCTTAGACCAACATGGCTACAACCTACACCCCAGAAACCATTATAAACTTCTTGGTATAGAATCATAGATAAGAAGGACTGGAATGGACCTCCAGAGATCATTTAGTCTAACCCCCTGCCTGAGGCAAGATCATTCCTATGTAAGCCATTTTATATGCTCTATAATTTAAACCATACATAAGACTATCATCAATCCTGACGCAACACTAGCCTAACCTGCCCCAGGTAAAGGCAGGGAACCACAGCAGCGACCATGCTGCTTCTATTAAATATTGTCAACATATTAGAAGACTAGATATAAAACTGGATGGTTCATCAGGCTCAGAGGGTAGTAACTAATGGCTCAATGTCTAGTTGGCAGCCAGTATCAAGAAGAGTGCCCCAGGAGTCAGTCTTGGGGCTGATATTGTTCAAGATCTTCATCAACAACCTGGAAGATGGCATAGAGTGCACCCTCGGCAAGGTTGTGGATAACACCAAGCCGGGTGCAGTAGTAGATATGCTGGAGGGTAGGGCTAGGATTCAGGGAGACCTTGAAAACTGGAGGCTTGGACCAAAATAAAGCTCTAAGGGTAAGTGCAAAGTCCTGCACTTAGGATGGAAGAATCCCATGTACCAGTACAGGCTTGGAACTGACTGGCTAAGAAGCAGCTCTGCAGAAAAGGGCCTCAGTTGCAGTGAACAGTAAGCTGAATGTAAGTCTACAATGTGTCCTTGTGAAAAAAGGCTAACAGTATACTGGGCTGCACTAGTAGAAGTGTTGCCAGCAGATTGAGAGAAGTGATTATTTCCCTTTATTCTGCACAGGTGAGGCCACAGCCGGAGTATGTATCCAGTTTTGGGCCACCCACCACAGAAAGGATGTAAACAAATTGGAGAGAAGCCAGTGGAAGGCAATGAAAATGGTGAGGGGGCTGGAGAACATGACTTGTGAGGAGAGGCTGAGGGAACTGGACTTATTTAGCTTGGAGAAGAGAAGACTGAGGGGATTTAATCATAGCCTTCAGCTACCTGAAGGGGGTTCCAAAGAGGGTGGAGCTGGACTGTTCTCAGTGGTGGCAGATGACAGAACAAGGAGCAATGGTCTCAAGCTACAGATTGGGAAACTTAGGTTGGATATCAGGAAAAACTTGCTCGTGAGGAGGGTCGTAAAGCACTGGAACAGGTTACCCAGAGAGGTTGCTGAACTTGCTCACAAGGAGGTTGAATCTCTATCCTTGGAAGATTAAGACCAGGCTAGACAAAACCTTGGCTAGGATGATCCTGCTTTGAACAGGGGGTTGGACTAGATGACCTCCTGAGGTTCCTTCCAACCCTAACTTTCTATGATTCTATGCTCAAGAGATCCTGGGTAGAGGGCTGTGCCCTCTGCTACAGAGGAAAGTAAAACCCTCCACATCCCATGCCAATCTGTCCACAGGGTGAAATTTCTTCCTGATCCCATGTATGGTGGTCAGTCTGGCCCCGAGTGGAGGGCCAAGATCTTCTAATCAGGAACCCCCAGCTTTGATCCTAGGAGGAATACTGGCATGCCCCAGTCAAAGTCCCCAGCCTTGGCTGTAGCCAATACCCAGTGCCTCCAAGGAAAGCTTAAAAACACCCTGAGACATGTAGAAGGGCAGGGGTAAGCAGCAAAGCCCAGAAGCATGGGAAATATCCTTACTAGAATACAGGCATAGCTACTCCTAGATCATCCCTACCCAGTGGTTGTCCAACCTCTTCCTGAACACCTCCAGTGATGGAGAGTCCACAGCTTCCCTAGATGGTCTATTCCTCTGCCTCAGTATTCTGACAGTGAAGAAGTTTTTCTGGATATTCAATCTAAACCTATTTTGCTGCAACTTTGAGCCACTGGTGTGTGTTCTCGCTGCAGCAAGAAACAAAAAGTGCTTTATCCCTTCTTCAGAGCATCCCTTCAAGTATTTGAAGACTGCTATCATGTCCCCCTCTTATGTGCCTTTTCTGCAGACATGTTCAGTTGACCACCAGCATAAAAGGCGCATACAATTTCACCCCATTATTTCAGTGCCAAACCCAATAATTTTGTAACTTAAACTACAGCAGGGCTGTCCACCTTCTGAGTGGCTGTGGATGAATTGTATGGGTCTCTCTGCTGTACCACACAGGACCCCCACCACACAGACTTGCCATGCTATGGAAGCATTTCCTTTGCCAGGCAGCAGGCAACTTCTGCTGCACTGTGTCAGGTCCCCAGGTCCCTCCCAAGCCCCTGGCCAGGCTCCCTCAGCCCTAGAGGCTGTGCCCCCGATCCTAAGGCTACGGAAACAGACAGGCAATGAAAGCTGGAGGAAAGGGGGGGTCCCTGGAGACTTCAGCAGCAGTAGCAAAAAGCAAAGAGAGTGGCAGCACCCAGATCACAGGCCCCAGGGGCTGCAGTTTGATCCCTCAGGGGCCATGTGCAGCCCATGGGATGCCACTTGGATACCTCTGAACTACAGCATATTTTTGGAAGGCATCCAATCTTGACTCCAAGTTCTGAGTAACGGACAATTTACTGTAGCCAATGGTTATTTGCCTTCATTATTAAACTGTGGATTTTTGTTTCCAGTGTGAACTTGCTTTAACTTTCAGGTTCAACTTTGATTCATGGGATCTTTGTGACAAATTAGCACTCCTAGGCTGTGGCCAAATTGCTTAACATTCTTATCAGTATCACCTATCTCTCACTGTAAGGTGCATTCTCCAGTCTGTGGATTGGTCTCATTGCTTTTTGAAGTCTCTCCAGGTTTCCAAGATCTGGAGTAATTGCCACCAATTTTTAAGATGGTACATTTCATTATGTTGAATCCAGCAGCCACATAGTGGACAGATGAGGCTTCAAGCATGAGGCTGCTGTAATGACTGAAAATAAAAAGTAATTGAATGAACTGTCATTTATCATTGTTGCTTATTTTGTCTGTTTCTAATTGCCACCTGGCTGCATCTAGTGTAACACTGGCCTCAGTTACTGAAATGAATGGACAATGTTTGATTCCAAACCACCAGGGGCTGAGTTTTATATCTGGTTCCTTTAGACTTCCATAGCTTCTGGTGACTTGCAGGTAAGTTACTAACACATTGTATGGGAAGAGTATTTACAGTAGCAAATAAATCCAGGAGATCAGTGCCTCTAAAAAAAAAAAAAAAAAAAAAAAAAAAGAAAGCATCCCTTTGGATACATGGAAAGTTCCATTGGTTATAATTAGCATGAAGAGGTGCTATCAGGTAACACCGCTGCATGTTCCTGGATTTGACTTAGTAAGATTTGGCATCTAAACTGTTGCAGAGATGAAAGTCAGGTGATGGTGGTATGGTGCCAGGGTGAATATTCTAGAACAGTCACTGTTGGTGGGGAAGCCAAGTTGGGCACTTTCTTAAAGCTGAGCTTTTAAGAGTTGCTCTTCTAAATTAACAGTGTAGAATTATCTTTACCTGCAAATCTGAATCTGTACTTTGGGTACCCTGCACTGGGAGACCCAGTTTTGGATTTTGGCACTAGCTCATTGATAAATGTGTATGACCTCAGAGAACTGGAAGGTTGAGTTTGACCAACGTTCTTTAGTGAAGAAAGGCGAGTCTTGGATCTGTGGTACAGGAGTCTGTCATGGAGTCTGTGAATGCTTTAGCATTGATCTCCTGTTTAACTCAAAGTCTAGGAGTGAGGTCCCTAGCATCACCTGGAGAGCAGGGCATTGGATATGTGTCAGGAGAGCTTCAGACAATGGAAGTGGCTAGGACCCATTGCTTTCTTTCAATGGTGAATGTGACAATGGAAAGTGTTGAAGCAAGAGTTGGTCATTGAAAGAGTGACATAGACTGGTATAATGCCAGGAGCTTCTAATAATATAAAATACAGAAGTATGTCTTTTCATCTACTTGAGCTCAACCCTAAGGTCACCAGGAGGTTAGCAACATCACCAACAAGGGCCCTTTATGGGTAAATGCTGCATGACGAGGCTAATGAACAACATCTTTCTTAGGCCTGTACAGACCAGGTGAGTGGTCAAAAGTTTGTTTAGTTAATCTTTTCTCCACATTTTCTATGCATGCCATCCACTAGTCACCAGCAGCTTCCTCTTTATTTCCTGTTCTCATCCCAAGACCTGTTTTCTGAGTTCTACAGTCTCTAAAATGCCTTCCACCTGGGTTTGTGCTCGGCCTTAATTGTGGCTTCTCCACACTACTCTTTCTCTGTTCCTCAATATCCAGGTCATAGCTTATTGAAAAGTGCTGTGTTTTTACTTGATCTGCACTGACTAGCAATGCCATTACACAATTATCAATACAGATGGTAGGTGAAACATTAACAGAGAAAAAATGCAAGTGATCTTTTTTTTTTTTTATCTGTAATCTCCAAAATACTGAACATTAGTCAAAGTCTCTCCTGCTTGGTTTTGAAATGGGGTTTTAGTGTTTGTGAAACATGCTAGGATGAAAACTGAAGATTGTGGTCCTCTTCTTTTAGCCAGGATTATTGCAACAATCCCAGTTTTGTTGCACTCTTGTGCACTAAGAGGGCATGTCTACATGTGCAATTAATGCAACTGAATAAACTCCAGTGCATTTTGAGCTGGAGTAAACTAATCCTGACATCACTGTTCACACATACATTTAAGTGCAGTAACTTACTTCATTGTCAGATAGTACCTGTATCTGATGGCACTGTAAATAAATCCCCACTGGCCCAACTGCTGTGCATGTATAGATGGTGATGCCTATTTATTATGCAATAGGTTAGTCTACTGCATAGTAAAGCACATGTATAAATACTCCCAGATACCTCAAACCTGACATATGGGGAACTATTGTAGGAGCAATGCAATATTTCATTTTACATGTTTATTCAACCTTTGACCTCTTTGAGTTGCACAGCTGGGGTAGAAATTACAGTGGTAGTTTTTTGTGTGAAACAAATTCACTAGGAATTGCATGAAGAGCGGTGATTCATTTTGGTAACACTACTGGCTTCTTCTGACCTACTTCTGTAAATTAAAGATTTTATGTTCTTCTAGCAGCCCCATTTCCATCTGCTCCCTTTATTTATTCAGGTCCATATGATGACCTGATTATTGTCCCTATGGGACTGTATAGCAGTTGGGGATTGCTAGAGCATAACATGGTCTGTTCATGCACCCTAAATGAGGGTGAGGAAGACAAGTGTAGGAGCTTAAGTCTGCCAGCTGCTTTACTACAAACAGTCAGACTGAGGGAATTCTCATCTTGTCTCTAGCTGCTTTGTGTCACCAGCAGAGCAGGACAAAGAAGCTTCAGGACAATAGGAAATCTGGTTCTGAATAGTTACACTGGCTTGAAATTCGTTACGTGTTCATAAGCCAAATCTTTAGATGTGAAATGTATATTTTTTTTTTTAAATAATATTTACCTGAGAAGGGCTTAGCCTCAGATAAAGATTGCTAGAATACCACATAGTAACGGCTGAAGGAGAAACATGGAAGCACAATTCCATCCAGACTGTAATTGCATCCCTTGCCCCAAGGTTCAACAGATGCACAAAGAATAGAGATGCTATTGGGATGCATGTAAGAACATGTAATCTGTTTATTAGCAGCTGACTTTTGTCAACTTCAGCCCCTTCCTTTTGTCTTCTTTATCACACTTGTTCTGACAGATTGGTCCTGCTTCAAACTTGAACCACTGAGGCTGGGATGAGACACCAACAAACTGGCAAACTCCTGCCCACCCTCTAAGACTTGGGCAGTAGAATCCAGAGCTTTGCTTGATGACCTCAACGGTAACAGAGCACCCAGGTTGAATGGTTAGTCTTTACACGTGAGCATGAATGTGGAATTTTTATATCCTGGAACCCTTCTGCATCTCTTGTACTTGAGTCTTTTGACAAAACCTAAAGGCGTTTCTACCGGATACAGAAAATGAAAGCATCCAATAAATTTAAAGGGCCCTTTTTGGATCTTTCTACCTGCCTTTTTATATGGTCACTCACTTCCTCAGTATACAACACATCTGTCCTAAATGGTCTTTAAGGAGTTTAAATCTAAAGCAAGTAGACAAATCAAATTAGGATGAATATGGTAGCTATGGCAGCATAACAAAGGGTATGTAAGCTGAGCATGAGCCAAGGCACTAGTTTAGAGTGGACACCAGAATGGAAGCTGCTGCCTCCACTGCCGGCCTGGCCACTACTACCATACAGAAACTGCTTGTTGTGCCTCTGGGGAACCACACTAGTTAGAGGCAGATATTTGGCATGATGAAGCTGCCCCTCACTGCACTTTGTGTGGCTGCATTTACATGAGATGCTTACTGCACAGTAGCTCACTACAACTGCACAGTAGCTTGTTACTACTGTGTAGTATTGTTGCAAGGCACAAACCATGATGCAACGCTGCTGCACAGTAGTAACGAGTTACTGCACAGTGGTAATGAGCTACTGCACAGTCAGCATCAACAGGAAGTCATGTGGGGATGCTACTATGCAGTAGCTCTGGTTACTGTATGGTCATTTAGTACTTGGGTAGCAAGTACTAAATGACTGCGCAGTAACAACTGCGCAGTCAGTGTCTTGTGTAAACGCAACCTGTAAGTGGCAAGTACTGCAGAACCATATCTGATGCAACAGGCCTATTAGTTCCCCCTTAAAGAACTGGTTCCTCTCGGTCTGAGGCAGAGGAGAAGGGTTCCCAGTGTAGGGGTGCTTCTGGGACAGCCCATCCCCAACAGTGGGATGAAAAGTAGATCAATGATTCTAAGCCCATTGTACCAGGTGGAAGTACTACAGGAGCTAATGGGAGATAAACCGACTACACACAGCTCTTTGTGAGCAGACTGTTAAGAGTGGGTCTGAGTACAGTGATTGCTGTTAAAAATTCAGGAGTCTTCTAGCACTTAAATTAGATAAATAAATTTGAGGCCAGAAGGGGCCATTATGCTCATCTAGTCTGACGTACTGCACAAAACAGATCAGTAGATCTCTTCCAGTAATAGGAAATAGCTGGAATAATTATGTGCAATTTGTCTTGTCCCTCTCTCTGGATTATTATATGGTCCTCATTTTAGCACCTGCTCTTTTACTGGCAACATTTCTCATATATTGACAAAGAGATGTTACCAATACATGTGGGGCATCTTGTTTAAACACTATTGATCATTACCCCCTGTCACCAATATTGCAGGGATGGGGTAGAGCTGAGACAGATGGAATGAAGCATGGGTGACTGGTGCCACCCAAGTCAGGGGTCCCTCTGCGGCCAATTGCGCCAGCCAGGAAGTGCAAGCGGCGCTCATAGAAGTTGCTGCAGCACTCCCAGAAGTGCCAATGGTGCTTCTCCTAGCACCCCCACTCCCTGGCCAGCGCTCACAGGGGGGGGCACTAGTGCTCCTGCCTGCCCCATTGCCTAAGTGGGGAGTGCTGCCTGTCATGGGGTACACCAGCACTCTTGGGGGATGCACATACATCCTTGTACACCTGCTATGTGTTGCCACTGGGATGAAGACTAAGATGAGCATTCAAAATGATGGTTTTTAAGAAGGGCCCCTGGGAGATGGTAGGAGAAACCTGTTGGCCAGTACATGATTGGGATCATAGGATGAGGGCTGGGACACGAGACCTACCTGGAGAAAAGCTTAGAAACCATGATAAGACTAGTAGAAAAGATGCAAGATGAAATGCCCTCTGTATTAATGTAAGGAGCCTAAGGAAAAAAACAAGATGAAGAGAGTCCTAGTTTGTAAAGAAAATAATGACTTAATTGGAATTGCAAAAAACTTGAAGGGATAGCTCTCACTATTGGAATAGCAACACTGATGGGCATAATGTGTTTCAGAAACATGCAGGGGGCTGTTACAGGATTTGCTGTCTAAAGGCGGGGGTGGCACCTCCTGGTGGCTGCTCTAATCCCATTTATTCTTTTCTCTGGTTGATTCAGGTACTTGTCTGCCTTGTCTTTGATATTACCTAATCACTGCCCCTATGTTCAGGCCTCTCATTTTGTCCCAGACTTTGAGGGTCCTCCATGAAGTACAGCACTTTGCTTCCCAGCAACCTCAGTGTCTCCTTCTGCCCCTTCAGCCACAACCTATAAGCCTCCAGCTCCAAATGCAATGAGCAAAGCCTAGACACAACTAATTACAGCTGGGGTGAGTCTTGCCAAGCCTTCTGTAGACTTTCACTCAGTCCCACTGTCTTCTACCTGCTGTGGCCTTCCTGGGCCTAATCACAGTTCCCTTAGCACTGGTACTGCTTCTTAGCTTTATATAAGAAGTTCCTTTGGCTTACATAGCCTGGGCCAGGCTCCAGCTCCTAGCACTACTTCCCTCAGCTCCCATCAAGGAGCTCTTGCCTCTAGCTCTGTGCAGATCAGCCTGACCCCTCTGCCTCTGGTACAGGGCTTATGTCTTCATAGCCTGCCTCTTCCAATGTCTCAGAAACTTAAATCCTCACTTTCTCACTGTCTCAGTAACAGGACAGGGTTCCCTGTTACAGGGGCATTGCACTGTATGTCAAGAATGTATAGATTTGCTCTAATGTCCAAAAGGAACAGTAGTAGATCTATTGAGTGTATCTAGGTGTTATGGTGCCAGTCTACAACAGGCTATCAAATTGGGAATGGCAGGTGGATGAGCCATTATTTTAGTATGTAACAGGAATATCTAAAATGTAAAATGCTGTCATCCTTTTACAGCTCAGCTGGTAAAGTAGGCTGTAGACTCAGTCTCTGTGGCAGTGCTCAGGTTGTTGGTTTGACTATGGCATGAAGGAACAATTTTGGAGGTTGGACTAGATGACCCTTGCAGGTTCTTTATCGCCCAATGATTCTATGAGAGGCAATGCTATGTATGTCTGTTGCCCTTCTAGGGTTGGTATTAGAAGAAAAGTAAAAGATAGTTGAGAAATGGTTTTCCCATTCCAGACGATTGTTCAAGATTCCAAACCTTTTTTTTTTTTTTTTTTTTTTTTGTCCTAAAGCTTGATCATAAGTTGATCTCAAAACATGCTAACCAACCAATTATAGTAAATAGGAATTTCTGATTAGAGTAATAAAACATTTTTATTTGATGATTTCTACTTCAGTTTTGACCCTTTCATTTTAACTTGTAGGGTTAGTTAACTAAAAATGCAAAATAATTAAAACAAGAAATGAAACCTTTGTTTTGAAAATTTTGAAATTTAGAAGTTGCACATTTGAGCAACGTCTAAATGTTAAAAAAAAGCCCCCCCAGAACCAAAACTGAATTAGGAGGCTTGTAAAAACCACCTACATCCATGCAAGCATTTTCACTCTTGATAAACTGATATTTTCTGAAGAAAGAGCATTTTATGCAAATCAGGGATTTTCTGATATATAGCTTTATATATGAATACACTGTTATACAGAGGAAACTGGAAGAGATTATACATTAATTTTTATATCATAAGTTAATTCTTTCCTTTTAGAATCTTAGATCATTAAAAATATACTTACTTTCCAGCCATTTTTTCCCCAGAACTGCATTATGGACCTGAACTTGTAAAACGGGGAACATTTCAAGACTCCAGGATTGTAAATAGATTTTTTTCAATTATACTTTTGTAGTATTAATACAGAGAATGAGAGTGACTGGTGAAGTGTGATTCAGTCTTCTAGCTCCTTTGGTCCATGGAAACACTGAATGCGGATTTTTATTTATAAATAAATAAATAAATAAATTACTCAAATTACTCAAAATAATCCTGGATGTAATAATCTCATTGTCAAACCAAAGGTGTGTTGTTGCAATTTGTAAAACTACATGGAGAAATACGAATCCTACCCTGGCAACAGGCTGCTATATAAAGATGTAATAAACTCTCTCTCAAATTGGAAAATGCAGGATAATGTTTTTTGTCTAAGCTGTCTGCAAATTGGATGTACACACAGCTGTGTCTGGTACTTATAGGATGGAAGACCAGACCAAGCCATACTTACCACAGGTATACTTGCCATAACATCATTTAACCGTGTCCTTTTGCTCTCAACCCAAGAGCTAGGTCCTATCATAAGATTAAATGTGAATCTTCCTCCTCCGTTACTTAGTGAATTCTTTCACTAGAGAACAGGAGATAGTTTGCTGTCAACAGCTCATCCTCTGTGCTTCCTCAGTGGCATAGGGGATAAGATGTACTGTAGGCAGTTCAAGGAAGATGCTAGATATGGAGACACGGTGGAAACAAAGAAGAAGTGGGTAGGTAACAGAATTTGTATGATATGCAAAAGAGAGAGATGTTCATGGGAGAAACTACAGGTGATGTATGAACCAGATGTGTGGAATCAAGACATGAAATGAGAAACAGGCACATAGTACACGCATAAAATATGAACCAGATGGGTGAAGCATTAAACAAATATTCAACATAAAATAGTAGGATTATGAACCAGAACTAGCCCATAAACCAGAGCTGATCTACAAAGAGAAGAACAGCAAGATATATGTAAGGTACAGATGAGACCTGAACCAAAGACCAAATGATTGTGCAGTAAATGTGGAACACATGAATTAGATAATCTATCCTTCAGAGACAATGCCTGGACACAATTGACTGTATGCAAAAACAGGCATAGTATGGTAAGAGTGGAAAGCTAGTGGTTGGTTTGGAGATGCTGTGAAAGTAGCATGAGATGAACACCTTAGATACCCAAAGAGGGGATTCATGAAGCTGGGTGATGATGGGTGTGATATATCATCAATGCTTCAAGAAGGAAGATAGTCATCTTGATGGAGCAGATCCATCAAGAAGGAAAATGACTGATGAAGCAAATGAGCCATGTATGAAGCAGAGAAAGAATGAGTGCAACAGGCATCTAGATGATGCAAAACCCACCTAGATCGTGGGTGGAGCAGCTGCATTATTTATTCAGTTTATGGACAGGCCCAGAGTTAATGTGTTTGGATACAATCACTGGAAGGCTGTTGTTTGAACCAGGTTAATGAGAATAAGTAGGCTGCATAGATCCTAGTTTTCAGCTACTGAGTTATAGGGAATAGATAGCACAAATGTGCAGGGGAAAGTATGGCACTGAAATACGACGTCTGAAGCAGAGAGGTGATTCAAAATACAATGCAGAGAGAAACTCAGGTTTTGCTATCCATTTAGTGATCTAAATTGACATCACACACTTAAAGATCTCCTTCTGCATGGCAGTCAAGTTATGATTCAAGTGGGCTGAAAGGCACTTACTTCCTTGCAGGTGGCACATAGAAAGTATGAAGCACACAAAAGCTTATTAATTTTTCATGGTTTGTTTTCAACAAATGGCTTGAGATGAATGGGTTGGATCTTCAACTGGCAGTATTGTGGAGTTGCTCTGATTTACATAGAATTGAGATCTGCTCCATTGTAACACCAGTTTTTGTCTCGCGCACTTTGTCCCCCTGCCCCTTCCCTCCCTCCCTCCCCCTTCTACCTCCAAGTAAGGTACTAGTTTGACAAACTAGAGAAGACAGAGGGAAGGCAGGCACTATACAGTTAGTCCTGTGCATGGCTTTGCTAGTGCACTGCTTTCCTGAAGAACAGCTTGAGATGCAATGTCAGCAGTAAAGAGGGGATATAACAGTCAGACAGTTAGTGAAACAGGACTAGGAAATGCATTCCCTTATACATTGCCAAGCAGGTTACACTATTAACATAAAAAGGACAAGAAAGCTCTATATTCCCTTCCATTATATCCAAGCTCCTCTTTCCAGCTGATCAGATGCATTTCTCCAAGAAATACTGTTAGCTGTTAGAACACAGTGAAAATGATCTTGCTAAACCAGCAAAAAATGCTTAATGAGGTTGAAAATGCAATGTAAAAATGCATTCATTGCTTTAGTGCTTTCAGTGGTTGAGAGAAGGAATAAAACCCCAGCACTACATAATCTCATACTTGTTCATCATGGACTTCTCCCTTCCCTATTTACATAGGTTTTCCCAACCCAGTTCATGCAGTAGTTACATTTCTTCTGTCTTTCCTCCCTGTGAATGAATATACGATAATAACACAGAGGGCCACAGGTGAATCCTTTGCACTTTGTAGCAATATCTCCCTTCCCTCCAGCAAATTAATAAAAGCCTTGTTTCAATATATTTTTGGAGGAGGGGAAATAAAAAAAATGACAGCCAAAGAATGAAAAGCTCAAAAGGAGATTCTTGCTTTTGTACGTTACCTGGTGAGCACTGAGCGATGGTTACAGGCTGCAGCTTGTTGCTCCCAGCTCCGTGTGCTTAGAAACCTGCCTGTGCATCCTTAGTTTGGACTCTTCCTTCCCTACAAATGGAAGGGAGGAGGGGAAGGAATTGATCTGAGATGTATGCCAAAAATAAAAGCTGCCCCACGGCTCCTGACCTACCAGCTTTCTCTGTTCTTACAGGCTTGTAGCAAAAGAAGCTGGTAAAGCCATCAGCCCCACTGGAGGGCATGCACTATGCTGCAGGGGATCCCTGCCAAGGGGAGTTGGATGAGAGGGAGGGGTTGGGGAAATAAAGCCTGATGGCATGAAAACAATTGTGTTAGGCACTGTAAACCTCTACTGGCAAAGTGAAGCAACTGCAGGGACTGCTCTAATAACAGACCAAATCTTGTACACATTTCTCTGTGCCGGTTCTTTTACCACCAGGTCCTGCTATTCCCCCGATTCTCTTACCCTGACTCTTGATGTAGCCCTAGCAGCTGGTAGAACCCAGAAGCCATTTCTTTCACATGTCAGTGGTGTGCATGTATGCATTCACCATGTTTTGATGTGTTATATACACACTGTTGTGACTCCTGTTAACTTCAAAAGAGTTCTTGCAGGTAGAAATGAGAGGAGTCCTAAGCTCAAAGAGTTCTAGCAGCTGCATTACCTTCATAAATCACAACTGCATCCAAGAGACAAAGGCACTGAAATCTTTAGAAGGGCAATGGAGGGTCTCTCAAACTAGCCCAGAGAGTAATGGCTATTGTGGTAAGAATAACCATTTAAACGATAAAAATGATGGGCCATTGGTGACTATGGTTAAATACTGTGTGCCAAAGAGCACTGCATTTACATGATAACCATGCTTCCATGCTTGTATAAAAGCCTGTATCTCTTTCCTTGGATACTCCTCTTTAAATTTTGCTTGCCTGGTGGGGTTATAAATATAGAAACTTAAGCCTTCGGTTTTTTTCTCCAAACATGTCCCTCCCATTTTAGCATAATCTATGCGGTCCCTCCAGCTGTTCCTATACTTGGTATGCCCTTTTCCCCCCCCACCCCTTCGCCTTGCTCCTTCTCCTCCTGACATTGCAGGCTTAATGGCCAATCAGATTCTCCAGAAGATCAAATGTCACTATAACACGAGGACTTAATCACCTTGAGAAGTCTGCAGATCCTGCAGCCTGTCTCATACACCAGGGGGCTCGGCACTTCTCTTTGCTGCCTCCTCTCAGGTAAGAAGGATGTCAGGCAAGCGCTATTTCTGTGAATGAATGGAAAAGGGCAGTAAATTTGGGGGCTCAGTCTAAATGGGGGGCACAGGGCATGGAATGACCCTAGCACATGGATCAGATTGAACTTCAGGACTCTTGCATTCAGGTGAAGGCCCTGCAGAGGGAAACAGTTGTATTATTTTTCCATCCTACTCAGAGGTGGATTTGTTGACATTGTTTCAGGCCTGGGAATGTCCATGAAGCTCTGGAT
>JAGPOW010000304.1:110422825-110452130 GCA_030014935.1 Caiman crocodilus | reverse complement strand
GGATATAATAGGGATTCATATGGACCATGAAAAAATCCCCACCAAAGCCAAGGCCTTGTGAATGAGAACTGTATGACGTGACATCTTCCATGATGTTGAGGTTCCCAGGAATGATAAATTATACAGTACAAAATGTGACCAAATCCCTCTGTATAGCTTGAATGAGCTGAATGTTTAAAGAACTGTCACCAGTTTTGTACCCTGCCCGCTGAGGTGGCAGACAGTCTAGACTGTGGGGAAAGGGGTAAATTGGGAAGAAATCCTGTGTCTTGGCCATTCCAAGAGGGAAGGGCAAGAAGAGGAGCTGGAAAAAGGACTAATAGGCTAGCGGCTTGGATAAGCTAAGTATTAGGTCTTAGAGGAGAACTGGGAAGGGATGGAAGGACAAATGATGCGAGTAAATCAAGAAGACCCCTCCCTTCTTAAAAACAAAGAAAGAGGGAGAGAGAAAGTGTGTGTGTGTGTAAGAGAGAGAACTAAGATTCTTCTGTTATGCCAAGATGTTTCCAGTGTCCAAATATAGTGGCCGTCTAACTGCCGGTAGCAGATGCCATCTTGCGGATGGTAGCACACAAAGAAAGCATGTGAAATAGCTCTTGATAAAGGAAATCTATAAAAAAAACAAAAACAAAACAAAAAACCTGTGAGCTCAGGCATAGCCTAAGATGTGTTTTCTCAGTGTTCTTGCTTGATGAGTGAAGCTGCTTGATGACCAAGAATTCCTCCAGACTCCTCCACACCTCCTCCCTCCTTCTGAGGGCCATGTGGACTGTTATTACACAGATGGCTCTTTGGTGTGTGTTTCTTCTTAAGCAGCAGGACTTTAATTACATCTGAAAGCTGTGGGGAGGGAGAGTGTCAGAGGGCAGGACACTGAGCACATACTTCATGCACTGGGCTGTAATTGAGGCCAATGGCAAGGCAGTCACAGCTGAACACAGCTGCATCATGCCCAGCTCTTGGGGTCAGAAGAGGATAGGCTTTGCTGGTATGTGTCACTTTTTGCCCCAGTGCAGCAGTGTTGAATCCCAGGGCACAAATAAACCCTAGTACAATCAAAGCACTGTTGGTGATTACAAAGGATTTACAAGTGTTTTGGGGTGGGTAGATGTCCATATGATGAGTGATTAAAAAGGATGGTTTGCCAGGAAAGGGAGGACTGAGATTTTGATTTCTCTTTCTTGTAATTCTTCTTCCTAGCAAATCCTGCCTGGGAATCAAGTGGACTGGATGCCCCAGGAATGCAACTAGCCAGGATTATGGTTGTTTAGGTTATAGGCTCCTAGAGGGCAGGAGCCATCATTTTTGCTCTGTATTTGTACAGCACCTAGCACCATGGGATCCTGGCTTAGGGTGGTGGCTTCTAGATGCTTCTGCAGTACAAATGGTAAATAATAACAACTGTGTGAGGTTTGGATAGGATGGGGTTTTCATTTTGGTTTCTGGCACCAGATATAGAATAACTTTATCTTCCAAACTCATGAATAATTCTGAGAAGAAGAATTCCACTGGTAGGAGGGAGAGAAGGGTTTGTAGGAAATGCATCTGAAACTTTATTAGATGTGTCAGATGTACAGGGGCTCCTGCCAGGGCTCTGTGGGTAGCTGCTGCTTGATAGATTGTACCCAACCATCTTGCCTGACAGCTATTTCTGCCAGGGCTGATCTTTGATGCATGTCCATTTTCTTTCTCCCCCGTTCTGTAATAATCTTACTACCTTGCATCCCTTGTATGGCAGGCCACATCTTGCTAAGAAGAGAGAATGATTGATGGCAGGGTTATTTTCATAGATGGCCTCCGAGGTGGAAGGGAGTGAATTCCATTGATCATCTGGCAGCTGGGTGCATTCTCAGCTGTTAAGACGCTCCCTTGGAAATGGTGACTCTGCTTCTTAAGCCAAGAACAGAACTGATGTGGACCAAATGGAACATATAGTTCAGATCAAAAGACACAAATATGCAGACAATTTACTAGGCAGAATCATGGTCTACTTGGTCCACTTTAATCTGATTAGGGATGGAGTACTGACCTTTTTCATTGAACCCAGGACCATATTTGGCACATCATTCATACACAGTATAAATAAATATACTCGCTTCATTCTTCTGCTGGCTAAATGATGAAGGAAGTACAGATATCTTAGAGCTCAGTTTCCTTAGGAAAGAAATATCGGGGCCTAAGAAAATAAAACAGAACCAGTTAGGAAACAATTTGGAATTTAGATTCTTGACGTAGAGGTCAGGTAAGACCTCTTGCTTTGATATAATTGGGTTTCAGAAGGCAGACTGCAAGTTGGACATGTTTTATTTCTATGTGTTTTATTTCCAAATAATGGCTATTATTACTAATTCATTTTTCATATGCACAAAGCTCAGGCCTCATTTTACTGGGCACTCTTCAAACATAAAATAAAAGCTAGTTCCTGCCTCAAGCATCTAACAGCTTGCATATTTAGATTTGTTTGTTTTGTGAGATCTGTGATTACGATGTCTTCATCAGTAGCCTGATCCAAAGCCAGTTGGAGCCTTTCCATTGACTTCAAGCCTCAGATTAGGCCTTAGATTAGCCGCAGAAATTATTGCTGTTTATTGTTTGCTTGCTTTCTCTCTCTCTCTCTCGTTTTAAGCGTGGGTTCATTTAGTCACTGTTTTAATTAACAAAGCAACTACCCAGATAAAATCAGGAATCAATAATCCTTCCTCAATATTATGAACACATCAGATGATTACAGTGCTTTGGCTACTATTATTACCAACAGAAGTTTTGTCATTGACTTTAATGGAAACTGAATAAGGCTCTCACTTCTCAATAATTCCTTTGAGATCTATTAAGTGTTCAGTCATGCTGTCCTTTCTTAGGGAAGGCTAGCTTAACTAAAGGGGCTGCCTGGATGAGGGCAACAGTATAAGACCATGAAGTGCCAGTTTATGATGATAAGATTAATGAACTTTATTGAGCATTTGGCCTAAGGGCCATTTTCAAATGTTATGTCCAGGTCCAGTTGGGGGATTTTTAAAATCAATTCTGGCCCATTGGTTTGTTCATAATGTTTGTCATGTTCTTTGTCACTGTCATCATCTAATTTAGTTATTTTTACCTAGTGCTCAGCGATCCCATCAGAATTGGGGTCTCCTTGGGCTAGAAACAGATAAAAATATGCAGACCCTTCCCAGTAGAGCTTGCCATCTAGTCCTATTTCATGGCCTGCTGATATGTGCCTTGCAGAATCCTGTTGGCTGGCATAGCCCTCAGGCTGTCAACAAATATGGACGTGTCTAGTACAACACCTGATATGCAATGCCATGGAGGCCAAATGGCAACTGGATGAGCTCATTCTGGGACTCATGAGAAGGCCCATTCGTGTAGGGCCTCATTTAAAGACTTTTAAGGAGCTATGGAACAGGACAGTCTGGTACTGCACTGTGTCTTTGCCCTCAACTGGGTCCTGAAAAAGTCACTTTTATAAATGTATGCTGAGAATTCGAAGGTTCTCTTTCAAGATGATCCACTAATGCAACTCGCACTCCCATGGAGCTGAACGTGTGAGAACAAAGAGAGCACTTAGCTCAAAATCATTTATTTTATGTTTAGATTTAAAAAAAAGCAAGATTCATAGACTAAAAGAATGGAGGGATTGACCAAGATTCCCACAATCCCTTAGAACAGTCATCTAGACTGGAAGAGGCTTATGGCAGGCTTCCACAGATGTTCCCCTTGACCCAGAGTTTTTTCTGCGAGGACTCTACTTCCCCATACCATAAAATAACACCACCAGGTAGTACTCTTAATAGAATCATAGAAAATGAGGGTTGGAAGGGACCTCAGGGGGTCATCTAGTCTAACCCCTTGCTCAAAGCAGGACCATCCCCAACTAGATCATCCCAGCCAGGGCTTTGTCAAGCCAGGCCTTAAAAACCTCCAAAGATAGAGAGATTCCACCACCTCTCAGGTAACTTGTTCCAGTGCTTCACAAGCATCCTAGTGAGAAAGTTCTTCCTAATATTCAACCTAAACTTCCTTTGCTGCAAGTTGAGACCATTGCAGCAAATAATAGCATAATAATAACAGCATACAAGCAAATAATGATTTATTTAAACCATGGTAATACAAAGAAGTCTGCACCAAAACTAAGGCCCCCATTTTTCCAGGCTGGATGCAAATACATAGTGGGTGCATCTACACAAGATGCTTACTGTGCAGTAGTTTAAAAACACTGCGCAGTAGTGTGCTGGGCAAAATCCATGCTAATACACTACTGTGCAGTGTTATTAGGCTACTGCACAGTAAATGTCACTAAAAACCTGTGCCTTACTGCTACTGCTCAGTAGCACGAGTCACTGCACATTGATTTAGTACTTAGTTATCCAAGTACTAAACTTAATGCTCAGTAACTATGGCGCATTAATAAATGTGTAGACTTACCCGGTAAGAAGCAGTAAAACACAGGGTGGGAGAAAGGGAGTGTTATTGCTTCATTACACAGAAGAGCAATTTAGGAACAGAAGTTCTGATACAGAAAGCCTATAGCTGAGCCAGGAACTAGGAATTTCAACCCAGAAGTGGGGAAATACCAAGGGCTCAATGAACCACACAAGGTCTATTATTGATTTTATGTGACAGGTGCTCAGCTGTCATGGTGATAAGCAACTAAAACACAAAGGAGAGAGGAATAACTGGATTTAATTCTAACCAGTAGTATATCTATATCTATCAGTTAGTTGGGGTATTTATCATGCTGTCCAGTGTTATAGTTGGGAGATAGACAGGATCCCTTATAGGGGAGAGCCAGAGCCCATGGGATTATTATAACCATCTGAAATAGAAGCCTTCTGAGCTGCAGTTGTTCCTTTTGGCCCTAAATCAGTCTTCCTGCTCCTTCAAGACACCTCTCATATATCAGCTGAGTAATGAAGTCATGAAAGCCACAGCTTGCGTTCTCTGCTCTGTTTTCTAATTTAAGACCTTTCATGGATTTAGAGGGAGTTTGAGTAAAAGTCCACTCCTCACCAGTTTATATCTCTGCTTTCTTGTTTCTTCTGCCCCCACCTAGAGGACAGTTAGCTCCTTAAAAATAGCTTGCTGAGACACTGCTTCTACCTATCAGATGGATCTACTGATGTCAGAACTCTATCTGCCTCTACAGAGAACAGTGTGGTGTTAATAGTTATGCAGTTTGTACAAGAAATGCCACCCCCACTTTAAATCATAGAGATGACCAACCTTTTGCATGATTAAATTGGCTTGGCTCTGTTGAAGTCAGTGGAGTGATCTCTGATTTATACCAGCTGAGAGTCTGACCCATGGGTTTGAGGCCCAGAGAGGACCAGTTAAGTCATACTCTCTGACCCCTGTATGTTTCAGTGCTACGTTGCCTATACCTTCTCTGCCCAGGCCCAGTGCGGGATAGGACTCCACTGGCCTGGGTCCGAGATAATGTAGGATGTAATGCCACAGTCTCTCTGTGTGACATTGGTCAAATCACCAAGACTCTGTGCCTCACTTCCACATCTGTAAAATGGGAATAACAGCAAGTCCCAACAGGGGTGTTATGAGCATAAGAACACTGAAGACTCTGAGGCACTCGGGCACAGCCAGAAGGGGGGGGGAGCTGTTTTAGACATGCCATTGTTTTATGTACTTCAGTGCCCACCATAGGCTGCGAGTATCTGTTATAATTATTACATCAATAGTAATAGTAATCAAACAATCTCTTCTGCAAACTTCATCAGTACCAATATCACAGCTGAGTCGGCGAAGAATTGTTCACACCATTCGTCTAGTTTTATAAGCCAGACATTACCCGTTCATTAATTTATTTGACAGTTTTTGGGTTCCTGCAATCAAATACTGTAGTTAATTGCCAATGATTTTTTTTTTACCTTTTTCTACCAGCTGTGATCTATGCCTTGGACCTGGCAGGGCCTCCCACTTGCACTAAAGCAGTGCCATGAGTAATGCTGCTGAACTTTTTGGATTAACACAGGTGTCAAATGGGTGGGAGAGGACAATCTGGCACCCATTACATAAACCTAGGCTTCTTTCCAAACATCCCTGAAGTTTCGAGGTGCTTCTCTTACGATGCCAGGTCCAGATCTGAAGATTTTGCAGCTAATCAGTTTTTCTAGGAAGCTAATGGGCTGTATCTGTTTAGGTAACTTTCTTTTCCAGTCCACTCCTCCTCATTTGATCTGACCAGCTGAAGCCTTTACTGTATTATAGTGACCGTGAGGATTTGCTGCTCTGTAGGAGATGAGATGCTTTTTGACTTCAGATGTCAGCCCACTGCTTCTGTCT
This sequence comes from Caiman crocodilus, assembly GCA_030014935.1. Classification (NCBI taxonomy): domain Eukaryota; kingdom Metazoa; phylum Chordata; order Crocodylia; family Alligatoridae; genus Caiman; species Caiman crocodilus. Next base: position 110,445,836 of record JAGPOW010000304.1, on the reverse strand, counting down.
CAGCGTGCTCTGAGATGCTGCTAACTTGTCTCTTGCTTTCCTTTTTCACTTAGAAACCCACTGCCAACATGTCTGACACCGAGGACGTGTAAGTAGAGAGGAATCTGTCTCTGTGTTAATCTGTTCAGTGGGGCAATTGCAAGCTAAGATGGAGTTTCCCTGTAAAGCCATAAGGCTGTGTCCTACAGCTGTGAAAGACAAACGCATGGTCCAGAGCCCATCAGAGTCAGTAGCAAGAGGCTTAGGGACTTGGGCACTGGGAGTTCAAGTGCAACACTCTGTTTTTCCCCTGCCTCAAACTCCCATGTTATTCTTGCTGGGGAAGGTTGACAAGTGTGGTTAGGCATACCTATCCTGGTATAAATCACCATGGAAAGTCCAAAGTAACACCACCAAAATTAATGGGATTGCTTGGCATTCCTACAAGTGCAAGTTCAGAATACAGAATCAGAGGTATGGGGAGGGTATGAGTTAAGGTAATAGTGGTTGAAAGTTTTCTGTTAAACAAGAGTAAGGAAGAGAGCTCAGAGTGCCCCAAACAGTTTCAGTAAGGAGAGGGTGACGATTAGAACTGGCAAGAAGCCAGTTGGTATCACCTCAGAAGCCAGAATCCAAATGAAGCTGTGCCAGTACCACACATCGCTCTTACCCAGGAGACTGCACAACTTGCAGAGTCTCTGCCATTGCCAGTCCAGACTTACCTCGTTGTTTAGAAGTAGGTTTTACCAGTGAAAACTTTTAGTACCCACAATTCCTATCAGCAAACACTTAACCATGTGAGTCATTCCATAGATTGGTTGGACTACCTATTCATATAATTTTACACCTGTGAATCAGACTTTGCAGGACAAGAACTGTACTTTAGAATTTTAGTTATTTTACTAACCTAAAAATGAAAGGGGAAAGGGGAAAGTTACATGTATGTTAAATAAAACTGTGGTACTTTACTTAATAGCTCAACTTAGCATATTAACACAGAGTAGAGAAAATACACATCCAATTTTAACAAACTCTCTTTCTCTCTCTCTTTTTCTCTACAGGGAGCAGGTAGAGGGTAAGTCTTGAATCTGCTCATGTCTAATTATTTGAACGCCAACCTGATATGTCAACATTTTTAAATGTAATTTTCTTTTTTCTTTTTTGTTGAATATTGTTTTTTGCTTAAAAATGTTCCATATATGGATATATTCTAAGCAAGACCTTCAACAGGTGTTAATATGCATGATTCTGTTACCTTCAGTAGAGCTATTTTTGAGAGATCCTCATTCGGATGGTGTATATCAGTGGTGTATATTCAGCTACTGACATACCAGATCCTGATACTGTTTCTTGCACTGAGTAGCATTTACTTGAGCGTTCCTATTTAATTCAGTAGGAGCTTGTGAACTATAAGGTGCTATTCCATAAATAATGATACTGAATCAAACTTGTAATATCCAGTTTCTGATGAATATCTAAGTTAGGCTTAAAGTGAGCTTTTAGCAGTAGATTCATATTCCGTTTTGCTGTGCAGAGATGCCTTGTTTTGCTTTTTGTTCCTGCAGGGCTACTGCCACCTACTGGTGATAATTTTTTAAATTGATTTACAACCTTATTTCCTCAACAGTTTTGGTTTTTTTTACTGCTTTTATTTTTATTGGTCTTAGCCCCTTTGAATTATTTTAAACCTCTAAAATACTTTTAAGTCTTGATTCTCTATGCAAAGGATACAATTCAGTAATATAATTTTTCCCATATTTCTTTTCACTTTGTAATACCCCTTCTTACCACAGAATCCATATTTCTTTTGTTTTGGAGATACGCTTTCTCAGCAACTGCCTGTTTTGTGCCCCCTTCCTGTGAAAGCTCATATTTGCACCTCTGGAACAAACATACTCTATGTTTTGTTATGATATTAGATTGTACCTTTGCTTGACACTTGGCTGAATATAGCAAATGGAGATGCTGCACCTTTTCTCATTTCAGTGTGGCTCCTTTTTAATCGAAAGCCCACTGACATCAATGGAAATCCTCCCATTGACAACAGGCCTTAATTAGCCAAAGCTTTCCCTATAGTGTAAAGACTTTATAATAATTTAATCAATGTTTGGACCATTTTAGCCAACATTTTTCTTGACTTAGCATAAATTGCAGCTCCTGAAAGTACTCATTGAAAAGCCCAACTCAAAACTTTCAATTTAAATGGGTGACAATTTTACTCACTCTCACTTTTGGTCTCTACTGTTTTTTATGTCCTCTTGATGTCAGATCAAGTGACAGGGTCATTACTGAAAAAATCCTGCTCTAGTTATCCACAAAATGGCACATAGATGAAGCCACTGATTCCACAACTGTGTAGTGGTCGGGACTTGTCTGAGGGTTTGAGAAACATAGGCAATATTGTTTTTAAGATATGTTTTATTCAGCTTAGTTATCCCATTGGAGAACATTGGTGGTGGAGTTTTATGGACTCAGACAGAGCAAAAATTCTCTGGGCGTGATTCTGATCCTACTTGTCAGTTTTATACCACTGACTAGACCTCCAGGCTAGACTAGAGATACTCTTGATTTACACCTGGGCATGTTGGATCAGAGTCAGAAATCTTCTCTCCAAGTGGCTCAAACAATTGTTTTTAAGCTCAGTGCAGAGAGTCTCTTCTAGGCAATGATGATTTTTCTGCTTTGTATGATTCTCTGATTCTGTGCTTTGTTTCGAATTCGTAACTCCACACATCTTGGAAATCCTTTCCCTCTATAATGAAAATGTCTTTTGTTGTCAGTACTTCTTATCAACATGTCACTCTTTGTAGTCTATGTGCTTGCTGTTGATTTTACTGCTTTTTTAATTTTAATGCAGAGGAATATGAAGAAGAAGGTAACAAAAAAAACCGGAACGTAATTTCTCTTTCTCTGGTCCTTGACCCCAAATCTTTACTGCTAGTTATTCAACCATCTCTTTGTTACTTGTTGCTAAAGGTGATCTGAAACACCTTGTTCAATAAATCATTCCAAAATATTCCTGATCCAACTATTTGGCTAGGCCAATGCCATGAAATTCAGAACTTGATGTTACCTTCACCATTCCCTTGAGATTTGGTTTAGTCCATTACAAGAGGCTAGTTCTGAAGTTCAGAGTTGAATCCACATGTGGACTTTCCCTAAATTTGGGGTTTTCAGATCTGAGATTTTTATATAGTCCTGCCTCTATACAAAACCTATTCCTCTACAAACCCTGCACAGGCACAATCCCTTCTGCCTTCAGCAGAAGTTTTGGTTGAGCAAAGACCATATAACCTATCCAGAAGTGGACCCACAGAAAACAATTTGAAACAAGATAGTCAAAACACCTATACTGTTTCTTACTTATCTGCCAGGCTCGATGCCCATAGGCATTGTTTTATGCTTTTGCCTATACAAAGTATAAGAAAAGCAAGGGCTACAGTGCTCTGTACCCTTTTAAGGCCATAAATAGGTCTAGCAAACAAAAATACACTGACAAAGGTCAAGGTTTTTTGGTTCACCTTTAGCTGGCTCATGATTTGACAAGCTCCTATAGAAATATAGCAGAGTGGAAAAGATGGAGTATGAAAGGCTCTTCCCCTCACATTTTCACTTGAGCTATTTTCTTTTGTAATGTTTATTTTTTTCCTGTAGTAGGGAGAGGAAGATTTCAGAGATGTAGCACTATTGCCACTGCTCATATATGGGCATTCTGCATATTGATGACATGTACCCAGCCTTCAAGTCAGGGAGGTGTGTTTCAAAACTGGCTTCCTTCCAGCCCAATTTTTATATAGGCTAAAAATTCTATTTTTTCATGGAAAAACTGTGTCCCCATTTAGAGAAGTGCTGAGGCCAGTTGAACTTGTATGTGCACTCAGGTTCTGAGCGTCTTGATTAAGGGTGACATTACGCATTACATTTAGACCATACCAGAGGCACTTAAAACATGAGTGTCTGTAAATTATAACTTATTAACTCATGACAAGTGCCCTCTGAGTATCTCAAAGTTACGCCACTTCAGGCAAGTGTTAACTCTAGGCTGTGGTACCTATTTCATGTTAAGATGATGTCAATCTGCTCCATGGAGATAAAAACAATTTACCAGCATCCTAGCATACACCACTTCCAACCCTCCCTCCCACCTCCACCTAGTGCAGGGATAGAGCTCAGGTGTCCTGGCTTTTAGTTATTTCCCTGCTCACCAGCCCTCTAGTGGCAAGTCAGAGTTGTGCAGGCAAGAAACGGTATTGGCTCACAGCATATGTTAATATTAATACTGCTTAATATTATAGTAAATGTAACATCACCCTTAATCTTCCTATAAAGCTGTTAAGAACCCCCACCCCTCTGTTTTGAAAGCAGAGATTTGTTAAGAGAGGTTATGATGCCTACTCTGAGCTTGAGAAATGTTCATGTCACCTACTGAACCTCAGAAATGTTGTGTACTCCAGGCACTCTCACCATTGCTGCTATGGGTTTCTTTCTATCAGTGGTAGTGATGCAGGGTTACAAATATAGACAGGTTGCTGGCATCTTAAGGATTGCATTGTATAGGCTTGCTCAGAGAGGGGTTAGACATTGGCTTATAATGCCAACAGTCATAGGGAGTCCTGCATACACCAGTGCTCTTACCACTGCTGTTGATTAACAGACCAGCGACAGAAGCAGTGGTATGAAATTTTGTGTAAATGAAGACACATACTCACTCTATACCCTGTACCCCTAGCTTACATCCCCCTAAAATGCCTCAATGCCCCAAGTCTCCCTGAGTGGTAGAGCCATTGTCTTTGTATTGGCTTCTCCTTTTTGGGTTTAAAAAAATTAAATATTAATACAAAATTAATAGGTCAGTTGATTTCTCCTTCCCCACTTGCTCTTTAATTTGCATGATCCTTTTATCTGAGTTGGTTTCCCTTGCTATCTTATGGTTTTCTACTTGTTTGACCTTTGTTTTGCCCTTTTTTGAGATGATTCATATCTCATATACTTACTTCTCATATAACTTCTCTAATCGTTTTTCCCCTAAGCTTGAGCTCACAGAGTTCAAATACTTTCATAATTTTCCGTTTTATTTCCTTGCTTACTGTTGCCTCTTGTTCCATGACATTTATCACATGAGGAAGTTCATCAAGAAGGTACGCGACATGACTTCTGATTTATTTCTCTTCCAATTTTGGAAGAGGATTTTCTGTGAAGGAATCCTGAGGTGACAGAAAAGAAGGAATTAGAGAGAAAACAGCAAACGCTGAAGGTCCTTGAACTTGGTGTGATGCCTATTTACATTAGACTCCACTGATGTCAATGGTAGAGCTGGTCAGAATTTTTTTTCCTATGAAAAATATGAAGGAAAAAACCATCAATTTATTTAATCTAATTTTTCCACAGAAGTTTGATTTTTTTTATAAAAATTGCAATATTCCTTCCTAAAATAAAATAGCTCGTCCAAAAATTGAAATTTTCTGGAGGTTTGAAATTTCAAGGAAAGATTATACCACCTTTCCTCACCTTTTCTGGCAAGGTTCAAAATTTCCAAGATGTATTTTTTTGGAACATCAAAATTTCACAAGCAACTTGATCTAGCCTTTAGTTAGTTGAGAAATGTAGAAAAATATCTTAAAAATGTTCCAAGCCCCTTCTGAGCCAGTCTTTCATCAGAAATAAAATTTTGGAAAACTTCAACCAGCTCATAATAAGAAATAATATAATCTATATTATTATTATTACTCTTATTATTCTTTGGCATGGTTTTTTTCTATATCCAGTATTTATCATTCCACAGCTTGCCCTTTCAATTCATATGAATGTTATTAACTCTTTCTTCCATTCCATAATTCCTAACTTTCCTCCTGTATCAGCCCCATGAGTTTTAAAGAGCTTTAGACTGTCTTAATCAGCTATTTTAATTTTCTTTTTTGCTGTTGCTTCTTATTCCATGATGTGTCCCATGCAGAAGAAGTTCATGAGGAAGGTATGTGACATGGCTTCTGAATTCCATGCTTTTTATCAGCAGTGTTAACTCGCACAACAGCTCTCATGGTGGTGAAAGGAGATAAGGGACAAGGAAAAGAAAACACTTGTGATGCATTATCACTAGCATGGCATCATTTGTTTCCAAAATGTTCATCCTGTTCATTTTACTCTTTTACATCCTGCCATTCTTGCTTACAAATTGAAGTTTTGGATAACCTGTAAAGGCTTTGAAATGCTTAGTTTAAACAAAAGATGTTACAGTCTCTACAGATGTTGGTCCTTATCTTCCCTTCACTTTTACCAGTTTTCTAGTGGCATAATTGCATCAATGTCACATAAAACCAAGTGCATGAAGTTATGCTACCCAACAAAAAGAAGAGCTTATAAACAAGATTCGGATGAGTCTGTGCATGACAATGGCACGGGTGTACTAGCACAGTACACTTTTAAAACTTACATAGGTACAGGTATCAGATCTAAGGCCTAGAAACAGAAATTTAGTCTTAACAAATGAGAACTCTGCAAGTCTACATTGCAGGCATGAAGAGTAAGTTCATTCTACTTTGGTGTCACATGTTCACTTGCAAGAGTTGCAAATCATTGGACTGTAGTGACCTATTAAAATGAGTACATATTAGTAAACAATCCTCACCTGAAAGGAAACTTTGCAGTGAAACAAGGGCACTTAACATGAGCTGAATTGCTTGAATGTCCATCTGCTCTCATTTTAATTGCACTTAAGTGGTAAGTTGAACATGTGAGACCACCTTTATTTTAGACTACTGTTCTTGGGCATGTTTAAAAAGAGGAGACCCACTGGTATCAGCCTTTCAGATCAGTACTTATTAATACCAATTTTTTCTTCATTATGAAGGCTTTACATTTCTTACCATGCATTTGCATGTTCCATTTCCCTATCTCCAGACTATCATATCCTATGTTTTATTCCATTTCACCCACCCTCTATCCTTCTCGCATTCCCCTCAACCTTGGCTCAAAGTTGTTGTAATTATGTGTTCCTTGTTCTAATTCTCTTGTTTTCCATCATGTTGGTCTTGTTGCATAACACTTCCCACCTGATGAAGTTCATGAACCAGGTATGTGACATGACTTCTGAATTCTCATCGTGCATTACTGTGTGAAGGAATTCAATGGTGGTAGAAGGGAACAAGACACACACATTACGTTATCATTTACATTACCTTTGCTTTCAGACTCTCTTTCATAACATTTTCTCTATCTTTTAACAAGTGATAGTAAACTAATCTATTAAATGCACTTCCCATTTTAATATGCTGGGCTAAATCCTGATCTTCATGTGGAGCTAACTTGATTTATGCTACTTGTACATCTAGCCTTATAGCACTTCTGAGGGCTCAATAAAATTGGTTGTTTTTTCTAGCAATCTAATGTGTACTCCTCCTGTATCCCACCAAAGCTAACTCCACATTCAAACTTTTCAGTAGGTTAAAAATCAGCTCTAGTTCATACTTTTATAAGCTATAGATGAAATCATAGATAATATTCTATGTTCATGATTTGGGGTGCAAGATAAAGGAATACACCTTGTCTGTATGATCCTTATTTTCCCTTGGCCATGTTGTAGCCCCTTGAGAATTTTACAGGATTGCAGAGTGCAGGGCAATCATAGAGATGGAGGGAGCTGGCTCCTGCCAGATCCTGCGTCTCACAGGGAGCATCTACACATTCACTAATGCACTGTAATTATGGCACATTAAGCTTAATACAACAGATACTAAATGCTCCATAACTGGCACTACTGCACATAAGCACAAGCAAAGGGTCTTTTTGTGACATTAAGGTGCAGTAGACTAAATCTACTGCATATTAGCACAGGTTTTGCCCGCTGTGCTAATGCGTAGTAGGATTAGTCTACTGATCTCGAAGCCTCTTATGTAGATGTGCCCAGTGGGCGGATCTATAGTGCCAGTTAGAGCAAATCATGAGCCTGATCCAAAGCTCACTGACATCAATGAGAATCACTTTTACTTACTGCAGTGGACTTGGGATCAAACCCCAAGGCAGTGGTAATACATTCTTCTTTTATGGAGACCTTCTCTTGTGAGGCTTCTAGGGGCAAGAGAGAGCCTCTATAGAAGTTGCACTGTCTCCTGTAAAACCTGGAAAAGAGGAAAATCAACCCTTACATTAGAATTTTTTCCAATCTTGATTCTTTCTATAATGCCTCTCCGTGCTGCTTCCACATGATGTTCTTCTTTGCACCCCTTTCCCCCTGCATTGATGTCTGCATTCCCTTTACTGGAATTATCTTTCCTTCTGACCTATTCCCTAGCTAGACAGTTTACAGTCTTTGTAATAATGTGTTTCTGCAAATGTTCTAATATTTTTTCATATACGGTTTTATAACACTTCCCACCTAAGGAAGTCCATAAGGAAGGTATGTAATGTGACTTCTAAATTCCAGTCTCTCAGAGTTTTAGAGATCCAGGTTTTAACTGTGTTGGTCTACAGGCAAAAGTATCCAGAACTGTTGGACAGTGGTATCTGCTATTAGACCAACTAAATAGTTGCAAGAAAAAATTCTTTAAAGACTTTTTCCTGGTACAACTATTTAGTTGGTCTAATAGAAGATATTGCCTCTATCAAGAGTTCTGAATACAGTCTCTCAAAATAAAATATTAGCATGGGTAGGAATTCTTAAGGTGGCCAAGGGAGCAGGAGGAAAAAATAAACAAGTTTTTAATGGCAAATTATAGTTTACAGTTCCTTTGTTTTTCATTTTCTTTTTCACATTTAACAAGTGTTAGCAGTGATGTACAATAACTGGTGCATGAATACAAGCACTAAACATTTGGGAAATGTAAACCATTTAAAAAGTAAGGTTCCAATGAACCCTATTCCTTAGTGCCTGTTGAAGTCATTGAAAGATTTTTCTTTGACTTCATTTGATTCTGAATCAGGCCTCTGCGAGACTGGGTAGATCTCAGGCTACTTTTTCTGCTCTTGGATATTTGTACGCCACTTCAGCTGGAGCTTCATGTTTTACCTGCAGGCAGAATTTGGCCCTGTATATTTGGATGGCATTGACATGATATTAATTTTCATATGTCTGCTTTCAAGAGTAAATCCAGATGTGCCAATGTTATAACAAATATTAAATTCTTACAATTCCGTAGCTTTGCATGTTATTCAGAAGAGTGGATTTTGTGCGTATTGCTATATAATATAGATATACACTTAACATTCTGGGTCAAATCTTCAGCTGGTGTAAATTAGCAGTCTTGTTGCAGTCAACAAAATCAGGCTTATTTACACTAAAGAAGATTCTTGCCCATTGTAAATCCATCTTCCAAATCATCAGTTATATGTTTATATAGCATTCCCTTCTATTTACATGTGCATGCTTAAAGCAAATGTAGACCTGGATAAATGTATGTACATAAGAACATATGAAGTGCTATACTGGGTCAGACCAATGGTTCATCTAGCCCAGTATCCTATCATGAACTGTTGCAGGGGTGGCTGAAATAGAGGGAAAGCATTGGTCCGAATATCTAGATCTGATCTCTATTCAATACCCTCTCTGGCATCTACCATGTTTAGAGATGCCAGAGGAAGTTAGCTACATGCTTCTAACATTTCACTTGAGCTGTTTATAGTTTCATGTTTTTCTATTCACACTGTTGTCATTCATCTGTAATTGTTCTTTTAACAGCCTTCTTTTTATTTCCTTCTTTTTATTTCTTTTTATTTCCCTGGAATCCATTTCCAAATGCTTTCTCCCTAGTTCAGAAAGAGTATAAGCTTGTTCCAACTGTGTGTTTCTCATTCTAATGCTTCTTTCACATGTTGTTCTGTGACACTTCCCACCTGATAAAGTTCATGAAACCCGTATGTGTCATGACTTTGGAATTCCTTAATTCAATTCTAAGTAATGGTGCATACAGGAATTCTTAAGGTGGTTGAAGGAAAAGGGAGATAAAAATCAAATGCACTTTTACTGATATCTGCTTTGCTTTGCATTTTTCTTCATTAACATTCTCTCCAGGGGGCTAATCATTATAAATACTAATTACCGCATAAAATGAGATCTATTTTAGTGATTTGTAAGGCATTTTATCAGTAATCTATAGTGGGACAGTAGCCGTTGTGGCTGACACACCAGGGAATGAACAAGGAGCTTCAGAGGCAGAAAGCACAAGTCTCTACAACTTGAGTTGAGTCTGTCTAACATACAATGAGACAGATTCATTGTATGTTAACAATTGTTAACATACCCTTTATCCTCTGTATATTGGGCACAGAAAGGCCCTTGCAATATATATTAACCAGATAGTTCCGTTAAGAATTCCAAATACCACTCATCAGTAGTATTTGGAACTATTTTCAGACTTCACAATGGCAATAAGGATTCTCTGGATAATAAAGTACAGGTCCCATTCATTCAAGTTAAATGATGTTTTCTGCTTAAATTTACCACCACATTCTGTACAAAAGAGATTATCCTTTCACATGCCAATTCATGAGAGGAAAATGCTATATGTTACCGAATGAAGAGATCGAGTTAGGTTTGGGTTTGTAGTTTCCAAGGTTGCAATACGACATGTACTGAGTAACACTAATCAGCAAAAATAGTTTACTGAATAGACGTGAAAATAACTTTAGAAGATGATTGCAAAAGTGCATGTTTGAAGTGGAGATATATTTCTTTTCAAGACAGACATAGTATCTGAGACATTGTCAAATCTAGAGATTTTGTTTTGGATAAACAAGTCTTAGCATAAATTGAAAGAACTGTTGTAGTTTTGGCTAACTGCAGAGATGTGTGCTTTTACAAAATGCCAATTTAGAGAAGAAAGCAAGATGTGTACCATCTGCCTCCAAATTAGTATTTTTCTTTCTTGAGATAAGCTACTTTATGGGAAAAATGGGTTCCTGCAGTGTATTGTATTCTGTTATGTTGCTATTTTCATATGAATCTGAGTCAAGATTTGGCAAGATGTGTGTGATTAACAATGTTGCAAGTGATGCTTACAAAAAACCCCAACCTCTACATTTAAATCAAGCTTCTGCTCTCAGATCAAATCAGTCCTTAAAAACACATTCAACTTGGAATTGGATTTTAACTTGCAGATTGGAAAGCAGTAATTCTGCTCACAATTATCTGCATGTTTTTAACCCTCAGCTCTTGGAAACAGGATAAATTGTAACCGCAAGTAAGTCAGTGCCCAAATCCCTATAGTTTGGCTAGGATTTCTCAGTTTGTCTTATTCTTTTCACATGTATACAACTTTGTTGGGCATAGTTCAAATAAATGTAAATCTCTGTAAACCAAAGATCACCAGGAGCACTTTGTCCATGCAATACTTATATACTGTATTTTCTCATCTATAACACGCCCCGGAATAAGATACTCACCTTGGTTTTGAAAGGCAGAATGAAGAAAACACATCTTTCCTTGTAGTAACTGAGTAGCAGCAGCTAAGGATTGTAGACTTTACTTTTGCTTTTCCACCATAAGCCATAGAAATTGGTCTAACTACATTTCTTGCATATAATGCTCACACCAGTTTACAGCACCTTTTTCCAAAAAACACCTTTTTCCAAAAAACAGCTGAATGTTGTATGCAAGAAAATACAGTATGTTGAGTTACCAATATTAGTATTCATCTGCATTTTCCATTTTGCCTCCTAGTACTTTCACATCCATTTTCATGATTTTCCTTTTCACATCCATGTGTACCCTTTGTTTTTCATTTAATGTTATTAATTTTCTATGTGTGTACCCCTTCAATCTTTGCTTGATAAAGTTTTAATGTTTTTGCTGTCCCGTGTTTCTCATTCTAATTTTCTTCCTTTGACTCTCCCATTGCTACTTCTGCCTTGACACTTCCCTCCTAATGAAGTCCATGAGCCAGGTATGTGACATGACTTCTGAATTCCTGTTTCACTGAAGTGTTACTGGTTTAGAGCAATGGGTTGGAAATTCCATTTCATGAACCACATGGCAATGTTAAAATTTGGCTCCATTCTAAATTAGATCAATTCCAAAATGTTCTACAAAGAACACTTTGTTTTTCATCTACTGAAGGAATTAATTTGGAATTTGTTAAATGAGAAGGTTTTCCTTGATCTAAAATGTTTGGGTTTTTTTACACTTTATTTTGAGGAGCACTATAACATTTTGAAACTTTTTTATTTTAAAACTTGATGTTTTATTAATTTTTGACAAGGTATTGAAAAATAAAATACAACACATAAATCATTTCAAGCTAGAAAACTTAAATGTCTTATTTTAGAAATTTTGAAATAGGACATTTCAATACTGTCAGAACTTTTTTCCTTATGTTTTTCCTTTAAAACAGTATTTTTACAAAATTGACTTTTAAAATGCATTTAAATTTCATTAACTGGGTTTGGGTTTTTTTTTTGTTTTTTTTTAAGGAAAATGGTACTATTGAATGCTTTCCATAAAACTCTTATTATTGTACTCAGGAATTCAAAGGTGGTGGAACAGAACATGAAATGAAAAAGATACATGAATGATAAACTAAAACTTACAGTGTATTACTATTTCACCTTCTATTAATAACCTTTCCTTCCATCATGTGAAACATAATAAAGATAATAAATGCTAATTGCTGCATGAAAAATGTCATAACACTTAAGACTATGGTTGGAAGGTTGTAAATGTGATCATCCAGAGAATAGATGAGAAGCAAGGGGTTATTTTGTTAATATCTTTTATTAGAACAACTGTATAATTGGGAGAGATCATAGACAAACATTTGGAGTGAACTTCATCAGGTTACATGTTCTGATGACATTTAAGAGACAGTTATTAGCTGTAATAGTCGCCACTATGTAATTCACAGCTGTTGTTATACTGGTTACAAGAACCACTCAGAGCTATATAATGACAGTGGAGACAGCAATGAGATTTTCCATCTACAGGAGTGCAGGCTACCTCTAATGACAATCTTTCATTTGCTAATTGTACAGAACATATTGCAGTGAAAATTTAAACAGTTCTTGTTCTATCCAGAAGAGGACAGTGTTGTACAATGACAGTGACTAGTGGAGCTGAATTTAATTTTTTAACTTAAAATTTTGTGGCAAGTATTGTTGTTTAAAATTTGTCAAAACCTGTGTTTTTGTGGGCTTCAGCCATTTTGTAGAATGTGCACAATATTTTTAATTCAAATTTTTGTAAAAAACAATCCTGAAAAAAAAATTATTTTTGACCAGTTTTATGACCCAATTCACTGGAATTTTTTAAAAATATTGCAGAGATGCCAGATATTTTCCAGTACACATCTGTGTAAAAATTACACATTGGACAGACCTGCAAAAGTGACTTTGGTCTAATATATTTAGAAAAGGTTTATGTGGCATTCTCTTGTGGATGTTGATCTTATTGCTTCCATTAAAAATATTCCAGATCAAATAGCATATGGATATAGATTGAAATCCAGGGGACTCTCCTTATTGGTTCAACTGGCATTAGATTAAGTATGGTCCCATGCAGTAATATGTGAGATATGAACCCTATTTCTTATTTCATGATCTTGAACATTAAATTAATATCTTACATCTTGGTTCCAGTCATACTTGTAAAACTACAAGTTTAAGACGTGCTTGATGGGCATGTCTTAAACAGGTATAAATTTTGTAAACTAGGAGGAGTTGAGTAGTACTTGGTACACATAATTTAATATTTTGCAAGACTTACTTTTTCATCATTCATCTGCATGATCTTTGTATCTCTCATTTCATAGTCATCCCCATGTCTTCTCTTTTTATATCCATTTTTTTTAAAGATATTATTTTTTTCTCTGTATCCTATTCATAACTTTCACCAACCTTTGCTTGCATAAAGTATAAGGTTGTTTACCTTTTGTGGTGTTTTCAATTTTTTTGTCTCCCTTTGCATCTGGTTCCCCTGATATTTCCCACTTATTGAAATTTATGAACCCGATATGTATCTTCTAAATTTCTTGCGTTGAGGTCAAGGTTATATGTACACAGGAATTCAAAGGTGGTGCAAGGTAACAGGAGATAATAAATCCTTACCTTCGATTTTTGAACTTCTGTTTTTTCACAGAACCATCAATCACTAAAATAACAAACTGTGATAATTAGTGCTTACCACTTGGTGCCAAAAAGTTATAGTCAAAGATTTGTCCAAGCTTAATGGTCTATTAAGCTACTATGGCTAAAGCACGTCAGGTTCTATAGCTGACAGCACGCTGCAGATGTGATGTGATATCACACATTAGCACATTTGATTCCCCAGTCTGAATGACCACCATCTATTTCCACCTGTTGGTAGCATTGAGCATAGACTTGATCCGTTCAGTGAATCATTTAAAGCTTTGCTGAGAAGAAAAACAAAATTTGCCAATTTCTATGTGAGACTCCTAAAAATACTACCATTGGTGCATCTGGAAGTGGTATTTGACATAGTCTATAGTACATTTCATATCTATAATCCTGCCCTGTGGGTAATAAATGTAAATCTATGAAAGCTAATGACCACCTACCTGTATTACTGTAATGCACTACTGCATTGCATTTATATGTTTTGCCTGATGTAAATTCTCACCACTTGTCTGCAGGTTTCTTTTGCCTTTCATTTCCATCACATCCCTCTCCATGCCTTTCCATTTCACATCTATATGTGTACTTTGTTCTTATTTTAATCTCGTTAACTTTTTACTTCTGTAACCTAATTTATAAGTGATACCCCTCAAACTTGGCTTTTAAAAAATAGGAAGGTTTCTCTCATTCTATGTTTCTTGTTTCTAATTCTCCTGTCTTCCTTTGCATGCCATTCCCCTGACACTTACCACTTAATGAAGTCCCTGAGCCAGGTATGTGACATGACTTCTGAATTCTTTGTTAGTCTGTAGGGATAATGTCCGTAGGAATTCCAGTGTAGCACAAGAAACCAGTAGATATGTCAAAGATACATTATAACTTGCATGATTTTTTTAATTTTTACTCCTATAATCTACTCTCATTTATTAAAATGTAATAAAAATAATGGTAACACATAATTGTTGCATGGAAAATTACTACATTTTGAGAAAAATGTATGCTTTCAGAAAATAGTAACTCAGCAAAATGAGTTAAACTCTGTCATGTGATATGTAAATGAATACCTCCCACATCCATGGGAGCTCCATTTCATACCATAAAGTGGAGTTTGGCTCATTGATTGCATAAAGGGAGTCAAAAGACTTGGATTTTGTACTACCATTATGCCTGGTAAGTAATGGAGTGCTTAAAAGATTACCACATTTCAAGGGTAAAACCCTGCTCCCCAGTGTGCATCAGCAATCAACATGTTTGCATATTCAGAATACTGAAACTGAGATCAATGCAGATCCAAGAACAAGGTCTCCCTTTCTTCCACCCTTTATTAAAAGATGTGTTTATACATCTACACTGCAAATGGATGTGAATAGCGACATGTGTATAGATGTACCTCCAAACTGAATCAAGGCATAGTGATGAGTCACAGAACCAGGAAAGAATATAAAGACTTTTTCTGAAGTCATCAGAATGCTGGTGGTGGACCATTGCAGGTAATTAAGCAGGTTTCCAAATGTTCATAGACCATATAAATGAAAACTATTGTTGGAAAATGATAGGTGCAATATTTCTTTGGGACTGTTTCAAGTCCTGGCTGTGTCTCTGTGCATATTTAAAATCAAGGAAAACCTTTGTAAATTGTGTCTCTCAATTCCTGTTAGTGTCCATAATGATCACTTTTGCAAGCATTACACTTGTTACCATGAATCTGCATGTCTGTTTCACCTGACAGAACCTTTTCACTCACCCACCCACATCCTCTCATTATTTACCCCTTTAAATGTGATTAATTTTCTTTACTTTTGATTTACCTCTTAATCTTCTCTTTGCCCAAAGCCATTTAAGTTGCTGGTCAAATAACTGGTTTCTTGTTCTCATTCTCTTGTTCTCTATCGCATCTTGTTCCATGACACTTCACACCTGATGAAGTTCATGAGCCAGGTATGTGACATGACTTCTGAATTTCTCTTTGTAGTTCCAAAGTGAGTGTATGTGTCTGAACAAGAATCTTGGGTTAGTAGGAGAGAAAGAACAAGAGAAACAAATATTAACCACAAATGGTCACTTGTCAACTTATTTCTTTTAATCTCCACGCTTTACTACTATATTAACTTTAATCTTTAACTCCCAACAGCTTCTCCAGACAGCTTTTGTTCCTCACTTTTTTGCATGGATGATTTTACTTTCTTTCACAGAATCCTTGATCTCTTTCCAAGGCTCCAAAGTATTTAAATATATGTTCTGTTTTTTTCTATTTTCCTGTTTCCTATCACTGCTTGCACCATGACACTTTCAGGAGAAGGCCACGAAGAAGGTATGTGACGTGTCTAAAGAATCTTGTTCATTCCATTTCTCTTTCAGTACTGGGAAAGCCATGTTAAAATGCTGAAGTCGTACAAGATCAGGAGTGAGGTTGGATGTGGGTTCTGTCTGAATGGTTTTGGATGGTCAATGAGAAACTTCAAAAAGGTTTTATGGGTTCAAACCACATGCAAAGCATCTTGCAAATTCTAGTTTGAAAACTGACCTAAATTTGCAAAAGTGACCAGATGTTTTGGTGGGCCAGGCTGAGATAGTTGAAAGAGGCCTAGTTCTCTGAGGATAGGCTAAGAGCACTTTGGGAAACGTAAACGCCTTTAATTTTTTTCTGTTGGTCTCTCAAAAATTACACCACCAAAACCTCTTGCTACATTTGGAAATGTTGGTTTCTATATCCTGATATAAACACATTACTTCAAGCACTGGTGGATTCAAAATTAATTTCTTGGGGGCTGGTATTGATTTGAGATGGATATACTAGAGTACTTGGTGGGTCAGTTAGTGAGTTGGAAAATGTCTGGCATCAGACTTTGTAGAAAGACTTCCAAAATACTCTACAGTCTTTGAAAGAAAGGAGGAGATTTTAAAGTTTGAGACTCAGAAGTATGTATTTAGCTCTAAAGACTGTAGGTGATTTTTCTCAGGCTAGAGTCTGTTATCTACCAGGATTATAATTCACGATATACCAGATTGTAATTCATAGTGATCCATTTTGATTAGCATCAACCATATATATGATGCTGTAGTGTCTTGAAGGGCATCCTAAACATGGTTGAAATGGATTTGTCTCTCAGAAAAAGAAGTGATGGATGAACAGTGTGATATAATGTATGGAAGGGTGTTTACATGAGTGGAAAAGAAGAGAGGTCATAAAGAATCCTGCCAAGGCTAGGAATCATGCTATAAAGACTAAGCCACACAATGGCAAAGAATGTTAGATTTTTTTTACCCTCTAAAATACATTACTTTTATATTTGGAACAGTAGCTGGTTAGCTGGTTCCAGATAGTGCTTCAAGGACTGATAATGTTTTTAGACTGGGGAATAACAGTAGGGAAGTTCAGAATTGTTCTGAACGTAATTTCAAATTTCAGTTAACTTCCTTCTGTTTAAAAAGTGCATGGCAAAATGCTTTTGTCCGTGGAGTATGGCACGCTCCTTCTGTTGCAGTGTTGGAACAAAGCCAATGATCATGGGTAATAGACTTTGTGGCAAAGAAGTACTGTCCAACATATAGATCCATGTTTCTGTTCTTGTCTCTGTTTACCCTGCTATATGTATAGGATTACTAATTTTCTTCTCAACAAAATAAGACTGTCCCACTGTAAAGTAGAAACTCCTAAAGCTTTCACTGAAATCCAGATGCTTGGCAGTGGCTTGACATGCTTTATGATATTTGAAGCTGTACTTTTCTAGCTTATAGGAGGCTAGAATTTTATATGCTAATGACTATTATATTGTGCAATTTAAATTGAGGTCTGGCAAGTCCAGCTATTGGCCTAAATTCCCCAGGTTAATTTGTTCCATATTTATGAAGCTTGGTGAAATGTTCCATCAAGAAGACTCACGGGTCTTTTACCAACTTGATGAGTGATAGATTTTCCTTTCTTCTGGCCTCCTAAAATTGGATATTCTTAATGGAAAACAGAAAATAAACAAACAAAACCTTCATACACCAGCTCCTGCATAAACCAAGCTAGATCAACAATCCTCCCCCAGCGCTAATGTATGTTCACAAAACAACCACGAAAAAACAACGTTCTTTTCCTTTGACTGTATTTGTTCACCTTTTGTGTTTGCTCTCTAACAATATTAAAATGATTACCATTTCTGGCAGGAAGTTGTGTGGAAACAGCAATTTTTTAAGCAAATAGGAAAGAATGTTTTGGAAAGCCAGTTTTGAACTTTTAAATATAGCTCTCATCACTGGACACCAGATATAAAGGAGGAACAGCAACAATGTTATATGGCTTACCTTCTGTCAAAATGCACTAACACATCATGAATTTCAGATATCCAGTCTGAATGCCAATATTTTGAATCCTCATAATAAAGATAATATATACCAGGAATTATTCATGGACTACCCTGAAAATAATTTAGGATAATAAGTGCATTAAAGAAAATTGTAAGCTCCCTGCCAACAGTTTGCAAGTAGAAAATTGAGCTCACTTTACAAAACAAATCATTTGCTAGGTTTTACTGTTTCTTCTTTTCATTTGCTCCAGTTTAATCTTTTAATTTCTGTCCAGAAGAATGATCATAATGCCTCCTGTGAACTATGTCTTCAGAAGACAATCAGTGAGACTCATGCTTCTTTTGCATATGTCACCCTTTGCTGTTCAAAAATAGACATTCAGTTTCCTATTTTTTCAAATTTTAGCCAACACCAATATCTATATTGGAGATGTGAACTTTGCAGTGAGGTAGAATCTGTAGCAATATGTAGTTTGCCATAACTTCTTACTTCATCAGACAGGCAGAGGATCAGAAAGGAAATACTTCTCTCCCATAAGCCATGTATTTCTTTTGACTATACCAAAGTAAACCTGGAGTGGCTTCACTGAGTAATGGTGAAATATAGTCCCAGAAGAGTAACCAAGAACAATCAATATTACTAGGTGACATTATCCTTGGTCTCATCTTGACTTCAGTGCAGTAAAATATAGTGAATTTGTCTTCCTTCCCACACTCAAGCTCTTGCTTTATGTCTCTAATGTTCCTTGAGCTTTCTGGCACTCACTTTCCTTTTGCATGTATGTGTTGCCATTTAAGAAGAGGTTCCTGCAGAAGAGCAAGAGGTTATGTATGAAGAAGGTAAGACTCCCTCTCTTCCCCACCTGTCCCCTCCCCTCCCTTTTTTTGTTTCTCATCATTGAATCTGAGAAGAGACATGCTTTATGGGATGCTTTTGAGTCTCAGCATTGCTGCTTTGTGGCGCTGTTGTTCTGCTCAGGTCTATTAAATATGGGTCGGTGTCTCGTCTTCCATTATAGGATTCTTGTTTGAATCTCTGACTGTCACTTTTCTGTGGCTTCAGCCTAATGGGAAAGGAATACTTCGGCTTTCATAGTGAGAGGGTGGAAGGGTCCCACTTGTTATTGTAAAATCATTTCCTTGTAGGGTGCAGTTAGTGGGCATAGTGGTGTAGTATGTTAGACAGATAAAGAAAAGCTAACAGTAGCATCAGTTTAACCAGCAACACATTGACTCTACAAGAATTCCCTGGGATGAATGGAAAGGAGACTTGTTTTTCTGATAACTTGATGCACTTTCACAGGATTGGAGGTATACATTTGGGACAAATCCTCAGTTGGTATAAACTGGCATAGGTTTAATGAAATCAGTGGAACCACATTGATTTATATCAGTTGAGGAGTTGGCCTTTCCAACTTCACAGAGCAATGGTTGGCCTTTCCAATGGTATCAGAGCTATGGTTCAGAGCTGCATTCAGTTCTGCTGAAGAGTCTCACAGTTTAACAGGGCTCATATGAGCATGTTATTCCAATATTCAATAGTCACAACCTAATCAGGAAAAACAATTGCTATTATAATTATTTCAATAATTGTCTACTTTATTGTGAATTATAGCTAGTACTTCTCCACGGGTCTGGAAGTTACAACACAACTTTGCCATTCCATTAGCCCTAAGGCATAAATGATACATGTCCTGGGCTTCCTTTAGGTCAGGGTGGCCAACCTGCAGTTCAGGTTGTGTATGGCACACAGCAGATCGGGGAAAAAAACATCAAACAGAACAACAGATCAGGCAGGGAGCAAAGGGAAGGGAATGGAAAGTAGAGCAACAGATCAGGTAGGGGATTGGAATTGGAGTGCTTGAGGAGGGTATTAGCATTACCTTGTGACGTGCTTGCCAAAAAAGGTTGCCTCCCAATGCTTTGGGTTATTTCTTGTCACACATTTAACCTTTGAATCTCCTCTTCTTTCTGCTATTTTATATTGAGATAGATAGTTACCCAGCGAGTTCATGTCCCAAGAGTAGGGGGAAGGGAAGGAGGAGCTGGGGCATCAATTCTTTAGGAAAACAGCATTGATTGCATATTGACTTCCTATACTTTCTTTCTTTTGCTTATGTTCTTCAACCTACAGCTGGAGAAGAAGGAGAATACTATGATGGTAGTTTGATGTTGTTTTGGGATGTCAAGAGCATTTTTCTCTAACCCCTTCCTTTTCTTTTCTATCTGCTTCTATTCCTCACTTGATTTTTAAACTCAGGAACTGGGCCAAAACATCACTTCTACAAAGAATCCTTTACTGTGCATATCCCAGTCACTCTTTGGGAACTGACTGTTATATCTGGAGTGCTTGCTCACATATTTCATTATAAGGGCAATAAGCAACGGGAGAACCTAGTACTCTACAATGTTCCACTCTAGAACCCTGCTCATCATTCTAGTTGGGAGCTAGAAAAAAATCCTCATATTTATTTGATCACTAGGGCCTTCAGTCTAAAAAACACATAAGGATATGCTTGACTTTAAGCATGTGTTTAAATTCCATGCATATTACATTTTTTTCCCCTAAAGCCTTTTTCCAAACCTCAATATCAGTATTTCTCACAACACTGGGCACATCTATATGTCACACTACATTGCCATAGTGACATGCTTTGTTACTGTAGCGACCATGTGGGTTAGCATGTGATTAGCAGCTGCTTTGCTGTAGTGGTGCTAAGGTGGCCATCATAGAGGAGAGTCTGGTTGTTCTCTGTCCTCTATTGATACAAAACTGGACGTCTTTATGTCCTCTATTTTTTTCTCTTGAAGAAGGCTCTCACTAAGTGTTCACATTTTTCTCTTGAAGAGAAAAATAGAGGACATACAGGTATCCGGTTTCGTATCAATAGAAGACAGTGTAGCAGAAAACTGGAATGTCCTCTATGATGGCCACCCTAAGTGGCACGCTTCCCTGTTATAACATGCCGCAAGGGCAAAGCAGCAGCTAAAAATAACTATGTGCCGTGCATACAGCACAGTATGGACGGTTGCTGCACCATGCTTTAGTACTGTCCCAAGGGAAGTACTAAAGTACAGGGCAGTAACAATGTCACTGT
Organism: Caiman crocodilus; assembly: GCA_030014935.1. Lineage (NCBI taxonomy): Eukaryota > Metazoa > Chordata > Crocodylia > Alligatoridae > Caiman > Caiman crocodilus. Next base: position 110,424,412 of record JAGPOW010000304.1, on the reverse strand, counting down.
AGGCCAACGTGTAGATGCACCCATTAAATATGACTAAGTTCTCTTCTGGTGTAAAAGGACTCAGTTCTACTGACTGCAGTAGAATTTTGCCCATTCTTGTGAGCAGAAAATTTGCGACAACCCCATGCTGCTCCCATGTCTCCCACCCCCAAAAACAAACAAACAAACAACTAAAGCAAAAAACCCTAGGGGCCTGATCTGCAGAAGAAAAGTGTAAATCTTCAGAAGGACTCAATTAATTTCAATGTAGTCTGAAAGGAAGCCCTGCCATTTTATTGCCTTTTGACTCTCAGCCCCTATTGAACACTTCCTAATGGAGCAGGTTCTAAAGAAAGAGCTCAAGGTTCTTCCAACATTTGTTAAAATCGACTGACTTTTTTCTAGTGGTTTTTGTTGTTGTTTTGTTTTGTGTCTTTTTATTGTTGTTGTTTTTGGGGGTTATTTTTTTCCCTTGTTCACTTTTCAGGCTTTTTCTTATTTTAGGGAAAAAAAACCTTTTGAGGACTTTTCTGAGCCCCTCATGAGTTTCACTTCAGGATGTGATTTCTCTCTCTTACTTTCTCAGCTTTTAATAGCATACTGATTTTCAAAGCGTTAATATGAATTAGAAATGTTACTTCTCTGATACAAAATGAAGAAGAGTGGCTGGAGACATCTAAATCAATTAAAAGCAGTTTAAAGGGATTCTCATAGATGGGAGGGCACAGCATGAGTACATTGTAGATGTTAAAAAATGAACAGAGGTACATTTATGATGTGCTATCTCCTCCTGAGCTAAGCCATTGTGGCTACCAGGTACTCCTCGGATATATGTGTAATAAGAGCTCACTGACCTTGGATTTCAAGTGGTTCTTGGAAAAGCTGCCTTCTTTTGGCAGTGTTACAATGGGGATTTTGCTGCAGATTCATGGTTCATGGGAAGAATGAGCAGAATATGAGTGAAAATCTACCATGTGCATCAAGAGGAGGAATTTGCAATGGCAATTCCTGAGTGTTCACAAATTTTGGCCCAGTTCCTTGAAAGAGAGAGCATCTTAAGAAAAATTCCCAGCCTCGTGGCTGATTTCAAGGCATACAGTATATGAATACCATTTTTATGAATACTGTTATCTCTTTTTCACCCATTTTCTGGTCTCCAAGAGGTGCAATAGATATCATTACTATATTTTTTTTATTTTTTGAATAGCCAGTTAACTTTTATTTTGGAACTGTTTGTTCCTTGCATTATTTTTGAAGCACCAGGTTGGTGGACACAGAAGTCAGTTTAAGATGTGGTTGGATTGACCTAACTGACAGACGGGCCTGAAGCCTTAAAACCAAGGGCAATAATAATAATAATAATAATAATAATAAACAAAGCCAAAAGTCAATCATTCCACAACTATTTTTTCTCTCTCTTAAGTAACATGCACTAATGTATCACTTTAGTTACACTGGAATGTCTTGGTAATTTCCTTGGGGCTCCATGGGGGAAGGGAAGTCTGTGTGTTTTCAAATAACATCCCTAGCAAACTGGTTGCAGTGATTTCCCTCCTCCCTTTCTCCCAATTAAACAGAAAAATCAATCAGTTAAAAAAAAAAAAAAAA
>JAGPOW010000304.1:110408204-110422725 GCA_030014935.1 Caiman crocodilus | reverse complement strand
AAAAAAAAAAAAAAAAGCTCACAGTCTATTGGCCAAAAAAACCACAAAAAAGATAGTTGTAGTTGGAGCAATAAAGACAACAGGCAAAACTAATGTTGCCTTCACCATGCCTGACCTGTGGTTTATTTTTATATGTGCTGTTATGAGAATACAGTAAAATTTAGCTTGTTTCTCTCCCCCACCTTGCCTGATTACTTACCATTGTTATTTATGTTACTGTGGTGTCTAGAGGCCTCAGTTGAGATCAGGAACCCACTGTCTAGTCACTGTATGCACAGTTTATAAGAAATAATCCTCCTCCCAAAGTGTTTATAATCCAGGAAGATTGCAGAGACAAGAGTGAAAGGAAAAAATTGTTATTCCTTGACCTGCTTCTTATGTGACGTCTACATTTCTCAGCATAAATTTCTCAGTCTCATCCCTCTATTATCCAAACTCATGGCAATTGATGTTTCCCTCAGGCATTTTTCACTACCAGTTCTAAGCATTTTTTTCTCTTTATGAGAAACTGGATATTTAATTTAATTTCATTCTATTCTGTTCCATCCATCTCGTATGCCTCCAAAACCAGCAAGGTCCACATATCCCATTTCAAAGGAATTATCTTTTGGAATGCCTCAGTGTATAATTATCTGGGGACCTCAAAGGCCCTCAGAAGGAAAAAAATGTATCAGCATGGGTAAGTGGGTGGTTGGACTGATCTCTGAGCTTTCCAAATTAAGCTCTTTTCATAATGGACTCAATAGGTTGTGAGCTTTTTATTTCTAACCCATCTTCCCACCAAACAAACAGAAAGAGAGAGCATTGTCTGGCAGAATTCAGATGAATTCCTGAAAGTTCAAACGTGGCATATGGTTAGAAAAGTCAGCCTTGGGTCCCTCTAAGATTACTCTAGGATAGAACATGTGGGTTTGATTCTCTTTCATTTGCAAAACTAACCTCACTGATGCTGTTGACATTACAGTGGGCCAAAAAAAAAAAATTAACAGACCAGAGAATCAGAAATAAATATGTGTACAAATATTGTTGTAAAGAACAAAGTAACAAATTGATGCAGCAAGATGATCATGACTCTAAAAAAAACCCAAAACCCAAAAAAACCAAAACCAAAAAACCCCAGGTCTGACTATCTATCTTTTGAGACAGTTTGCACTTTGCATCAAGCAGCCTGTCCTCACCTGGAGACACAAGTGCTATTCCCATTCATGTGGATGGGAATTTTGCATGCAGGTCAGCCTGGGAATAAAACCCCTAAGAGAGGATGGTCTTTCCAGGCTGGGTGGTGGGTCCCTGGAATATATGAAGGAAAGTGAGATCTTGAAATACAGAGTCCACTTAGGGCTGTCTGGGAATGATTGAACTTGGGGAAGATTTAGCATAAAGCTATGTATGAGACATTTTACTAGAAACCAGACCAACCTGGTTCTCACACCAATGTAAGTCCAGAATAACTCTGCTAATGGCAGTGGTGTTACTTTGGATATATCTCAGCATAAAAAAGATGAGATACTGACCCTAAAAAGGGAGTGTTCTCCTTTACCTTCCAGGTTTGCCATCCTCCTTAGAGATTTGGTCTCCAAGGTCTGAGAAGTAGAATTCCTCACATAAATGAGCCATTGCTTTCCAGATGCTACGTTGGCACTTTTACACAATCTCTTATTTCTTTTCATTTTCTGTCACATGCTGTTGTGAGAGTAAAACCAGATTCACTCCCATACCTAAGGGAAGTGTTTATCTCATTTGGATGTGTTGGCTTAAGCCAGTTTCTCTGGGATGTTTCTCCTAACATTTTTAGTTTCCCTGTTTCTCTGATTTAATAGACCGCCTCTATTATCTTTTGTTCTAATTATTGTCTTTCTTTTCCCTCCTTCCCTCTCCTTGTTTTTACAGAGGAAAAACCCAGAATAAAGTAAGTGTTCATTCACCAGGAACCTGTAAAACACCACTATAAATGTTCTTGCCACTCATGGGCATTCTGCCAGAGAAATGGTCACCAGTATTTCTGAATAGCCTTCTCCCGCCTGTCATTCATGCAGATCCCAGTATTCCTGTGCCCTTCCCTACAGTGTCTCCCTCTGTCAAACCAGGCCCTAGTCAAACTAGTTTCAGACCAAGGAGTAAAGACCAGGCCCTGAACGGTGTACCTGGGTTAGAGCTAGTATCGGTTTAGTCAAAAGCTGTCCAGAGCTGAATGTACCTCTCTCGCATATAACATTTCATGTTGGGTGAAGCTGAGGTTGTATTCTCTCCTCATTTCCCCTGAAACTACACAGAAACAGAAGCAGAGGGTATGAGGGTCGAAATAGAGCTGCTGTGCAGTATGCTGTCTCCTTGCTTCTCTTCCCTGTTTGAGGGAGTTGTCAGTGGCAGGTGAAAGAAGAGTAGCTGCTATCTTGATGTATCCTGGGCTCTGAAGGGATTAACCAGTTTCTCCTATGAGCCAGTGCTCTAGCTGTCTGCTGGGTCAGCTTCCCAGAGTATGCAGCACTCTGCTCAAACGTGCACCCTTATACAGAACTTTACAAGGGAATGATATCATTGATATTTGGGATGGAAAAAGTCTATGAGGTTATCTCCCATCCCATATCTTTTCTATGGAAGAGGCAGCAGGTGGCCAGCCTTTTTGGTAAGAGTGCCACAAATTAGCCTTGCACCCTCCTTGCTCTATCTGCTGCTCTACTTTCTGCTCCCTGCCCTATCTGCCACCGTGCTCCCTGCCTGATCTATTGTGTGCCACCAGAGGCTGCTTATGCCACTTGGCCAACCTGCACCGTGAGTGCGTAGGAGACAGTTTTAGAAGAGCTTCCAGCCCAGTGATAGTTTCAGTTATACATTTCCCTTATGCATTCCCCTTAACATTTTTCCCTGCCATCACCCCCACCTCCTCCTTTGGCCACTCCATGAGGAACAACATTCTGGAAGTGTTCTGCATTCTTTGAGGTGATCTTTTTTTCTTTTTTTTTTCCCTAACCCCCATAGGCTGACTGCTCCTAAAATCCCAGAAGGAGAGAAGGTAGACTTTGATGTAAGTATTCCTGGTAATAGTCCATTGCACTCGCATGACTCTGTGGGTCACTGCTGACCCTTGTGAAAGTGTACTGCAGTGTCACCAAGGGCAAAGGACTGATCCTTTGCAACCTGTTTTCTGTAACAGAAATAGCTGCAGGCCATAATCCTAAGACACCTATTTATGTATTCTGTTACCCAGACTACCATACATAGGTCTTGCTACAGCTTTTTAATTTTGTTTTCCCGCTGTGTCTTTGAAACAAATATCTGAAGGAAATATTTGAAAGGAATAAGTGATTTAAAGCCTTCAGATCTCTGCAATGGCAGACCTGCTCTTTATCGAGTTCTTGATTTTGGTGAACTACCAGTATTCCTCATGTTCTGAAGAGCAAGCTAGATGCTTTTTTCAATCATTTCCTACTCCTGTCTTTTTGCCTAGGGTGTCTGTTTCCTATAACTTATAAATGATGAAGATTACAGTTTTAGGTTTATAAGTGGTCTAGAACAGGCTTCTGTGATATCAGAAACTGCATGTGAGGTATATTAAGCAATTATGTTCTGCTGTAGCCAGCAATAGGCCGCACACAGGAGGCTTAAGTTAAAAAGAAAAAAAATCAGCTCCTTAGAAGCCTATCAACAAGCAAAAAAGATACCTAAAGAAGCAGGAAACTTGGGGGGACATTTTTCCAGATGTGCAAACACCTGCAATGAAGCCATGCAAATGAAGCAGGATGCAGCAAGTAGGTTTCTGAGGAATATTTCTCAGGGGAGCAACATCCAAGCAGCCAGCCAAACAAGGAACCAACTATGGTTTTGTTAGTAATAACAAAGAAAGAAAGAAAACAATGCTTATGATGGAAATGGACATGTTTATGGTAGAAGAAATCATGTGATCTCTTGAGGTCAAGTTATGTCTATCTTATTTACAAGTAAACAAGTTTTCTGTTTATTTTGACGCATCTTGACTATCTATATGAAACTGGGAATATTTACAGAAATGTAATGGGGCAGAGAAAAGACTGCATGGTTCACAGAACATGGGGGAAAATGGGAAAATACGATTCTTGCTCTGTTACTGACTAAACCCCTTATAACTGCTATTTCTGTGGCCCTGAGTCAGCCCTCATTGAAATCCATACAAAGTCTCCCATTGATTTTGGTGAGTGGTGAGTGACACTATCTGTGCTTTGGTTTTCTTGCTTGTCAGATAAAAAAATTAACACTTTACCATTTTAGTACCAGGTGCCAAGATGCTTGAAGGGAAGGAGCTGTATCAGTAGTAGATTTTTGTTATAATCATATAACCTTTTCTGCTCTTTCAGGACATCCAAAAGAAGAGGCAGAACAAAGACCTGATTGAACTGCAGGCCTTGATTGACAATCACTTTGAGGCTCGGAAGAAGGAAGAGGAAGAGCTACTTGCCCTGAAAGAGAGAATTGTAAGTCTTTATGGCACCATCATCAAGGAAACCTGCTTCAGGATGTTGTTGTGCATATAGCTACTTCAGAGACTCAGAGCCAAATGTGAAACTTTATAGATTGAATTTCTTCTGTCCAGAAAGTGAAGAGAGGTGGGCTGAGAAAAGGGGTCCTTCCCAGTATGACTAGCATGTATTTTGGGCTGGTGCAGACTGACATGTGATGAGTCAAATTCCAGAACATCTGGCAGGGTGTGCTTACTATTGGCAGTGCAGCTCAATACAGTAGAAGAGATGAAATCAAACATGGGTTATATCCTAAAACTAAATGAACACGATGGATTGTTTTTGGTGTTTTCTCCTTAGAGATGTGTTTATTTGATGCTAGATACAGTTCAGTACAGTTCATTCCCATAGGCACTTACTGCTCTGCTATGTTCAGGGTGAGGTTGTTGCAGAACAAGACTGAAGTGTATGGGTAAAGTTATGTGGTGGTTCAGAGCTGGAGTAGCAAGGGTTTTGGCTGGCTGGGGTTGAAGCAAAAGGGCAAAGGTAGATTGGACGTGGAAATGGGAGGGTGTGGAGTTAAGCAGGTCAGGACTACAGTCACTCAACAGAACTGTGTGAAACTCAGCTAGGATGGTTGGGTTTGTTCTAGGACTAAGTGAGATGCATTGACATTGTGTATAAGTCTTGGAAAGTGCCATGAGAACTGTTATCACTGGCTAGTCCCTGTATAACATCTGGTCCTAAGGAGGAATGCTGCTTCTTCACTTGTGAGAGTTCTGTAAAATATATTCCCTTACACACAAATATTAGCAGTAGGAGTAACATTTTCAGTCCAAAAATGGACTCACACCTACATAAGGGTAATTCTCCTCCAGTCTTCGAGATGGTCAAAGTTGCACAATGTGGTCATTCCTGTTCCTAGCTAACACAGTTTGGTTTTCAGTGCTGTTTGAAAACTGATTCAGTCTAATGCACTTGAAAGACAATGGACAAGGAACAGATTTTTTCAAAAAAGATTCAGAAACAATGTGCCAAACCAAGACATCCTCTGTAGGTCCTGATTCACTTGCCCAGATTCTAGTTTGAAAGAAGCCTGTCTGGCACTGCACAGAGGACAGACGGGTTCTTCCTCTTGGTTGGCTGTATTTTGGAGCCAGAGAATTAATAGAGCAGACCAACAAAGAATCCGGGCTGAAAAGGAGAAGGAACGTCAGGCCAGGCTCGCTGTAAGACTCTCTATTTTACTTTGCTGCCTAGGGATAATGTGCTTGGGCTCAGGTTTTGTTAGGGAATCATGGAAGGAGACAGAAAGAGGGTGCGGGTGCTGTCTGCTTGAAAAACAGCAACGAAGAAACATCTGCACTCCTGATTACATTCAGACGGACTGGGCTAAGGTTGGGATGGAAGCCACTCTTGGTTCCTAGCACCATGAATTTGCTGTAGGGATTCCTGTTGCTAGTGGGTTGTCTGTGAGCATGCCTAGAGTCCTTGCAGTAATCTGCTTTCCCATGTTCCATTCCACAGGAGGAGAAGGCAAGAAGGGAGGAAGAGGATGCAAAGAGAAAGGTTGAGGATGACATGAAAAAAAAGAAGGCTCTGACCTCCATGGGCGCCACATACAGCAGCTATTTGGCTAAGGTAAAATGCCTGAATTAGCTGACAAAATAAAGAGGCTCTGAACACACTTTTTCTGAGGTGTAACATGGCTTGTATTCCCCCTTTCTCTTGAAACTCCCAAATTCTCTGTCAAACACAAGGAACATATTAATTTCATTCTAGTAGTTGCTAGGAATCATGTAGACTTTTAGGAAAACTTCAGTAACTCCTATGCTTCCTTCAAGTTTCACCACTGCTATATGGTTGGTAAGAATTTCTCTTCTTATGAAGTAAGTGGTGTTAGGAATGGTCCAAAGTCTAATGACTTAGTGTGTCTTAAGGGAAGGCTCAGTGTGAGTTAACAACACTTACTTAATTTATCATGAATTTCTGCTAGGCAGCATCCACTGATATTCTGGAAATGTTACTCCTCTAGGCTGACCAGAAGAGAGGGAAGAAGCAGACTGCTAGGGAAACAAAGAAGAAAGTCCTGGCAGACAGGCGTAAACCCCTCAACATTGACCACCTTAATGAAGACAAGCTCAGGTAACATGCTATCTCTGTTTGCTGCAAGTAGTTTGGAGATATTCTCAAGGCCACATGGGGAAGGCAGAGTTACCAGATCTGAATGCTATCCCATAGCAATGTCTTCTTGTGGTCTTCCTTCTGTGTTGAAAGTACTAGCTTTTGGGGAGGTTCTGGAGCCCTTATGAAGGCAATGCTGAATTCAGCCCTTGTTTGTGCAAGGGAAACTTTTTGTGTGAAAAAAGAATTTTATATGTTATTGCACATAGTATGATGGACATCTAGCCATGGTCACTTCATGGTCAGACTGCCTTCTCTCTGCTGCTATTCAGGATGGGGTTTCCATCTTGTCAAAATTTGTAAGGTAACTACATCATGCAAACTCCCCTTCCCCTCGCTAACCCAACCCAATTTAAGAGCAGTTGGTCTTAACCACACAGCTTTAGCTTCAGATGCATTTAGAGCATTGTACAGTAGTTCCTCCATGGGGTATCAGCATAATGCATAGCTGCATTTTAGCTTTATGGTGTAGCATCATCCTGTGAGGCTGTTCTATGAGGGAAGATTGGTACAACATCAACATACACTTAAGTAACTTGGGAAGTATTAGGTCTGGGGCCTCCAACCATGGCTAACCTTGTAGCTCATAGGTGCTCAGCTTCCAGCCCATGGGCCAAATCCAGACCATGGAGCCATAGCACTCAGCCCTCTGGCTTCCCCACCCATTGGGAAATTTGGTGGTTGGTGGAGTAGTGGCAAGTAATACTGCCACCCCTTTCTACTGCCCTGCAAGGCTGGATTTGGGCCAGGCCATGCCCTCTTCCCTCTGCACGGCTGAATTGGGGCTGAGCCACTCCCTGATCCCCCTGCATGGCCAGACTGGGCCTCCCTTTGCTGCCCGCACACCAGATTGGCCCACCAGCTGGATCCAACCCATAGATGGACTGAACACTGTCCATATTCATCCACAGGCATCATTCCTGTAGATGGTTCTCAGAAACCTAAAGTCAAACCCGGTCATAACAATCTAAGATATTTTTAAAAGTGGGACTTAGAAAGAAAGTGGGATGTGGGAGTAAATGTGTACATTGCGTGGGAGAGTGAATGTTGTTTTTGAATTGCCATCCAGCAAAGGACTATAGCAACTCAGTTTCAGATGAGAGCAAAATAGTGGCAGATGGCCCAGGCCCAGAAGCAGAAATAGCTGCTTCTGCTTGCAGAGTATTTAGTGTAGTGATATCAGGTACATTGCAGAGACAAAATGAATATTCATAATACCCTGTGCCACATCTTTGCCTTGGTGCTTGCTTTTTAAAGTCTTGGAGGGAAAGGATGAAGGAGGAAAAAAATAATGAAGATATTTTGTCAAGGAATAGGAAACATTCTATTAGAAAAAAATCAGGAATATGCTGTTTGTTTAGGAAAAGAAACAAACCATAGCTTAAGGAGGTAATTCCAGGCAGAAAGAAATGGCCTCTACCAGAATCACAAATATTAGATATAGGTATGAACTGCTATGATATAGATGCCAGGGGCAAGGATTTATGTGGGTGATATCTTGTATTGGACCAGCTATTTAGCTCGGAGGGATGTAGATAAACTGCTAGATATAGATGTGAACTTTCTCAGAGCTTTGTGTTTCGTGATCAAGTATTTTGGTACAGACTGGCCTCTAACTATTATTATTCTGCACTCTGGATGATGGAATTTGGGCATAATTTAAGGGTCATTCCCAGTCACTGGCCCCACTACTGGAACTGGTGAAGTATACTATGCTATTTCTTCATCTTGGTTATTTGGAATCCCCTTTTTTAATTTCCTCTGATTTCCTGGGTTCTTTAATGAAAGCCAAAAAGCCAAGAAATAAACCAAACTGATGCAAGGGGTTTAATGTCTAACAAGTGAAAGGTATGAGATTAGAAGGTTAGCATAAATCTGTGAAAAAATATAATCTGATCTTGAACATAGTGAGTCACATGCAGATAGGGAGAATTTTGGAAGAAGATGTATGTACTGCATTTAAAAAAATCTTGAGAGTAGTGACAAAAGAACCACAAGAAATGTATAACATATATTTCTTCTGTCTTTCCTCCTCATAAAAACCATAGGGAGAAGGCCAAAGAACTGTGGGATTGGTTATGCCAACTGGAAACTGAAAAATATGATTTTGGAGAAGAGATTAAGAGCAAAAAGTATGAGGTGGGTTCATAAGCCAGTCTCTGTCGGGGCACTAGATATCATTTGATCCAGTATGCAGGAACCTATGAAATTTCCATAGGAGATCATAGGAGAGTAGGGTTGGAAGGGACTGCATGAGATCTAGCCCAGTCCCTTGCTCACAAGGCAAGATCATCTCTAACTAAACCATCCCAGCCAAGTGTTTGTCCAACCTGCTCTTGATGTGGTGTGAGTATGTTGTTCATCTACTTCCCCACATAGCTTTTGGAATATTTGCCTAGAAAGGCTCCTGAAATTGGACTTCCTATAACTGTGTATGCATGACCTACAAATGGCTAATTTTAGAAGACTGAATTTATGACTTTAATTTGGAATTGAATAGATCAGAATCCATGCTCTATGGACAATTAAGATGCAGTCCCAATGCAATAAGAAATTAGCTATGATCTACTTGGAAGGGTGTCATAAAAAAAAATCTCAATTATTTATTTTTTGCTTGTCTCCATCATAAAGTAACTTTCTTAAGTACATGTTCCATTTCATACTTAAATTTTATTAGTTTTATTTTCATCACAGAATTAAAACCAAGAAAGTGGGATGGGAATGGCTCCCTGTGGACTGAACTTTTAAGAGGCCCTTGATGAAATTTGTGGCTCTATATGTGAACATCTGCTGAAAGGTCACATGGTATCAAGGTGCTAACGTGTCCTTTCATGTTATGGAATATATTCACACTTAAGTGCTTTAAACTTCAGTAACTGACATCCTGCTGGGATCCCTATTCATGACTGTTTCTGTCTTTTTCTTCACTTCTTTTCAAATTTTTGTTAAAAACATCTGGACTAAGAATAACTAGCACCAACATAATGATCTCAATCTCTCTAGATTGCAACACTCCGTTGCAGGGTAGAGGCGCTGTCCAAGTTGTAAGTACAAAGAGTTTGCCAACATAGCAGCAGCAGGAGAGGCTGTTGAAATGCATGAGCCTCATGCATGGTGAGACCCCGGGTGCTTCTGCACTCAGGTGGACAGCAAGCTGGCGCTCAGTTTCATGTAGCAAAGGGAAGAAGAGACTGAGTCTTGTGTGTCTCCCTTTACTTCATTTTTCCTTCCACCTTTCATTCTTTGATGTGGGGTTTTAAGCAAACAATTGGTGCAAAATCACAGTGGTGCTTAACACCTGCTGTTGCACAATTCATGGTGCTCAGATGGAAAGCATTTGCTTGGCTGATGTTCCATTGGTTTAGATAGAATGCAACAGCACTATAAGCACGGTGATTCTGGGTCAAAATGTATTCTGTGTCAAAGAATAAAGTTGCCAAAAAATGTAACCATACCTTGTACAAACCGTTTCTGAAGGCAGCTCTGCTTCAGAGCCAGAAGAGCAAAATGTTGTAGAGTCTGGAAAGGCTCCTTATCTTGTACAACACATGTTTGTACACAGCTTTCAGATGCTGTCTGGGTGCAGGCTAAATAGGTCTTTAAAGAAATAAAGGCCTGGGAAAAATATTTAGGTTCCATGGTGATAAAAACTATATTAGAAGACAGAAAGACAGATAGAATGATCAAAGGTGAGCTAGGAGGGGGCTCAACAGTATAGAAATCAAGAAGAGAGAGGACAAAAAGTATAATAAAGGAAGAGAGTGAGAAAAGAAAAGGAAATGCATGGAAAGAAGGTTGGAGAGAATGAAAAGGAAGGCAACAGAGTGTAAAAGGGGAAGAGGGATGAAGAGAAAGTAGCTGAGAAGAAAGCAGGAAAAAAGACAAGATAAAGTAACAAAGAAAGCAAGGGAAAGAAAAATGAAGAAAATGAGACATACAAGGTGAGATGGTGAGGGGGGCTGGTGTTCAGCACTGCTCTCTGTTGCTCACTGATGCTGGGCAGGAGATGGCGTGCCATGCCTGCTGTTACGGGGTTAGCAGTAAAGGTAAGTCACAAACTCTTGGGTCACTTGTAAGAGCAAGTCTGAATTTCTACCAATAAATTGCAATAAATGATTTGAACCCATGGGACAGACTTTCAAACTTCCATAAGTAAGTACAAAATGTAGTGGATCTTTCCTCCTCTATGTTGTCCTGTTGCTTCTAATGTTACAGTCTCTTTTTTTCTGTTTGCTGTGGGAAAATTTGGTCCAGAAAGTCCAAGAAGGCGAAGCAACCTGATATGTGACTTTTGTTTTTCTGTGCACTGTGACTTTTGAATGCCAGGCAACCTTTGCTTGGCCATTCGTGTTTTGGATTGTGAGTTTGCTCAGATCATGGCATCCAGAGGCAATGGAGAAGTCTGAGTCATGAAGAGTAATAGGGGAATGGCTGGTTAATCTTTTACCTCTAGAGACTTGGGTTATGTCCTGATGGACTTACAGATGGCAAACAAACAGATCAGAAGTGGCCTGTACAGGCTCCTCCTACCTCTGAGTGGATATACATTCACAGTGCAAAGTGTATTGCATGAACTGAGAGAGAGCTGCCATATTGGAATGATGAGGCTGATGGTACAGATAAGGATGGAGGTACTGGATCAGACAAAATGCACAGCAGCTATACAGTAGCTCTGTCAGGTGCTACAAGCATTGGTCTACTTGATGTTTTTCTAAGCATCAAGTTCCAGTCTAAAACCTTAGCCTGGCCAAGAGATGACAAGCCATCATATCCAGGTTCATTATGAACTCCCACTGGGGTAACACCACAGATTGCTACTATTGCAAGGGATCCTGGAAAGTCCTTGTCTCAGCCACACAAACCTTCATTTTCTTGGTTGAAAAAATTCCCCACTCACGTATCTTCTCTGTCGTCTTTGGGAATCTCTTTCTGTTTGAGTGCCAGGAGAGGAGTTGACATTGAACATTCTCCCTTCCCCTGTTCCATAACCAATGCTGCTCCATTAATTAATCTTCAGACATACTGGAAGAACATGTCACCCACCATCCTGACTCTTTACAGCCTGATCCAAAGTCTTTTGAAGCCCTTTGACTCTAGATGTTAAAACTTCATCAGGTGCTTAAACCCACTGATACCCATTGTGACGTTTAGACCTTGCGTTCCCCAGCACCTCCTCGTAGGCCACCCCAGCCACCCGTCTCGCCTGCCATGACTTTGATGGAATATAATATTTCTTTTAGAGGAGGGTGCCCAGTGGAGATCTAAATACTTTAGGGGCGTCCCCAAGGGGTACTCACGAACATGAGGTCCGATGTTCCACGAGGCTTCGCCACCCCTACACCTTGTCCACTCGCCAACCGTTTACTTGTTGGTTCATCCGTTGTGATATCTTGATCCGTTGGTATCAGGATCCTTCTTGATTGGAGTTATTCTAATCCAATGGATTATTTTAACCAGGAAGAATATCCCTTACTTCAGGCCTTTTCCTTCTCGCCTTTAAAGAGCAATACTCAACTGCCTCAGAAAGATTAGCTGGGCCAGAGCCTTGCCCTGGCTGGCCTTCAATAGCAAGCTTTGCCAGAGATTCAAGTATTATATGAGGCTCTGCCAGCCTCTGCACTGGGAGTACTCCTTCAGCTGGCAGGGCAGACTTTTCAGGAGATGCAGCTTCAACCTGCGGTTGCCTCTCCTTCGGCTCTCTTTCTCTCTCTATGTCCCTCTCCTCTTCACCACCACCCCAGCCGCCATGTTTGCTGCGGCTTTTAAACTTTCCCGTGGCAGCCAAACCGGCTGCCACGATTGCCTCTACTCTCCCACCTGTTAACATCAGCTGCTTAAATGAGAAGCAGGGAAGTGGCTCGTGCAGCTACACTGGCGTCTGCCGCAGCTGCCACTGCTGTCCCTCTTCTCCGCGCCTGATCTCATCAGGTAAGTGTTTCTTTTTTTCTTTTATGGACCCCGTGGGTCCTTCCGGTATTCCTAATGACGGTGCGTCGCCGTCACACCCATGAATTTCAGTTTCTCATTTCCAAATTGCAGTGGTCTTTTGATGTGATTTTTATGGGTGGTGGCAGGGAAAACCTACATCCCTAAAATATGAAAAGCCCTGGAGCTTTTTGTTGCTGAGCATACTCATTAATTTTCCTCCAGTTGTGGAGTTTTTCTGTGTCCAATTTCTTATCTACCCTGGTCAAACCCACCTTCCACTTCAGTGTTGCTAACTGCCTGGAAAATTTATACCTGGGATGACAGGTTGCAGTGGAAATAAGGTGAAGGAAAGTTCACGCTGTTGTGTAAAGCACGACTGCCAAGGTCTCCTGAGCTTTCACAATGACCAGTTTGCAACTCTCGCTCTAGTTCACCTACCTTCACCTGCATGAAGTTTGAGTATACATGAATTTACAATAATTTGGCTCTGTTGTAGATAGTTATAAGCAAATTGTTTTAACAAAGGTATTGTTTGTCCCAGTATTTGTCCCATAGTGGGATCCCTGCTCTGTAATGTCCCCTTAAGACATGAAATTGGCTTGTAAATTTAATGCCAGTTAGCAACATCTGTGTGGTTTCTCAAAAGAGAGGTTTTTCCTTGGAAAGAAAGATGGTTCCTTCACCACAGGCACTTGTCTCCAGCTCTTTGGCCAGGTAAAAACACTTCCCTTTCCATGGGAAAACAGATCACTCAGCAGAACCCTTTAAAAATGTTAGTCATGTGTGTTATTTGCAGATCACCACCCTCAGGAACCGGATTGATCAGGCTCAGAAGCAGTAAGTACTCATATCCCTTTCCCAGCCCATGGTTTGGGATATCCACTCAGTGTTCTACTTGTCACTTCAGCCTTCACACAAACATTTTTTTCTTGGAAGGGATTGAAGCGAGAGTTGGAAGGGTAACTTCCAACCCTCCCCACCCTTAGAAAATGGTAGTGAAGCTGAAGTGTAAAAGAACCACCCCCCCTTCCAACAATCTTGGCAAAAATGCTGTCTCTTGAAGCTATGGCTGTTTATGCTGGCTGATCTGTTTTGAAGACAGTATTGGAAGTTACCCTTGCTTACACAGAATTCTGAGTGACTGCTAAGATTGTAAGGAAGGAGGCATAACAAGACTAACATTCATGGTTATGACTGCCACATAGTGGTTATCTATCAGTGACAGAGTTCTTCTCATTGGTCACATACCTCTCACTTTCCTTTTCCACTTTGCCTGTGTTTAATTTCATTTTTTTCCTGCTTGCAAGTCCCATGTCTTAATTGTTGCATGTTTTCATTTGGAGACTTCACTTCATGAGAGACAAGGAGAGGCCTAGGGTGTAGAGGAAGGGGAGAGGGAAGTAAAAGGCAAAGAGGACAAATAATGGAGAAGGTACAGGAGGGGTTTTCTGAATGCTGAGGTGTGCTCTTTGCATTGTTTCTGAGCCACCTCATTAAAATCACACCATGCATAAAGAGCTCTGACCATGCAAATGATTCAAAGCTGTTGTTACCAAAGACCCAATGCTTTCTTCCTGTTCTGACATAAATGCTGGGAGGGCCTACATGGGATGCTTACTGTACAGTAGCCTAATAACACTGCACAGTAGCATGCCAGTCAAAAACCGTGTTAATTCTCTACTGCTTAGTTATTAGGTAACGGTGCAGTAAGCATAACAAAAAACTGTGCGCCAGTGCTACTACACAGTAACTGTAGTTACTGCACAGTTAGTTAGTATTTCATTAAGTAAGCACTAAACTAAATGTACAGTAACTACTGCGCATTAATGAACTTGTAGGCATGCCCACTGTGATATTGTTTAGATCTAGCACTGTAGGTGCAGTTCTGTGTAGATGTCAAACAAAGGGCTTGATCCCGAAAAACATGCTTTTCAGCAGTTTGGGTTTTTAAGAGGACCCTGTAATTCTGTTAATGG
>JAGPOW010000304.1:110384675-110407807 GCA_030014935.1 Caiman crocodilus | reverse complement strand
GGAAGTAACAGGTTCATCAAGATGCTATTTGGTTTTCTGAATGCTACATTTTCTAGCATCACCACAAGACCTATAATATGACAAAATGTTGCCAAGTTAAGGTAGCCCCCTACTGGTCAAAGGCTGTTACTTTTCTCAGAAACATCTTTCCCCCCCCACACCTTTTTTTTCCCCTCAGAAGACTCTTCTGGGCATGATGGAAGGTTGTTTTGGAAAGGGTTGGCTGGGGAACCCAGATCTCTGGATATTCTGGCACATTTCAGAAGCAGAGCATGTTATTCCAAAGCATTTCTCATCCACATGTTCCCTCGTGTTTATAGGACATTAAATCCCTGCAGGTGCAACCTAAAGATAAGATAAAGATGCATCTTGTAGACTAACTCTGATTCCGTTAGTCTAAAAAGTACATCTCTACTCCACCCTCTGCTTAAAGATAGGAGTAACATTATAGAGTTTTGTGAAACTAGAAGTGGTTTTAATATGGGGAGCTGATAATTGGTTATAAAACTACTCTAGTAATTTTGATCCAGTGGTTAGTCTCAGAGTAAACACACACTACCCCCTTGTCTCTCATGTGAAAGGTCAATTTTTGTAATAAGCTGGCTTCTATTCTAAACTTGTCGACAGGTAATGTATTCACTATATGTGTATATGAGTCATCATGGCAGTCCTTTCCATATGTAAGGCTACTATAACTGAACATTCCTCTCTGATTTGGGGACCATGTAATCAACATACATGTACCCTCCTGTTGTTGCCTTTTAACCCCTTTCTTACTCCCTGGAGGAGCATGTTTTCTAAACTTAGCTTCTTTGGAAACATCCATTCCAACCACAGAACATATGGTATGTATTTGCTGGATGCCTCTGCTTTTCTATCCAGCACCAAATTGCTTAACAGCTTGCAAGTGGCTTGGTTCAAGTAGCCTTATAGTGTGTGGGGTTAGGGGTGTGCACTGCACCGAGAACTCATGGCACATGGAGCCCGTGGTTGCTACAGTACAGAGCCTAACCAAACTAATTTTCTCACCTGGAACACACCTTAGACAAGGTGTGTGTCAGCTTCACAACAGGAAGGTAAGTGGTTTGCATGCTGGAGGGGTGTCTGCATGCAGAGATTACCCAGTACTTATTTGCTGAGAATGCTTTGAAAGCGTTAGCTTTAGGACCACAAGGGGACTGCTTTCACACACAATCCCAGAAAGACTGGGTTTCTAGTACAATGAGGGTCCTGAAAGATTGCTTTTATGATTCTGGAGATGGTGACCCTCACAAACTGTGTCTTTTATGACTGCTTACATTTCCCATGGAACATGCAGTCTCCCTTACCTTGGCAAAGCAATTCTTTTATTCAGCTTCCATTGTATTGTTCTGACCATCTTGCATGGGGGACAATTTCTCAAGCTCAATTTTCAGGTGACCAGTGCACTGTACTAGGGCAATCCTGTGTAAGGAAATCTTGTCTCTCTCCAGAGAGGACCTTGAATGCAAAATCCAGATCTGACTATCCCTGGATTTGGAGAATGTTCAGATTTTGGATTGTGTCTGAATTCCTTAGAGCCATCTCTGTTAGTTTCAAGGCTCCCCTGCTCTCTGGGCATGTACTTTGGTAAGGGGAAAAACTCCTTGGTCATCTAGGTGTGCACATCTTGGCCACTCTCTGAAAGGCTCAAGTGAAATCTCTTCTCACATTGACAGTCTGTTTCCTTAGAATGTGCTTACCTTTGCTCTGGAGCAGGTTTAATTCATGGGGCATCTAGTCACTCTGTTGTCATGGAGCAGGCAACTGAAAAGACAAATGGACTGTGCTGCAGCAGTCACACTGACACATTTTCTTTCTTTCCATATTGCAGCAGCAAGAAGGCAGGAGCCAAGGGCAAAGTCGGAGGGCGCTGGAAGTAAAGAAACAGAAAGTGACCGCAGACAGGAGCATCTCCGGTGGCGTGGCTAAACACTGCTGGCCTCCCCTAACCCTTTTCACAAACCAGTTCTGTTCTTAAGCCTGAGCAACATAAAGATCGCAACACCAGCCTGGAATGCCTACTGCTTTGTTTCTGAGGACTCCAGCAACTTCCCGAATCTAGGGGAAGGTCACTGGGGAGCTGAGATGATTCCCTCCTGGCATCTTTACAACCTGCTGCGTGTTTTCTTTATTTTCCCGATACCAGCTCTATGCCTCCCAGTAGATTGCTGTGTGCAAATCTCTGGATTTTGTAAATAAAGTGTGACCGATACCTACTTCAATGATATATGCTATGGCTGTAGTTTGGCTCTCGTATTCCATTGCAGTGGACAAGCTTCCCATTTCATTGTGAGGGAGAGATACCCCAAACTTACTGGATCACATCCTCAGCTTATGTCAGTTGACATATCTCTTTGGCAGAGAATATGGCTTATGACTATTAGCTTAGTACCACAGTCAAGTATTACGGCCCCATTTTATAGGTACTATACAGACAAATGACAGATACAATCTGTTTTGAAGTGTTTGCACTCAGTATAGGAAATTGGAATGCCTAAGTTGGATGAAATAGACAACGAATGTAGGAGAAAACTATAAAATTGGGAGCACAAAACAAAACTATTAAAAAAGAGTATTCTGTAAAGTCTTTTTTTGAAAGATATAAATATACGATAGTGTAAATAATGTCAAGTGTAGTTAATTCAAATACATGTCAAAGTAATTATAACCCAAGATTAAGTATGAAATCTAATATGAAATTCTGAAAACTTGGGGTGAGTTTATGCCCTCTTTCCTGCCCATGCCATCCATCCAGTGAAATAAATGGGAAAGTCATAAGTACAGGAACAAAGGAGTTAGGATTTTACTGGCTATTTTATTGCTGTGGTGAGCATTTTGTTCATTTTCTGAAGAGAAAGTCCTGGCCAACTCTTAGTCTAAGACACATTTTTTAAATATCTTTATTTCAGAGTTTCTGGTTTCTTAGAACAGAAAATATTAATTTCATGTATAGGATCAGAAACGGTTACTTTTTTACCTTAAATTTTCACCAACAAATGAAGCAGATGGTCAAATGACATCTTTCTAAGAAGAAATTAGGCTAATAGGACCCCTTCTCACCTTTTGCTTCAATAAGAGCCAGGAAACCCTTTGACTTTTGGAAGAACACCTAGGATGACAGAAAAATAGAGACAGAAAAGTCCTGGTAAATTGTTTAATCCAGCAGTCACCAACCTTTTCAGGTTGTGGGCCAGAATGACAAAGCTCAGGTCAGAGGCAAGAGAATGGGTGCTATGACCTGACTACTGCCACTTTTCTCTAGAGTGGCTTGAGAAGATCTTTAGCGGAGCCACTGCTTCTCCCCATAACATACAGGGAAAGTGACTGTAGCTGAAGCCTCACATCTGTGGGATGGATCCAGCCTACAGACTGTAGGTTGCTGACCCCTGGTGAAATCTATTTCTGGGTCCAAGCAGAATTGTTCCCTGCATTACACCATTTAGGTTTTGTGAACTTTAGTTGTAAATATCTCAAGCAATGAGTTTCTACTAAATCCTAAGGGAAACTATTTTATAATCTATGAAATCAGGACTATCCAAATGGGGGCTCACCAACTGCAGGCAAGTCGTGAATGATTAAATTGCGGGCTGTGGGGCTTGCTGGTGTAGCTCCGGAACTCAAGGGGTGAATGCTGCTGCCGCTTGTCTCCTCACTCACCCCAACCCCTTTCTGGCTTCTGAATTTGGCGTCTTTGATCACCATTGATGACAAAAATGTGACAGCAGGAAAAAGGGGCAAGGGGAGGAGGGAGGGAAAGAGAGGGGGCACCAAGCAGTGGTGGAGTTCACCCCATGTTTCAGAGTCAGGCGAACACAGCAGCTCTGGCAGTTGTGCTGACAAGTTACCAAACTATTGTCGGAGGTGGGTTGTCCAGCCCAAGAAAAAATTTGCAGTCTGAAGCTAGTCTATACAGCCAAATGATTTGGACAGCCCTGTACCAGATGTTACCATGGGGGAGGGAGATGCAGTTTGGCAACTTGGCCTGAATTTTTGAGTTCTTGATTGTTGTCCCATAACTCTTTATTATGTTCCCGTGTTTTGCATTTGGTAATTCTTCCTTCTTGGTGTTCTTACCCTTGAGATACCTAAAGACATTTACTATTGTCCTTTTGGCTGTCTCTTAACCAAGCGCCATATATGTAACTCCTTACAATCCTGATCCGATTCTCACTGACATAAAAAAAAAAAAACAGGCTTCAATCAGAGCAGCCCCTTAATCTCTCCTGTCAAGTGATTCTCTTTGTTTGGATTATTATTATTGCTACAGCCATAGCTGTTTGCATTTTTCCAAGGTGAATTTTATATTATCTTCTGCCCATTTTTCTAGTCCCTTTAGGATCCCTATATTTATTTACCTTCATTTGTGTTTGTGCCTTTTCCAACTTCAATACCTGCTACATTTTTTTTCCTGACACGCTGTTTAAACCAGGCTGGAGGTAAAGACTCATGGTTGCCTTCCCTCAACTTGGTGCTTTTGCCATTGCCTGTTGCTTCAGGTTTTTCTACAGTTTCATTTCACATTATGTTAATCTTATTTGAATTACTTTTTCAACAAAGCCTTCATTCAATGCTTTGTCCAGTGCTTTATCAAACTCCTAGTACATATCACATCAGCATTTACCTCCCCTACTAATCCAAGATGGGAACCTCGATATCTCCAACTGTTCCTTAGCCCAGGGGTCAGCAGTCTGTTGCTTGTGGGATGGATCCAGGCTTGGAATTGCTGGAGCCAGCTCACAGATTTGTGGGGAATTTTGCACAATTCTTATTGCAGTCAAGTGGTAGACAGTTTCTTTTATGCCATGGCCGGGTGGCAGGGAGAAGTCTCAGGCTAGGTCTCAGTGCCAGCCTGTGTTGGACCCGAGTCGGGTCGGTCTAGCCTATAGCTGCACAGTTTGCCACCCACGGCCTGATGCAAATGAACAGCGAGGCTGTGATGAAAGGGAAGAGCTGGGTGTGAGAGACTTTGTGTGTGTGGGGAAACACGCCTGCCTGTTTCCCTCTTTTCTGAGGCAGCAGGACTCCAGTGCCAGTACAGGTGGCCCTGTTAAGCCCCCACAAGCATGTGGCCATTGCCTTCGGCGGAATCAACTGCTGCTCTTGCCGGCATGCTGGGTGCCTTGTGTCTTCCCCATGTGGTGCCGGCCTTTGTGACCTCAGTGCCCCTCAAGTGGCCTTTGCCATTGCGCCCCTGCATACGTGATGGGGGCTCAAAGCCTGGACCCCAGGGGCCAAAGAGGCCCCAGCAGTGTTCATTCCCACCCCCCCCGGCTTTTGGGAAAGGGGCAGGGTCCTGCAAGGGTGGGTGCCTTGGCTCAGCAGGCATCGCCCTGGTGCCCATGCCATCCCCAGCCCAGTACAAGGAGCTGGCTGCAGTCAGCGTTGCCAGGTCTCAAATATGAAGTTATATAGGGTTTAAATTACTCTTTGACTCTTGCAAAAAAAAAAAAAAAATTGGGCTGCCCATCATGATGCCCTAATAACATTGGAGACCTCCCAGGGTTATGATTTACACATCTCTTATGGGGGGGCGGGGCGATCAGCCCCCTGACCTCCCCCACAACTCGACCCCTGAAATGATCGAAGGGGAAGCTCAAAATGATCATATTGCCCATTGCAAGAATACGCGAAGGAATATGCAAAACCCGCCTTTTCTTACTGACTTTAGATTGCTCAGGATAACTGGCCAGTGAATGGATGAGGATGGGGTCATCACAGAAGAGGCGTTTCTTTATTTGAGGCGAGCAGTCGCGGAAAAGTGCTGGTAGCCAACCCAAAAATCAGCCAGCCCGCCCCCGAAAGTGGGTTTTGCAGAGGCTGCCTCCGAAACGACTGCATGAGCTCATCCCTCCTGGGCCCTTTTCTTCTTGGGGGAACTTGGGATAGGGGCGGAAGAGACCTCCCGGCCGGCAGGTGGCGCGGGTAGCGCCGCGGGGCACTCGCGAGCGGGGAGAGGCCGCCCTTGCTGAGGCGGGGCTGCTCCTCAGCGCTTCCGGCAGCAAGCAGCCATGGCTACTGGCCGGGTCGCGTGAGTGGCCTACTTTGGGGGTTCATGAGGGGACAGGCCAGGGTGGTAACCTGAACGGGGGATGGTAGCAGCCAGGGCCGGGAGGAGGGTACGGTATCAGTGGCCGCAGTGCTTATGCGCTGGGGGGGGGAGCTGTTCTGTGGGGTGCGGGAAGGGGTTGGAGCGCTCGTGTGTGCGCGGCGCTGGAGCGCGGTGGAGTGAAGCGGGATCGGGGCGGGATGTGTCGGGCCCTCGCTTGGCAGCTGGGGCTCTGGTGGGTGGGTTGTTTGTTTGTTTTTTAAATAGTTGGGTCCTCATCTTTATCCTGATTGCACCCGTGTGGCGGGGCGGCCTCCCCCACATAGTCTTCCTTGCATCGCTGGCACAGCCCTGCCTGGCTGCATGCTGCCTGTGTGCATGCACAGATGCACTTGGTGCCTCCTGCCTCCCATCACTCTCCCCCCCAGCCCTAAGCAGCTCCTTGCTGGGGCAAGCTGGGAAGTGCTGGGAAAACCACTTTGATGCTGAGTAGAGCAAAATGCTAGCCATTTGTTTATATTTTAAAAAAAGGCCCAGATGGAGGTAGGAGGGCACAAAAAGAAAGACATGCCTGCGAAAACCTGGACATATGGTAACCCTACCTGTCTTTTGCCCCATATATAATGTGTGACCAGGGGCCTTTGCTTTTGCTTGCTTTTTTTCTCCCGAATGAGGAACTTTGCTGTTGCCCGGAGCTCAGAAAGTTCAGCCCAGGCTGGATCCCTGTCAAGTTACTTGGGGATTGTCTTATCACAGTGACAGAATTTGGCCCCTATTAGCTTAATTTCTGTTGTAGCCATGGCAGTCCAGGGTTTATGCAAGAGGCAAGAATGTCTTAGGGCACTTGCTTTTCTTGGCCCGACTGCACCACAGAGGTAAAGTTAGGCAAGCTTTCAAAAGCAAGGTGTCCTTCTTCAGGTTTCTGATTCCAGCAACCCAGGCACAGCAGGAGAAGCACAGCGGAGGGAAGGGGCAGAGATGATCAAGTGGAGCAGACATGCAGAGGGTTTATCTCATGAATCCCATTGGTACACCTGCCAGTTTTGTGTTGAGTAGCACTCTCGAGAGGATCTCAAGGCAGCCAGGTTGAATGTCGTTGCTGTGGGAGCATCACGTGGTGTTAACTCAGAGTCTCCCAAGTTGTGACTGTTCAATTTGTTTTTAAAGTCCAGAAACACGTGGGTCTAGTCAAGGCTGAATCCCCTTTAAGGGCATGCACGTACACGATCCCTTTCAGAAGTTCTGTGACTGGTCTGTTCTGATATTTAATCAAGCTGAGAAGGAGCAGGCTGGCTGACTCTGAATCAAACCCGAACCTTGGATGAAGGTGTAGCCAACGCCATGACTGATCCTGGGTACAAGCTTCTTGCTTTCTTTTTCTTTTTTAAATCCTGAAATGTAGATCTGGCCAAGGCATTGACCAACTTAAGAAAGTACACTTGTAGGAGTTAGATTTTTGTGCTTTGCATTCTGTGCTGTAAGGGACTGCTTTTTTCATTTGTAGGGAGCAAAATAAAATCAGGGGGTTTTATTAGAGCTTTTTGTGCCTTGTGAGTAATTGTTCTTTTCCTCTTATGGTAGCTACCCCCTGTACCAGCTGGGGAACCCCCAGCTGAGGATTTTCCGCACTAATTTCTTCATGACACTGGTGAGGCCAGGTGTGCCACAGCCAGAAGATGTGGTGCAGTTCCGTGTCTCCATGGAGTAAGTGCAAAAGGCAGTGGGTGAATGGGATGACCGTTTTTCTCTTGGGATGCCCTCAGGGCCAACAACACATATTCCAGCTTTTGTGATGTACTGGTTTAACAAGAACTGTGGCTGACTTTTAAAATTGATTAGGTAGCTAGTGCTGTAACACAGCTCCAGCCATTTTAGCAGATGAGTCTGCTGCAGGGTGAGCTGTGAAATTTTCATATGCATTGCAGTGGCTTTCTTCTGGAACTGAAAATATCCTTTACACCTTTTCTTATGACCTATCCAAGAGCCCTTTGCATATTGTTTCTTGGGGAACACTGAAATGCAGCTGCCAGTTGGATGAAATACAGCAATACTACATGGCATTTAGAGATGGGATGTGAAGAACATTTTTATGACTGAAACTTGAGAACTATCAGGTAGCATCCTTAGGTGCTGGATGCAACTTAGGTGCATCCCTTCACTTATTAAAAGGTTGATAGATTTGTAATTGTCACAAGTTCTCAAGACCTCACTTCTAATTCTTGACCAAAATATGGCATTTCTAAGAATAAAACATTTCTAACATGTTGGGGGGATGAGTTCTGTACCAGCATAAAGGGAAGGGTTAACATCCATTCAGTAATCAGCACTGCTTCCTGCATGTTTCGTGTTCTTTTAGATATCCTCTCTATGGACTTAAAATTAAGTTTGCCCTTGAGTTTTGCTATGCTCACAAGCTATGAGTTCTGATGGGCTCATAGGCTAAGATGGTAGGGCATCAGATCTAAAACTGTTAATAGTTGGTTGCTATGTGATCATAGTTATCATGCAGATCAAGTTGTGGGTTTTATATCCTGTTTCAAATTAGATCTTGAATTGAGAGGGGCTAACTGACTTGACTGTCTAGCTTTGTCTCTGTAAGCAAAACACATAAGCAAAACCCTGTCAAAAAAAATTCTTGTATACATCACTGGTTTTGGAGCTTCAGTGGGGTCAAGAGTTCTCTTTGCCAGCTGCAGTGGAGCCTCTCCACTGGCTGTTTAATTTGGTAAAGGGGCTTCTAAAAGAAGGAGAGTGAAATGGGCACCACACCTTGGATTTCAAAGACAAGTTTCTATTTATTGCTAGCACATCAATAGGTAGTGACCAGCAAGGAAGAGAGCAGTGCTAAAATAGGCTATATAACCCTCTCTACAAATCTGATTGGACGTTGATATTGTAATAAGATGTGTATTCATTACATAGAAAGGAAGTTTAGATGTGCAATTAGGATAGACATGGGTAGCCTGGTATTCTCAGTTCCAGTTCTACCTCTAGCAGTGGTTCATTGTAACCCTGGACAGGTCACTAAAAGTTTTTTTTTTTTGTCTCAAAACAATGACTGTAAATTGGGTTTAGTACATGTCTTTGATGCAGGGGCAGTGGGAAGCTTAATATATCAGAAAGTACTTAATTTTGTTTAATGGAAAGTGCAAAAAAGCACAGTATTATGTATATAGCAGTTTTGCTGCCATTATTTCCATTTAAATATAAATCAGCATTTTGACACATTAAGATTTTTCACTTTGGAAACCAATAAAAGCAGATAAATTTGAGAGAAATAACTAGAACGTTGCCTTAAGAATAGGAAAGCTAAGTACGATTATTGTTTTTTTAGGGTATCAAATTTGAGAGAACTTCTGTACCAGTAGCATCTTTTTATGGGCTGTGAAGGCCGTGGCTACTTTTCAGCTCTCCTTGGCTCCTTTTCCTGAGGACACTTGCTGACCAGCTTTTCCATCTAGCCAAGAAAAAAGCTTGGGAGAATAAATACATTGGCTGTTAAGAGAACTAGAGAAGCGTGTTAAATGGATGAGTCACCATTTTGCCTGAACAGTCTAGGCTGACACCATGAAGTCAACACATCTGTGCAGACTATTAGAGAACTCTATGAAGGGGAAAAAAATTGTAAATTGATGCAGGGAGAGACAAATAGAGCAGGAATTGGGAGCCTTGAGTACTGAAACTACAGAAGCTTAAATATCTGTCAGTGTTACAGCCTATAGATTAGGGATTGCTCTGGCACCATGTTTTACATTTATATTTTTGTGCCTATAAAACTACCTTAGTCAAAGGGGAAAGACGTATTTGCTCTGAACTAATGACTTGCTTTATAAATTTTTGTGTTCAGTTGGAATTTAATTTAAATATTTACTTATTTATTTCTTTCCTTATCTCCAAAATGTTTCCTTTTTGTGCAGGATGACAAAAGTGGATATTAAAAACTACCTTGAAAAAATATACAATGTTCCAGTAGCTGCTGTGAGGACCAGGATACAGTTTGGTGAGTTTAGGGCTCACCACCCTTTTGGGGTGTCTGAAAAAAAATTCAGCCAGTTCATCCTACTGCTATTTTTATAGTAACCGGCCTTGATTTACTGACATTTTAAAGGATACTGTAGTATAATTTCTTCCCTCCCCATCTTCCTTTCATACCATAGGTTTTACCAGTGCTCTGGAGCAACCATTCATTCCCTGTCCCTCAAGTTGAAGGTCAGCTCTGTTCCTATGGTCATTCCTGAGTTGTGTTATACCCTCTATCTTTGACCTTTCAATTCCCTTAGAAGAGACTATTGTTTTGTGGGAAAAAGGACAACTCGATCGTCACATTCGTTCAATTAAGTTCCCTTGCTTTTGAGACCAAAGAATCACCCATCCTTGTCATAAGGTAGTCAGTTTCTCTTCTCGGTTCATGTGTCTTTCTATTGTATTTTGTACCATCTGGCCATTATGTAGTTTGGTATGAGGGCCAGAGTCTGTTCAAGAGAGATGGAAGAATTTTGGTAAGTTAGGGAGTAAGGGGCACCCGCTGAAATTAGTAGACAACAGGTTTAATATACTAAGAAGAGGAAGTACTTTTTTTTTGCTTGTAGTTAACTTGTCAGATTCATTGCCACAGGTGGTGGTAGCAGCGGGTAGCATAGCCAGGTTCAAAAAGGGGCTAGATAAATTAATGGATGTATTAATGGCTGTTGGACAAAACAGCTGGAGTAGTTTCTTCTGGCCTGGGGGCCAGATCAGCTGGCTTGCAGGGTTCCCTATGAATGTATGGAGGAGCCCTGCACACAAGATTAGGTGCATGGGGCAGCACAGGGCCTAATCCCAATGTGTGGGACTGGGCAGGGGCCGGATGATGCCTAGGCCTGCCAGTTGGTCCCACGTCATTCACCTGGTCTGTGGAGCCGAAACATTTAAGCACCACTGCTCTAAATCTATCTGGTACAGTGTTCTGTAGCATCTACTGCCACTGTCAGAGACAGCATGCTGGACTAGATAGACTGTCAGTCTGATCCAGTATGACACTTCATGTGTTCTTATGTTCTGGAATTAAATTACACTAAGATAATTCTCAGGGTAACCCCAGACTGAAATAGTGGAAAACTTCCAGGGTAGGCCAAGATACAGGTGGATTAGGTCTCAAGTGCACATCTTAGTCTGCATCCTACAGTTGGAGGAAGAATTGTCTGGAGGATGTGTGTGTACTGGACAACAATGAGGAGGACATAAAGAAAAAAGGCGGAGGGTTGGAGAAGAGAAATATTGGAGAAATCTGATGAAGAAAAAAAGAACAGCGAAGTTCAAAATTGATAGAGAACATGGGAAAGGCTGCAAATATTCAGTTCAGTTTTGTTTTATTTAAATATATCACACAGACTGCATACAGTTCCACATTCTGAAAACTATTCGCAGCTAACCTTGTGATCCAAACCATCACCCACAAAAAAAATTCTACCCTTGGTGGTGGAGTGTGTCCACTACGTAGAAATGACAGCAAGTGATCACCTCCTGTTGGAGAACTTGAACACTTACCTGGCATAGGGTTAGAATTGATAGTGGGGAGAGCTGAGATTGAGAAATGACCACCCAGCCTGGGAAGAGGAGCAGAAAAGAAGGAATGATAAATATTGATAGTTCCTTGGAGAGGGGCAGTGTTCTTGCAGCTGTCTAATGAATGATTATTTTCTTCCTTGAGAATATTTGTTCCCCAAAGCTGATGAAGGAGAATAAATGGCCTAGTAGCTAGGGTATTACCCTAAAATTTTAAGAACTAGGGTTTAGTTCTTTACTCCACCACAAACTTTCTATGAGACTGTGGGCCAAGTTACTTAGGTCCAGAATGTCCATTGAAAACAATGGCTAAGTACTTTTGAGGATCCAAGTCTTGGGTGATTGGTGCCTCTCTTTCCCTCCCCTGTGAATTTTTTTGTCACAGTAGATAAAAACTGAGATCAGCTGAATTAGCTTGGATTTGGTTAACTTGAAGCTATTGGAATATAAGTGTAAGTCTGTCTTCACTTGAACAGGCTCAAACAAGAAGAGGAACTATAAGAACCAGAAAGTGAAGTGCCCAGATTACAAGGTTGCGTATGTGCAGCTGGTGAGTAAAGATGTATATGTTTTTGTGGTGGTGAAATGGGTTAATCAACACAATTAGGCAAAGGGGTCAGTGAATTGTCCACTGTTCTGTATACTTTTGGGATTTCTGTTTGTCTGTGACTAACAGCATTTTCCTCCCTTCCAAACATGATGTGATTTGCTTTACTAAGAGAATGTATCTTAATGATTTGTTTGGGTTTGATTTTTAAGTTTTAAATCCCATTTTGTTTGAGGCTTAAGTCTCTTACAGTGTGATGATGCTGAATGTCACTGCCAATAAATACCAGCTTGATGCTTTACTCTGGGCTGGAAGGTTCATCCCTTATGACTGCTGAAATGTTCAGTAAGTGAAAGAATACACTATAAGGTCAAGGGAGCAGCTTAATGAAACTTTTTGGATGTCTCAGGTGGTAAGAAAAGTGTAAGTCAGGGGTGGCCAATCTGTGGCTCTGGAGCCACATGCGGCCCTTCAGAAGTTAATATGCATTTTCTTGTATCTTTGCACAAGCACATGGTGACCAAATGGAAGCTGGTCTCTGTGTGCTTGTGCAAAGATGCAAGGAGGCGCATATTAACTTCTGAAGAGCCGCATATGGCACCGGAGCTGCAGGTTGGTCACCCCTGGTGTAAGGCATTGTCTTTAAAGAGCTTTCAGTCGTGTCTAACAAGTTGGCTTTGTGGCTAAGTTGGATTTTAACATACTAGTTGGCTGCCCAAGTGGAAAGAGTGCTGAATATTCTGAAATAGACATAAACATAGTTTCCATATGAAAAATCATGAACACACAAATTGCATTTGAAGATCATAATTTAGGCTGCATAATCATGTACTTAAAATATTCCTCTAAAGCTTTTTTATATGGAGGCAACAAAATTTTTTGAGAAAAAGGTGAAATAAGTGTAGCTATATAACAGTTGTCCAGGTCTGGTAGGTTATAGGTTTGATCTCCCCTGATTCTACTTAGATAAAAACTGGAGAAGACTGTGGTCTCTTGTGTCTGTTCTTTTTAGGTTCCTCTTTGTGATGGAGTTGGTTGCAAGTTATAGTCAAAACTCAAAAAGAGCCCTAGGTAGAGGATGTTCAAGGGGTGGGAGGAATTATTACACCTCTTGGCCCATCTACCATCTCTGGCCACTTGTCCTCTAACAAAGAGGCTGCTACTGCCTTCCACTGCCTTAGCCTCTTGCTTTGGCTTTTCTGTTTTCAGAGCCTTGGATTCATTTTCATCAGAACAGGTTGAACAGAGTCACAGTGTAAACCTGTTTTACAGTCTTTGTTTGGCTTGGTCTTGTTTCTTCTTGCTGTTGAGTTGTGAAGAAATTAGACTGTGCCTACCAGCAGATTTGGACTCTTGAAGAAAGAAGGTGGAACTAAATACTCTTGTATTGTGAAGCAGATTGATGACTGAAAGCATGCACAGGCACTGCTCATCTCGATTTAGGCAGCACCATATCTGTAAGGTATATATTAAAAACCCTACACTTCCCCATTGTTTTGTGCCAAGATGCAGCATTTGTACCTTGGAGCAAGGACCCTCTTTTTGTCACATGCTTGTTCATGGCTTAAACTAGCAGGGTGCTGAGCGAGCTATTACTAGGTCTACAGGTACTATGGTAGTAGTAAGTGGTGCTGAAAAATAACTTACTTAATTATCATAGTATGCAAGTTTTCTGTTTCCCTTCACTTTATTTAGGCTCCCAGTCTCCTTTTCCCCCTTTACTATCCTTTATATTCACGCTTCCTGCTGACCCCTAACACTATCTTTACTTTCAAGTCTCTGCATGTCAACTTCTCTGTTTCTTTATTTTGTTTTTTTGGTGCTGTTTTCTTCAGTGCTGCAGTGCCAGGAGTGTATTAGTGTTGAATTTATGTCAGGGGGCAGAGGCTAGGACCCCCCATGTCAGTTCTGAAACTAAAGATTTTGCTTTCATTCTAAATAATTGTTCACCTTAGGCCTTTACCAGCCCTTTGCAGTCTGTTGTTAACATTGGCTGCTTATCTTAATTCAGAAAGCCCCTACTAACTACTTTAAAATCCCTTTTTGATGAGAATCACTCTGCATCTGCAGTGAGTCAGTCTAACTAGGGGGTCAGGCTAGCCTGTTTTCCCACTATTTTTACCAGCTGTGTTTTTTCTAATTAATCCAGTTTCAAATTAAAACTGCCTATGACTGGGGGAAAAAACTCATCTGGTTGGGAGGGTTTATGTTGGCCTCTAAGAACCACTAGGTGGAAGCATTACTCTTCCTAATATGACTTTATTTGCTAGCAAGGGTTTTGATTTACTTATTTGAATGAACTTGGGTCCATTCTAATGAGACCAGTTATGCTTGCTGACTTCTCAGAACATCAGCTTCTGTCCCAGCACAGCATAGGCACATATTTTGAAAAAGAAAGATATAATGTTAAGTGTCACATGTAATCTACCTCTCTGTATTAGCACAGTGTCCAAAGAGTTCCCATGCATAACAGATGTATTTCTCTTACAAAATTTAGTTCTTAGGGATTCAGAACTGTTTTTTCCCCTCAAGCTGTACCTTGACTGATAAATTCTTAGTCCCAGAGTTAATATTCTCTCTCCAAAATTTTTATTGCCATTAAAATTCCTATTTATCCTGTTTAAACTGTTTATATTTATTTATTTATTTGGCTTTGGTCAAAAATATCTTGTCATTGCAATCAGGATGTTTGGTAGAGGTGATATCTTTTATTAAACTGACTACATTTTTTCAAAAACATTTCTTTAAGCTAGTTGGTCTAATAAAAGATATCACCTCTACCACATGTCCTGATTGCTTTTGCCTCTAAACCAATATGGCTACAACTTGGATACCTTGTCATTGTAGATACTTGTTTCGTTTCTTCTCCCACTGTGCAAGAAGTGTTTTGTTCTCTAAATTCATTGCCCTTGGAATAAAGCTGTTCTGTCTTATGCAATTTCATTTTTTTAACTAAAAGTTAGCCTATTTATCTTTGCAAAGTGGCCATTCTGAATGTAGTATAACCTCTTTCTCTCTGCCTTGATAACATTTTTGCTATCCCATTGGCATCATCCTAGTTCTTGCCAATGGCGGATGATATAAGAATTCAGTGAGAGGTTTTGTGGCTCTGTCAGTGCAGGCAGAATGGAGGGGAAAAAAATGGTATTCCCTCTGGTAAGTGTTCTCACTGGTTCACCTGAGCAGGTGTCAGTACCAGTGGGAGCCCAAGTGTAGGCAAAGCTTTAGAATCCAGCCCCCTTTTCAATTAAATCTGCTTAGAGGAAATTTAAAGGAATGCTAAAAAGAACAACATGTCACCATTAGGACTAACAGCTCATCAGCTCCCTGAGTGGTGGCAACAGTGGAAATGTTTCTGTAAGTGTTCTTAAACTTTGTCTAAAATGTCTTGCATGTTTATTAATAAAGCAAATCATGCGTCAATTTAAAATGCTCTCATCTGGAGATGAAAGCAGCTTGTAGGCTTTCTCAATGCCTCTGAGGAATACTGGAGAAACTAGAGTTGCCCACATGTTGTGGTATTACTGTAGTTACCTCCTGTTCTGCTTGGCATGCCTCTGTATTTAATACCAGATATTAATATTAGACACAAGGAGTGATATTCAGATGCATTTATTAGGTTATTAAATTGCGCTGCATTTGCTGCTACTGTTGGATCAAGTCCCATGCTCTAGGAGTCCAACATTTTTTAGCTGATGACATTGTAAACATCACTCTTACCCTAATTCTGAAGGACAGTAGCAAAAGCAAGTGCCTCAATTACCCAAATAATCAAAAGAGCTTACAGTTGTTTACATACCCAGTGTTTGTTGCGTCATTCTTATAGAACAGTTGCTTTTCTGGCCTTCCTTTCCTGAACTTTTCAAATGACTGGAAGGTCAGCCCAGGTACAACTAGCTTGCACTGGACAAGCCATTAACTGGTTGTTTCTGGCATGAGGTTCGACAGTTGAAAAGGTTAACACTTGACTTAAAAGGCCTCATGATGATCACTTAGCAGCTCATTAAGCTAACTGGAAGTAAATTTTACCTCTTGGTGTGATGTTTCCAACTGCAGACATGGGCAACAAACATTCAGGTCCTCCCCCTGCCCCTGCCTCCACCCGCTGAAAAAGATCTTTGTAACTAGAAGAACCAGAAGTGTAAACAGAAAGTATATGGTCGTCACTCATTCCACTTTTCTGTCAAGTAAAATTAATGTTTTGATGTTAAATTATCATTTCACTAGTATTTATTGCATCTTGTATATAAATCAGTTTTGGTTTAGGACTGACTAAAACAGATGGACTGGATTTGTATGTGAATGTGAGTGTGGAGAAGGCAGAGGAAAGGACCCCTCCCCCTTCTATTTTCTGTGGTTACCAATGCATCCTAGAGATCTATCTTGTTCTGCCCACTGGAGAAATATGACTCTCATTCTGGCATTTTGGGCAGTAGAGAGTATTTATGTGATTCCAGAGTCTGGTTCTATTTTCTATCTTTTCCTTTTTCTCAGTAGGCAGCCTTATGTGATTTTGTCATTTTAGGATCTGGCTTGATCTGGGAAGAAAGTCCTGGGTCCTGCTCCAGGTACTGTGTATATATTATATTCCATGACTGTTTTGTGCTGCAAAACAGGGGTTAGCAACCTACGGCCAGTGGACTGATTCTCACCCGTCTCCACAGTGCCCCACGTCCACAGCCCTCACTGCTGCTTTTTCTCATCCCCAGTGGAAAGTGTGTGACTTGATTCTTATTCCCACATTTGCCCTTTCCCTCCGCTTTGGGGAAGAGGAATGAGTGGTGAGTGGCAGGGACAGTGGTATGTGGCAGAGGCAACAGCAGACAGCCTCAGAGGGGAGTAGTGGCTGAATTGCAGGTGGTGATCTGCTCATAAAAGGATGCCAGTCCCTGCAGTAGCAGTTAGGTGGAGTTGGGTATCTAGAAAGCCCTTCTGTACATGCTGAGTAGGCCAGATTCAGTCACCTACAGATTCTTTTTAAGCCACTGGTCCAAAATGGAGACTGCTAAGCTATCTAGACATCTGGAGTGGGTTTGAGACTGTGCTAGGGGCTGGAATAAGATCATGTTCGGTAACTCAGATAAATAAAAGATACGTGTTACTTGGTCATCTTAAAAGCAAAATAAGATCTGGACCTAGAATCTGTTGAGAAAAGGGGAAATTTCTAGCAAAAACCTAAATCCCTGAAGATCTGCAGCAATCAATGGATTTGTACTAACCCATAAACAGTCAGGTGCCTTTTTACAGTTCCATCACTGTGATCTCAAGATGCTCTTTAAACACAGCAGGTCTGCCTACATATAGAAGGACTTGCTAGTTTAGTTATATTGGCAGCCTCTCAGTGGAGACATTGCTTAGATGGGAAAAAGTGTTCCTTTTACTGGTATAGCTTACACAGGTTCCCTACACAGAATAAGCTTTCCTGGCATATGCCGGTATATCTTCATCTGCATGAGGGTTTTTGCTAGCAGAGCTGTGTTGGGTAGGAATGTGATTTTTCACATTCCTAACCAGCATAGCTGTGCTGGCAGAACTTTATGTAGACCAAACCAAAGCCTCATAAGAGCCGTCTCATAAGGCTATTATCTTCAGTTTACAAAGGGAAGAATTTAGGGCCCAGTGAGGTTAAATGCCTTGCAGAAGGTTACATTGCAAACCAGTGTCAGCACTGGAATCCTATCTTCCACTTGCATGTTCAAAGTTCACATTTATTTATTAGATTTATGTGCTGCCCTTCCCAGCAAAGGCTCCCAGCAGCTTGCAGCAAGAAACAGTAACATAAAGTAAAATATTAAAATAAAATATGAAACAAACTCCCCAAACAACATTCCAGCTTAGGCTTCTTACTAAATACATCCCCAAATAAGAACTTACAGTTCTTCCGGAAGATGTCTAGGCTTGGGCTCTGGCAGGCCTTAAGTAAGGGGAATAACTTCCCATGTTTTTGTAAAGTGAACTTGGTGTCCTGGTGGTACTAGCAGGAGGTTGCTCTCAACCCTAGAGACTAGAAGTGAAATCCTTATCCTATTGAAGTCAGAAGTGACTTTCTTATATTACTAGGATCATCTGGAGTCTTTTTTTGTACTGTTGTTGGTTGCTTGGCTATGCTGTTATTTTAAAAATGGCAGTTTCTTACTTTTTTACATACTAGAAGAAAAAAAGCAGAAAGCAGTTTCCCAAAGTGAAAAACTGGAGAGCTTGATGTTCCATCCATTTGCTTCACAAGATGTTTTAAGAAGGTGTGGTAAAGTGAACCAAAAAAATTTGGGAGCTGCAAGCATAGTTTGAATTGAAATATGCCTGGATATACACTTAGCCCTTTATGCAAACTGATGCCTCTTGGTATTTATTAAATTTTGAAAAAAGCCAAGATGCATGCTTTTCAAAACTAGCTACTGAGCATGCACAATAACTATTTTTCATATTCCTTTCAGCGCTCCAGCATGCTACAGCATAGTATTACTGCATAGTATTGTTACTTAAGATTTATAAACCTTCAGTTCTCAGGGTGTAATGTCTTGGCTGTTTCAAATCACATCTGGCTCCCAGCCAAAATCAGAATTTCTTCAGAAAACAAGAGCTGGAAAGAGCCAACTTGTCTACGCTGATTTTTATTTATTAAAAGGTTCCAGATAGAGATTGACTTTTTCTGTTCAAAATTTGACTTTCACCAGCCTTGAGATGGGAACTGTGAGTGCTTTGATAAATGGCTGAAAAGTTTGGTTTTATTACATTCTCTGTGCATACCTTAATATCCTCTTTTTGGAATAAAAGCTGTTTTGCAGTACACTGTAAATCACTGGATGTTGCTAGTTGTAGCGACAGCTTTCCTTCATTCTCCACTAATGGAAGCATATCAGTGTGGGAAACATACTGGCATGGACATGCCAGTTTACAAGTCTCCCTTTCAACACTTACCAGGCAATATAAGCTGTACTTACTACTGAGGGCCATTTGTGCTGGGGGAATCTAACCGGTCTGTCTTCTTGCCAGTGTGGACAAGGCCTTAAGGCTGGTTTAATCTGTACTGCTGATGCTACTAAGTTGAAAGACGTGGTTACAATGTGAATGTTCCTTGATGTGCTTAAATCACAGTACTATCATGCAGCATAGGTAGATTCTTAGTTAAGCTCCTGAAGCATGCTAAAATCTTGATCAGATTTAATCCCCTTTATCTCATGAACACATTAGATAGGCTTTTCACCACTCTATTGTTTTTACATTTTTTACTTTATTCCAGCTAGTGTGAGAAATGTCATTTACCATGCTGAACTCTTACATGATACCCTCCAGTGGCTGTTGCTTTAATTGAGCCACAGTATCTTTGGCATCACAGCAGGGCATGTTAAATACAGTTGTTACAATATAAATTAACCTGCCCTAAACGTAGACTGCTACCTAGGTGCTAACCAGAATAAATGTGTTTTACATAGTTTTCTGAAGCTGGCACTCTAACAGAATCACTCCCTAACCCTATCCTTGATTTAACCTGCTTAACCAATACAAGCACCCCTCAGCTGTTACATTGGTTTGTTGTAAGAGATGGGTTTTGGCAACCTCCTGATCTTCATGTCTTATAAATAGTTGCCAGTCTTTTAATTTGTTCTCAGAAACAATCGTAAGGGCAGTGCCAACTACATATGCTTGTGGGAGGTGGTGTATGTGTGTGCATAGAATCTCACTTGGCTTGGGAGATGTAGGAAGAAACACTGTGCACCAGCTGAAGCTTTGGGGTGGTCTTCAGTTGTAGCAGTAAGCAAGTACATCACAGCTGCTGCAGAAAAAAGCTGGAATGCATGTTTGACCATTTGTTTTCTTTCTTTAGGATCAGGGACAAACTTTTCAGTTCCCCAACCTATTTCCAGAGAAAGAACAAACACCAGAATTTGGCTCTACTGACATCCAGAGCAAATATCTTGAGGAAGAAGGACAGAAGTACCAAGTCGATCCCAGGCGAGGAGGAGTTCCAGATTGGTTTGGACTTTGATGGAATGAGCCAGCTGCCTTTCTTTAGGCCTCTCCAGGGGATTTTAATCTGCAGAACCTGCTGCTTCCTCTCTTCATAAAGATATGGGCTTTATTTCTGAGCAGCTTCGGTAGCATTTTGTTATTCTCAGTTTTCTGTGTAAGACTACAACAAAATGCCCCCAAAGAAATAAAAAGGTAAAATAAATCCTACAGCATTTCAGGTCTTTCATGTGAAGCATTGAGATCTTTTAAGCACAGAATTTGCTATCTGTTCACATTTGCTGCAAGATTGTCTTTTTCCCTTGACTCACTTCCTCCTATTGCAGGTTATTTGCATAATGTGAGTACCACACTCCAGTGCAAGTATAGCATGAGTTATATAGTATGTATATATAAAGGGTAAACAGTTGGATATGATCATGAAGGGGCAATGTAAGGAAGATAAGAGTTTGTAGTCAACTAATGCATAGTTGAATGCTGTATTTCAGAGCACTAATTGTCAGGTGGACTAACACTCTGATTAAATAGTACTTACTTTAGTACTTTCAAATTGACCAGTTTTGAGGATGTTATTTTGATTTAATTTAACTTTTTCACTGTGTAACATGTTCTTGCTTGATTGGAGCATTT
Organism: Caiman crocodilus; assembly: GCA_030014935.1. Taxonomy (NCBI): domain Eukaryota; kingdom Metazoa; phylum Chordata; order Crocodylia; family Alligatoridae; genus Caiman; species Caiman crocodilus. Next base: position 110,387,051 of record JAGPOW010000304.1, on the reverse strand, counting down.
CATTTTCAAGGAAAAGACTACACAGATTGGATACATATTCATACACGCACTTATTCAGACCACAAAGACTTGAAACAATGCATAAAAAATAACTTTTTCTTCAGTTGCTGTTATGTGACATGGGTAATTGCCTCTGAAGACAGATCTGCATCAGAAACTTATGCTTTTATAGCAGCGTCATGTAGAGTGTGACTATACTGTGATGCTTGCAAAACTCGTAGCATGGACACAGTTGGGCTGACAGTACTGGCGAAAGCACTTTTTGTAACCTACCTTGCAGACATTACTGGCTTAAGCTGTACTGAAAATGCTTTGTTTCTTGGTGTAATGGCAGGTACACTGAGGTTTATCAGTATAGGTCTACTAGCAATCCTTCTAGTGTGGAGATGCCTTAAAGGCTGCTATGTTCAGGATTGTCTTGTCCTCCTGGCTTTTCTTCCTTGCTGTGGAAGGGACACATCCTTTCTTTCTCCTCTCCACCAAATGAGGTACTTGGCTTGTGTGTCCAAAGTGTGGAATAGGGAATTCTGTAGATAGAGAAAAGCAACTGAAATACCCTGCCATTTGGAAAGGGAGCTATGCCATCCTTACTGTGCTGTTTCCTCTTGGTGGGCTGCTAGACATGCAAGTCTCTTCCTCTGCCACTCAATTTTCCTTGCTTCTTAGTTCTCCCACATGGAGCACTTGCCAAGGCAGTGAATGAGCCCTCCCCTTCAACGCTCTTCTCCCACTGACCAGACACTCTCCTTTACTGTTCTCTCTCCAAACTTGCTGTTTGGACATCTAGCAAGATGTTTACAAGGAGACAGCTGTTCCCCAGAGACGCAGTCCAAATAGGATTTTATGCACCCCTCTCATGCTCATTAGTTGTTTCGTTCCTGCTTCTTTATAGTCCATCTCCTTCTGTGGTTTGCTGTGTACAGATCCAGTGAGTCCCACCCCTCCTTGTACAACTTCCAAGAGAGCTTTTGAGTGCATCATGATCTGCATAAGTTGGCCAGTACTTAAACAGATGCTTTGAGAGAGGGTTAGAAAGTAATACGGAGTTAAGGGAGGTTATTACTACTGCAAAGCTACTATAAAAGTTGCAGAAGTATATGTAGAACTGAATCCATCTAAAATAGCTTTAATGCTTGGCTTGTGCTGTAAATATGTCACTTCTAAAGATTGCTAGTGACACCTGACACCTTACAATCCAGCAGAAGTTGACCCACTGTTATAGAGCAGAATGGGTGAATTGTAGACCTGTTGGTAAAAGGGACTATGCTCCAGCAATCATACCCCTCCCTTAGACTAGTTGCATAACGCAGTGTCAGCCTATTTGCACAGCTTGCAGAACAGTTTGGACCTGATCCTCGTTAAGACCCCAAATTACTGCTGCAGCATAAATGCTAAATACATTTTAAACCGGCTTGTCTACAAAACAGGCTACCTTTACTATGTGATGTCTTGTGGAGTGTAATAATCTCTTGCACTGCCAGCTGGCATTGAGGAAATTGGTTAGTTCTTTATTGCATGCATCCTCATCCCCGGTTGGCCAGCTCTGGGCTCACAGTGCAGCAAATCTTCACACTGAAGAGTTTAGTATTGTGCTCTGCAGCATATATAACTGCTTTGGTTAAGACTAAGTAGGCTGTAACCTATGACAGCTCATCCTTTTTGATTCAGTTGGTTACTAAGATGCCACCCCTGGCCTGCCTTTTCTTGTGCTTGAATGGGGTTTGTATTCTGTATGTTGAACTAGCTAGAATAGAAATGTCTGGCATAGCCGTGGGACTCAGGAGCATGGGGCATCGAGCTATGTTAGTTATATTAATCCTTGGCAGTCCTTGGACTTTACTGCATTCAAGGAATAGCCAACTTTCTGTAGTACTAGTGGCACAGAGCAGAAGGATGGGGACTGGGGATCAAAATCTGACCCTAGGAATTCAGAGAATTTCCCTTGCCAGCTGCCTTTCAACTCTATTCTAGTGAAGTAAAGGAAAGGTGGTAAAATAATGAGTGACTATATTAAAAATAATGTCTAAATCTACTTTTACATCGTAGTATTCACTGGATCAGAAAGATTTTGCATTGAACAGTTTTTAGAAAATGCCCATTGTTAATTGAGGGGTGTAGGTTGTAGCCGTGTTAGTCTAAGGACATAGGCAGACAAGGTTCCGTGGGTGAATCTGATATCTTTTATTAGACCAACCCAAATAGTTGGAAAATAATTATTAAGCAAGCTTTTGGGTTCAAAAACCCTTCGTCAGATTAAGGAAGTTTCAGCAGTTGGTGTGTGCTCTTCCTGGATGGAATGAAAAGTAAAGAAGCCAACGGCTGGGCTGGTACGCATACAAGACAGGTAGTCAGTGAAAAAGTAGACTGAGGAGTCAA
>JAGPOW010000304.1:110363742-110384575 GCA_030014935.1 Caiman crocodilus | reverse complement strand
TTGACTCCTCAGTCTACTTTTTCACTGACTACCTGTCTTGTATGCGTACCAGCCCAGCCGTTGGCTTCTTTACTTTTCATTCCATCCAGGAAGAGCACATGCCAACTGCTGAAACTTCCTTAACCTGATGAAGGGTTTTTGAACCCGAAAGCTTGCTTAATAATTATTTTCCAACTATTTGGGTTGGTCTAATAAAAGATATCAGGTTCACCCAAGGAACCTTGTCTGCCATTGTTAATTGATGCCTGATACCACCTAGTGCTTTATCAATGCCATCACTACTCCGGTAAAGGGCAAGATTAATGCATAGGCAAACTAGACACATGCCTAGGGCCCTGAGCTGCTGGGGGTTCTGTACCTTCCCTCTGTGCCAGTGGTGCACATGGCCCCATCCACCTCCCTTCCCCTCTCCTCCCCTGGCCACACCATCACAGTGGCTGTTTCGTAGTGGTCACTCCAAGCCCTGCTCCCTGTGGGCAGTAGTACCAGGGTGGGGAGGGAGGTCTCGACCAGCCCGGGGCCCATTAATTTCTTTCCCTAGGGCCCATTAAAGGGTTAATCCAGCACTGCTCCTGTACTGTCAATATTATGTCCTTTATTTTATAGGCTGGAAAGTGGATTAAGAGGTGGTGTGACATGAAGCAAGTCAGCAGCAGAGCTGGGAGTAGAACTCAGGACTGCCTGCTTCCCGATTCCATGTTCAATTTAACTAGACCCTGCTTGTCACCTTGTACGTTCGTGTCCTACAGTATACAAGGAGGTCAGGAGGGGCTCTGGTCAGGTCAGGTCACACCCTGCTACCAAAAAGTGTGCAACTGCCCTTGATAGTTTGTGAGGCAAGCAGCTGTACCTGAGGGCCAAACTTTGGATGTAGAAATGAATAATTTTTGAGGAGTGAATGATTACTTGGTAGAAGAGATCTCATCATAACATTCTGGTGTGATGTGTGAAGCTGTTTCTCACACTTGGCACGCAGCTCTGCAGCTGTTGGCTTCCCTGACAAGTAAAGGCAATGTGGAGCGGATCCTTTCTTCTTTTCTTATATACAGACTCCAGAAGAGAGTAACATGTTGGAACATGCAGCAAATATGTGAATGATGGTACCTCATTTGTCATGGATTTAAGGTATTCTGTGATGTTGCTGAGAGGGAAGATCAGCTTCTCACAAAAACAGCAAAGTGAATAATACGTAGTCTTGTAAATGTCTTCTTTAGTGACATGGCTTTAGAGTAGCTGGATACTATTGCTGTCTGTCTTGGTTAAAAGCTTTGTGCTAAAAGATTATAATGGCTGGCTGTTAGATGAGAGGCATCTTAATTAAAATAGAATAAGACCTCAGTCATTTTTTCAGTGTGTAAAGCAAGGAGGTGATTAAATATTACAGTGGTCCACATTTTATGATCTTACGCAGTCTAATATGTTTATCAAACAGTATCAGAATGGAGGTGTATTGAATTAAAAGAACCATTATGATCATCTGTTCCCTTTCCTGCGTAACACAGGCCATAGCTTGTGTGTGCAGTCCCAAGTCTTGAAAACTGTTTCACAGCAAAACAGGTTTCTTTTTATACAGTGGTTCTGTCACTTTTTTGACCTATTTGTTACTCTTAAAGTACTTGTGTGGAAAATTAGAACTGAACAGCATAGAAGTATAGGGTTAAAGAGGACCTCAAAGGTCATCTGCTCCTGCACAAATACAGAAATGTCCTTCCTAAATCAGTGCTGTCTAACTTGCAGCCTCTGGGCTGCATGCATCCCACAAGGGGTTTATTTGCAGCCTGTGGGCTCCTGCCAGGTCCCCCTACCTTCAACTTACAGACTCACCAGTCCCCGCCTCTGTTCTCTGGCTGCCATTTCCTGCCCCCAGCTCTGAGGGTGCAGCCTGCATAGTGGGATGAACCCCCAGCCACTCATAAGTTCGGAAGCCCTGACCTAAAGCATCTCTGTGCAGTGCTTATCCAGCAACCTCCTGGAAATTTCCAGTGAAGGAGCTTCCACAGCTTTCCTGAGCAGTCTATTCTGCTGCCTTACTGTTCTAATAGTAAGGAAGTTTCTCCTGAGATCTTAGATGAACCTACTTTGTTGTAGTTAAAATCCACTGCTTTGTATTCTGCCCTCTGCTGTAAGGGTGAAGTTATTCTTCCCTCATTGTTATGGCAGCTTTTCAGATATTTGAAGACTGCTATAATGCTTCTTCTTAAATCTTCTTAGAAAGTGAAATCCAGAACTGCACAAGGCATTCTATGTGAGGCCTAACCAGCGCTGAATGAGTGGTTAATTGATTGTTAATTTCTATTATCAAACTTTTGTAAAGCAGAGGGGGATACATTTTTTGAAATATTAATTTTTGTAAATCCAAAGGATTTTACAGTAGATAAGGAGGCACATTTCCTTTACAATGATCTATGATAGTTAAAGAGCATATACCCTCTGTGGCTATTATAACTTATTACAGTATGTATTGATGTTATAAATATGACCATCTTTTAGAATTTATAAGGAATCTTTTAATAACTTACTCCAATGCGTGAGAACACAGATCATTAGATCCTAACCAAAGAACAATTTATTTTTCATATAAAATATGTCTAGTTACCAGTCGCTTATCAACCTTTTTTGCTTTTAGCATCTCTTAAATCCAATTAGAAGTTAGGGATTTACAAGAGCTTTTTCAAAAGCATCTATATTCCACTTTCTAAAGTCACTTAGAAACCAAGTCTTACTGTATTTTATTAAGCAAGCTGACTGATTCAAGATCTGGAAAACCGGTCCCATGAAGACAAAGCAAGATGAAGTCTGATCTAGTACATCAAAGATAGTGTTTTAGAAGCAACTCAATCACTGTCTTTAAGTGCCTACATTGGAAGGAGATTTCTGATAAAAGTTCTTTAGTTCAGCAGACACAGCCAAAGCTAGACAAGTTTAGGCTAGGAATAACCTCTGGGGGCAGGCAAATTTTATCCCCTTTTACAGACAAAAGGGCTGGAGAAGCATTCGAGAGTTAAACATTCTCCTGTGAATCCTGTACATAGAAATGAGAACCGGGAAAGACCTATAAGGTCATACAGTTCATCTCCCCAATTTGGGAGGGATGGTGAGCCATGCTTATGCTCAGGCACACGCGTACATACGGGAAGCCCAGTCAGTGGTGTGTCCGGACAGCTGTAGAAGGCTGGTTGTCATACCCAGTGTCTCTAAACATCCTGTTTATCCCTGCAACAGGGAACATTTGATTGAAAGATAAATACCAAAAAAATTCTGCTAAGAACAACATTCCCTCTTGCTTCAAACTAGGCAAACAAACCTGACAACAAAAGAAAATAAACATGTTGATGGAGGCATATGTATTTACACACGTGGCCAGATTTTTTGAAAGGTATTTAGATGCCTTGGTACTTCTGAAAAAAAAAAATGTGGCCAACAATGCCAAGGCTCTATGAGCATGCATGCGCCCTGTGATAGGGTGTGTGAGAGTATCATCAGGTTGCCAAAAAGCTTTTTTTGCAAGGTCACCCCTGGGACATGGCTTCTTTCTGTTGAAAAATAAAACATGTTGAAAAAAGCCTCAAGTTGGCAGCTAGATTTTTTTTCTTCCCCCTCTGTTTGTTTGTTGTTCATTTGTCGCAACACTGGAGGTCTGTTTACTTTGCCAGAGAGAATGAGGGACCCAGGAGACGCTGCTTTGCATGCAAAGAGTTTATGAAAGGAGCTAAGTGAGGAGGAGGGGAGGAACTTCCAAGTTCCTTGAAATAAAGCTAAAAGAGTTTGTAGGCTGTTGCTTTTTCTTATTTGCTAAAAAAGGCTTTGGGCCTGATATTGAACTACTAATCCTGGCAGAACTGCTGTTGGCTTCAAGGATTGGATTGAGCCTACTCTCGTCTCGAATGCATGCAGCCTTCTAGGAGGCTGTTTTAGGGAACGTCAGGAGTATTCAGTTCAGAGCCCGGGCCTATGGCCATTAAACAACAGCTGCACCAGTTTTCAGCCTCTTTTCTTTTTGGTGTGCTTTTCCCATTTTGCTTTCAAGCTGAACATGCAGGTTGGCAGCCCCCATGAACACCTTAAATTTAATTGGCTGTGAAATGCAAGCAACTTCATTCCTCCCATTATTGATTGGAGTAAGTGGAGCAAGGAACTTATGGGGGTCTCTTGCTGTCTGCTGTTGCCTTGGGTTGTGACCTTTATGTTGCTTAACTGCTGTGCCTCAGATGCACCTTATTTATAGTGGATAGCTGAGCCACAGACTTTTGTTAGGTTGTTCTGGATGGTCTGATGGAAGGTACTGTGGAGAGGCAAAGTTATGAAGAGCTTCTTTGAGGAGCTGGTGTTTAATGGGTGAGATGGTTCAGTCACCTTGTTGGGACTTCCTGTTTTTGGCACTGAGACTCGAGGAAATAAAATGGGTTGTGCAGGAATAATTTTTCTTTGGTTAACAAATGGAAGCATCTAAGAAGTGAATTGTGCAATTTGGATAGCTGTTTCTTGGGACTTAGATAGCTAACCACAGTGAGTTGGGACTTCAAGGGAATGGGTAATGTGTGGGACAGACAGTGACGGACGATGGCTGCATAGGAACAGCTGTGCAAGGCAGCTATAATAGTTTCCAGTTGTATGCTGTGATGGGATGCACTGCCTTGGCAGTAGCAGTTCTTCTGTTCTGATTTTATAGCTTTTTACTAGGGATGACAAAGTTGATGGACCTGCTGATCAGCCCAGTTAGTGACTCATACCGCTGAAGCAGTTATCCTTTGGCAAAGTACTTCTTCAGTTGTCTTCAATGGTATATAGAAAACTAGGAATCTTAGAACTACGGAATAAATCTGCTTCCTTTTTTCCTCCAGATCTTTTATTTCAGTCAACAGAAGGAAAATATAAACCTATTATAATGCACATTAATGCAGAAATTCTCAGCTAGGTTGTTGTGGTACTTTGGGGTGCCTTGAGAGACTTTCAAGGGTGCTCTGGGGTCCCATGCAAAGTTAGCACTATTAAATATGCATATATGATTCACAAGATAAACCCTAGAAATCCACAACATTAAAAGTGTTTTAACCTGTTGGGTTTTTTTTAGTTCTTTGCTGTATTATTTTTCGTCAGTCAAAAATGAGTGAAAAACAAGAGCAGGAATTTTCTAAGTGGTGCTTCCAGTCTAAAGGGGTTGAGTACCACTGCATACTCTGTGCAGTACTGATCGTCCCCTTTCAACAAAGAAATTGCAGCATTCAGAGATGTGTAATGGAAGTGCTTTGGAATTTGAAGGGAAAAAAGCCATGTGTAAAGAGCAATTGAAAAGTCTAGTAGAGTTTACCATCAAGAGGGGATGAATAAGACATGACATACATGTTTAACACAGTAAATGGTCTAGAGAAGGCAGATTAGAAACTCCTGTTCATGTTGGTTAATTTAAGTTCTTGGAGGCATTCAGCGAATGTCAGACTCAAAACTAATAGAAGGAAATACTTTCAACACATAATTAGTTCGTGGAACTTGTTGCTACCAGATACCATTGAGGCCAAAACTAAGATAGATGTTCAAAAAAAGGATGAAGTATTTATTTGGGTTATAAAAACGATTTATCATAGATAGTACATGACGTATGAAGAACAACAGGCATTTTGGAAATGATAGAAATATTTTGGAAAATAAACTAACCCTTAGCTGTTGGAGGGTGGGAGGGAATTTTCCTGAAGAATAGATTAGTCCATGAATTGTCCACCATGCACCCTACATTGGAGCAACTGCTAGCAGATGCTGCTAAGTAATAAGACCGTGTGACACTATCATGACTGAAGAATAGGTCTAAGCTACACTTGATCTAAGCCTTCAAGTACCTGAGCTACTATGATAATTCCTCTATTCATATGAATGTCTTAGAACAGGGGTGGCCAACCCTCAGCCCACGGGCCAGATCTGGCCTGCCAAGCCATTTGATTTGGCCTACAGGTGTGGGGTTTTGGTGACATTTGGCAGTGGGAGCTTTGGCAATTATCACTTTCTCTGGGGCACTGTGGAGAGAAGTGGCAGCAGCAGCTTTCCTCGTTCATTCCACCATGGGGAAAAAGCAGTGTTAGCAGACCCTTCCCCCAGGTCCTAGTTGCTGACTGCTGTCTTAGAAGAATGATTTTACTGGCAATAATATTTCTAGTATGTTCTCAAACTTAGGGTTGTACACTTGCACATTCTTCTAAGTCATATATTGTAAATACAGCTTCTGTAGCAAGACAGGATGATGGACTCAGATTCAGGAAAATTGAATTCAGTTCTTGCCTCTACCTGCCTCTGACTTTAGGCAAATCACTTGGTCTCATTCTTTTTCAGTTAGTTTCCCAGCCACAAATTTATACATGGATAATAATCCTTCTCCTGTGACTAGTTGCACATGCTATATATTCTCAGAGATGGGAGTCCCTCATGCTCTGAGCCTTCAGTTGGAGATTAATGCCTCAGCAGTACCTGTAGAGTATGCTCTGGGCTCCGCCTCTCCTCGTGGTTCCACACCCAGGGGATACAGGGCATACAAATTAGATTTGTAGTCTAATTTAATACGATGATATTTTTATACCAATTAGGGCCAATCTTTTTGGCACGTGTGCCACAAAGTAACCCTTGAACCCTCCCCAAATGCCATTTCAATCCCTTTCCCCTGTACAATCTGTTGCTCCGCTTTCTGTTCCCTGCTCTATTGCACTTCCTGCTCCCTCTCTAATCCACGTGGCACACATGGGCACACATGCAACAAGTTGGCCACGTCTGTGCTATACTATTCTTTAAATCAATGGTTCTCAACCAGCATGCTGCAGCATCCTGGGGTGCCTTGAGAGCCATTTACCCAGGGTACCATGCGAAGTTAGCATTGTTACGTGTGCAAACATAATTCACAAGATAAACCCAGTGATTTCAAATAGGAATCCATAGTATTAAAAACATTATGACCTGTTGTGTTCTTTCTAGTTCTTTGAAACTGAAGAATTACACTTATCATTTTTTCATAGTCAAAAAACGAGTGCAAACTAAGACTTGGTATTATGTGAGGGATGCCTTGTGCCTAAAAAAGTTGAAGAACTACTGCTTTAAAGGAAGAGGGAAGGCCATTTTAACTGGGATAGGCACCTCACCCATTTCCCCCACTGCTTTTCTCTTTTCCTGCTGTGAGGAGCTGCCATAATGCCTCATTGCTTTCTGCTTTGTTTCCCTCTAAAGAGTTAATTCTTTTGGAGGCATCTTTTCCCACTCTTGGCTTTAAGAACTGTCCCTGAGGTGATGGAGTTAATTCTGACAGCGGTGGTTGTTCCAGGTGTCTTGTTTCATGTGGGGGACTCTCAGATCCCAGGCTGATGTTCTGTCTGGTGATGGTCCTTTAAATTTAAAACATGCAAAAAGAAGGAAGTAAAGTTTAAACTTTTCCAAGTAGGAAAGACCATGAGGTTGACAGCTTATTCTAGATATTCAGATTTTTTTCTGGCACCAATATCCTCCTTAGACTACCTCAGTCCATCAGCTGACACTGTCATTGGCACTTGATAGAAATTTTCTTGCTGTTCTGGGCTTTGTTTGCAATGGCAATGAGCTGTAGCATTCAGTGGGCAGCATTGGCCATATCCAGATGAGCACGGCAGTGCGTTTGCAATGGCACGAATAGTAGTGGCACAAATCTGTGCTGCTGCTTTTGTGCTACAGTGTATGTCTCTGCACCTGTGCTTGATTATGGAAGCTGCTTGTCCCCACCTCCTCCCAGTCATCGGCATGCTGCGCCAGCGCTCCGTGTGCTGCAGGGGGCACTGGCTGGGATACAGGGTGCCTAGCTGGCAGGTAGCCCTTGCACTGAGGCACCCTTTGCTCCAGCCAGCTGGGGAGCAGCATATGGAGATGAGGGAGAAACCACCCCAGGGCGGTGGGCCTGTGCACCTCAGCACAGGTGCTCCTCAGTGGATCCCTGTGCTGAAGCATATGGAGACAAGGGAGCAGCTAGCTCAGGGCTGGTTGCGCCCCCATTTTGAGACGCACAGTGCCCCAGTGCACAGAGATGGGGGGAAATGGGCAGTTCTGAACGGCCTTCTCCTCTGTCTTTGTATTTGTCTCATTACATGCTATTTTGGAGTGCTTTGTTCTGCATTTTTTTCTGGGGATTTTTTTTTGCTTTTGTGGTGCCACAAACTGCCCATGCCTGCATGTGTGGATGTGGCCATTACCTCTCTCAAATTCCTCTTTTCTGTCCCTTTTCAGGGATCTTTCTCACAAGAGTCTGCTCCAGCATGAATCCCTTCTGGCCAAGGGTGCAATAGAAAGGTCCTCCACATCTTGAGAGAAATGTTTTACAATGGTTACTTCCCAGCTCCAAAGAAGAAGGAAGGATGTTATTCCAAGAAATCTACATCCATTTGTAAGCTCAACAGTTTGAAACTTTTGAAATGTTTCGGGTTTTGAACCTGGGCTTGCTTGCAGCTAAAGAGAAATTAAGGAGAGGAAGGGGGAAAGGACTGTTCTGATAGTGACATGTGTAGCTGTCCAGTGATTGTCATCCTTCCCTGAGGTCCCTTCCAATCCCAGTGCTCAGGGGAAGGGATGGAAAAACAGCATAAAAAGTAGTTTGAACTGAGCTTCTCTGTGGCTTCACACTTACAAGTGATACAAATTTTGCTCTGGATTGGAAGTTTGAGGTGTGGTTTCCCAGAAGTCCCTATACCTATCTTGAAAGCTGGCAGGCTTCATTCATGTCCTTAGCAGGAGTTACCATCCCTGCAGTTTTCACCCCACTGCGCCATATCAGACACACAGTCACACGTCATGAGTTTTGCTTGTCAGCAGCCTGAGATGCAGTTTCCCGGAAACCCCTGCATCTATCTTCTTGAAACCTGGTGGGCTTCATGGCCTCAGCAGAGGCTCCCAAGCCTGTAGTTTTCACCCTGCTGTGCCTTAACATGCACATGTGACATGAATTTTGCTTGTCAGCAGCTTGAGGTACAGTTTCCCAGAAACCCCTCTACCTATCGCCTTGAAACATGTTAGGCTTCATGGCCTCAGAAGGAGCTATCATCTCTGCAAGTTTCATCCGAATTAGGTAAGAAACACAAAGTTATAGACAGTTTTGTGCTTGCCCATTAAAGCCTATGGGCGAAAAGTTGAAACAGCTAAAGTTTAAATGAAACAGAACAGTGCTTTTGAAACAAATATAAATGAAACGCTGTCGCGGTGAAACAAGTCGAAACAAAATGCTGTTTCACACAGCCCTAAAAGTCTTCCCATTTGGCCTGTCCGCAACCTGAAGGGTCTTCAGGGTGGCTGCATACCTTAGCAAGTGAGGTGTTATGTTTTAACCCTATTTCTAAAACTGGTTGGTACAAAACGGGGTCTTCTGCAAAGCCACATTGAGCTTTTTTGGTTCCTGGATCTCTTAATCAGTATACAGAAATTATCCCAGACCCTGGTCCAAAGGACTGATTGCATAGGACTCGTGAGACTCAGTAGTAGTCAGGGCCTGACTCCTGCAAGAATGCTTCCAACTACTGAGGGAACTCACCTTGTCCACTGAGAAACCTCCAGTGCTGTTTCTTTAACTTTCTATGTTTGCCTTTTTCTACCTTTCTACACTTGGCTTTTTTGAATGACAAGGTCAGTCAAGACCTTGTCAAGTTTGTCTAAGAGGCCTGGCTCACAGTGGTGAGCATTCTTATGAATCCCCTGGACCTGACAATAAGTATTCCTACCTTGGTACTGCCCTCCCTGAAATTAGTGGGAGGATCCAGACAATGTTTGCAAAGGTGCGCCTTTTCTCTCTTTCCCCCTCCCATCCAGAACTATAGGGATGGACATCTCTGATAGGCTGGGGAGTGTATTTAGGTGAACTCCAGGATCAAGACTTCATAGGAGTCAAGGCTCCACATAAGTATCTTGGAGTTCAAGGCCATTTAGAAACCCTGCAAGGGCTTCTACTGTATTTAGGGGGACATTGCATTTTGATGGACAGCACTAGTCTTTTACATATACAACCAGCACTGGGAAAAAAATCTTCCTCTCTCAGCAGGGAAGCAATCCTTATGTACAACTCTTGTCAATGCTTCTCACAGAACAATAGACCATCATGGCAGACCACCTTATTAGAGTCTTCTCTAGGAATCTTACATGGGAGATCAGTAGCTGAATGTTTCAGTCCATCTTTGCAGATTGGAGCTACCCAGCAATAGACTTCTTTGCAACAGAGAAAAGCAATAATTGTAGGTCATTCTGCTCCAGAGACAGGCCTCAGTCCTGTCTTCCTCACAGGTATGTTTCTGATCCTGTGGTCAACAGACCTTCTATATGCCTTCCCCATTCAAGTCACTAGTTCCATTGGCAGTCTGGGAAGTGAGGCAGAAATTGGTTTTTATTCCAGGTTTTTGCCCATGGTGGCTTCTGAGTTCCTCAGAGTCAGCAGGTTTCCCTGAAGGTGTTTTCTTTGGGGCTTAGACTTCTCTGCATTTGCTTGAGGTTGAGGCATTTGACTCATTTGCAATTTGTTTCCATAGCCAGATAATCTAGAGGCATACTGATTTTGGCTTTAAGGCTAACTGGCTGTTGGGCTGTCTTACTGTGCTATGAGACTGCCATGTCCCTGTCCTTTGTGATATGGACGTCCTGCATTATAGCTCAGGCATCTTCTGCTGCCTCCCTTCCCATTCTTGTAAGTATAACCTGTGCCATCATGCTAAGGCCAGGTGATGTACCGGATTTTGGGTCTTCAGGATGTTAGTAGTCTTGGGAGCCCTCAGGCAGACTACTGACTGAGGTGTCCCATGGAGAGGTGTGTCCCTCACCCTCACCACTCATGAATTCAATCAGAATCCAATGAACATTTTATTCTTTGTTATACAGAACTAATTTATAGACATAATAATTTAAAAAATAACAATAGTTAATAAAACTTACAATTTAGATAAATTTACAACTACAAATTAGGTGGATAATTCCAGCACACTGGGTGGTCCCACTTGTGTTAAACAACCTAAATAACGAAATTCACCTCATTATAACCCTTTAAAAGAGTTTCCCTTATGTCCCAATTGATTTCCTTCTGGTCACAATGCATTTCCCATAACACTAAATAGCAACACTGCTATAACTGTGATCTACCATTAGATGGCAGAGGTGAGGCTGCTGCTGCTGAACAAAAGTGGGTTCTCTTAATCATTCCTGGTAACAGAGTGAAACAGGCTCTGAACAGCTGCTGCAAGCAATAGGCTCCATTTGTTTCCTTCACTAACAGATTGTTCTCTAAACCAGTGCTTCTCAAACTATCTGATGTGATGGACCGGCAGTTTTTTTCCAGTGGGCCAGGGACCCGTACCTGGTTCAGCTGGTGGCAGCAATGGTGTGTAACAGCACTACACAAATGTGTGACCGGCTATTTCTTTCTCTTTCCTCACCTTGCATAATGTGATGTCACCTGGAGTGTTGGAACGTACGAACTGTGGCGCTATGACATATCAATGTTATGCTGCTGAAAATCTATTTCTTTTTTTCCTGGCAACTCGCTGCAGACTGGTGATCAGTGGCTCCGTGGACCACCACGTTGAGAAGCGCTGCTCTAAACCAGTTTCCTTCTGAAAATACATTTACCGTAAACTCTAGTGATTAGGTGTCCTCTCTCACACTCATGCTGCTTTGTTTTCTCTCAGCCCACTCCCTCTCGGGGCTCTTTCCCCCAGCCAGCATATCTACCTGCAGACAGGGGTTTCCCTCTGCAGGTCAGTGACTGTGGCTGGAGCTTTCCCAGCTCAGATTTCACCCTAGTGTCTTACTCAGACACCACTCACAGCCCGGTCATTAACCATTTAAGGGCTCTGCTGCTTCTCCCAGCCCCAGCACATCTACCAGCCTTGCTTGCCAACCCCTCACTGCTCTCCCTGGCACCTGTGTCCCTGCTTGCAAAGCTCTGAAACAGGTGGGGAATTAGCTTCTCATGGAATGACACAACCCTGTCCTGATGCCTGCTCCCTGGTTTTTTTCTTTTCTTTTTCCCTCCCTCAGCTTTTATGGCTCAGTAGCAGCCAATCAGAGCCCCCGGCTTACAATGTGGGCTCTGATCACGATTTAAACGCTCCAGTAAGAAGCATGCATCGTGCACTGCATACTCTCCTGTCTGATAAAGCTTATACACCCTCTGCAAAGTTTTGCTACCATTTCTTGTAGAGCTTTTAAGCACAAGTCATTCACTTGGCTTGCAGCCAGGTGAGCTTTGCAGCTGATACATAAGCAATATCTGCAAGACAGCTACTTAGTAGTTAGAAGTTATTTATCAGTAAGTGGCATTCTTTGAGACCTCTCCATGTGTATGTTTGCATCCTGTCCCCCATCCCCTCTCTTTAGGGTGGAATAAAAATGAGACTGAAAGGAAACTGAGGAGCCATAGACAGATCCAGGATTGTGAAAAGGCTGTGTGTGTAGGGTGGGGGAGGGCAGTGATCATACAGCAGAGTTGGCTGCAGCTCCCTGCTACACACACTCTCAGCCTTCTCCCTGTCCCCTCTGGCAGACAATGCTATGGCAGCAGTTGCCAAGGAAGTTTTTAAGTCCTTGATCAGGTAAGAATCTCTCCACTGCTACCATTGTGACACTCCCTGTTTCATCTCCATGCTTAGCTGCACCCCTCTCCCATTCTCTTCCTCGTCCTTTCTGCTTGTACTTCTGGGTGCAGGAAGGGGATATCTACCCACTGATGGCCTAACTCCTTAGGGGACCCAGGCATCTGGGACTATGTAGAGCCACAGCCACTGAGTTACACTGTGGAAAGGGAAGGGGGTGGGGAGATTATTGTAGCACTGCACCCCCTTCTGGATATGACCCTGTGAGAAGCAAGAAGTCTGCACTGTCCTTTATTCCCTCAGTGCAAAGACATCAAAAGAGGTGAGGCCAGAGTACTCTGCACGTACTGCTAAGGGAACAAGTTTCTGATCCAGCAATTCTCAGCCAGTGTGCTGTGAGATCCTTTCAAGGGTGTCATACTATGTTAGCGCCATTAGGTGTGCAACATGATTCAGAAGATAAATCCAGAGACTTCAGTTTAGGAATCCATAGTATTCAAAGCATTTTGACCCGCTTTGGTCTTTCAGAGTTCTTTGCAACAGAACTTGTTTTTTGATTATGGAAAAATAATAAAGCACAGTGAAAACTAAAAGCTGACATTTTCCAAGGGGAGCCTCCACTCTAGAAAGGTTGAGAACCACTGCTCTGATCAAAGGTTCAGAGTACGTGAGTCTCACATCCATAAATTAGACTCTCTGTGGGCCACACGTATCAATGAATACCAGTTGCTGATGCATAACTTCATTTTTCTTTTTCCTGTCCGTTGTCTGACTTTAGTTTAAATTGTACTTTTTTGGGAAAGGGGCACAATTTGCCATATCTTTTTGGATAACAGCAAGAAAAAAATGCCCCTCATCTCAGTCTCTAAATACTATTGTAATAAAAAAAATATCAATAAGATTGAAGGAAAAGTTCTGTTTTCATGCTTATATCTTCAGTGTTAGAAAAAGACTGGTTCAATATCCTGAACAGCTTATCCATGGTAACATGTAGTAGGTTGGTACAAAACTTTTCAATAAAATAGCTGATTATATATTTTTTCTGCTGCTGCTTTTAATAGCAATAACAACCTCCGTGTGGAAAGTTTCTTGACAGTTAATGACCATCTGGGTAAGGACCCTTGTATTGATTTCAGGCCTGTGGTGAAGATAGCACAACAGGTTCCCGACTGCTCCAGTCACTCATTAGCTGCCAGGAAATATCTGAGTCAGAGGTCATTATTGCACAAGTAATTAAAGGTTCATCAGTTCTACCTCTCCAACTGCTTAAGGCCATTGTAGTAAGGGACAAATCCTCCCACTCGCCTATGGTCATTTGTTTTCTGTTTAGACAAATACTCTGTTTCTCTTGGCCTGCAAAGTAGAGCTATACAGAATCTTGCACTAAGACTGCAGGAGTACTACAGTCAAATTAGGTTGTCTTTATTTTGGTGCATATTGAGGTATGCTGAAATGCTGATACTACCCTTACCTCTCCCAGGTTGCCATTGTCCTCCCACATCCATAGATTGAAGAGGGCACTTCCACTGCACTTGAGAAGCAAAAGTCACCCCCTTCATTGTCATCATAGAAGTCAAGAAGCCTTATCTGGAGTTTCTACAGGCCTGCATACTTGAACGTTTATACTTTCAACCTCAGATCAGCATTCCCCCCCCCGGCGCATTCAGAAAAATGGCAGCCTTTGAAATCATGAGGTTGATGTAACTATGCCCACCTCCCCCAATAAAGGTTATTTTTAATTTGTGGGTTTTGAGCTTTTTAAGGCTCACATTTGCAAACATTCTATGGAGCAGAAGGGTAAAATAAAAATACTGTTTTTGTTTGTAAATGTAAGATGAGATCTTTACATGTGCCAGGATGTTAATATAAAGGCCACATATTCTGAACCTTGTGGTAGACTTGTGAAGATTTTCCTCAATCATGTCTCGTGATCTTGAAAAGAGCTCTTCTGCGTAGTATATAAACCTATCAATTTGAGGAAATAAAGTAGGAGGTGGTAATAAGGCATACTGTCCTTTCCAGTTACCTCCCCATCTTTTTTCTCCCTTGAAGAAGCCAGCCATTGTCACTGTCAAGGACAGCTTGTCAGCTGCAACCTACTGCATCTTTTGCAGCACAGTGGAGAGTGTGGTATCACCAAGTGCAATCTGGAGACCATGAGACTTCATATAAGAAGACTCTCTCCTTCTGAAAGTAGAGAGCAGGCCCGAACTTTGAGCATGCTCACTGACTGCCTTCTTTGGTCTCTTTTTGAAGAAGATGAATTGAGACTGCTCAAATTCTCTGGAGCACAAGAGAGTCATGACTTTAGTTCAGGCTTAGTTTGGGATTGCAAAGGACCAGCACATAGGGTAAGAATGAGAGGAGTTAGGCCTGCAACCAGAGAGCAAATTGGGAGAATGGAAGAAGAGCTTGAGGAGGTAAGCATGGTGTTAGGTTGGGAGAGCTGCTATGTGACTTCAGAAGAATGGGAATGGTGCTGGAGCTACAGCAAGGCAGATGCAGGTTGTAAGGGCATAAACTTTGTTCACTCGGGGAAGGAGAAGAGCCCCAGTTTCAGCTAGTTTCCTTTGGCAGACCCCCATGACTTTGTACGTATCTGGGGATATGAAAGAGCTTTGGGGCATGAGACAGGGGTGCCTACTTACCAGGCCTACCTCTTATTTGGGGCACTAGCCACCGCTGGTCAGAAGCAAAGATGTCAGAAGGTGAATGCTAATCCTTGAAGTAAAACAGAGGGGTATCTTCCACAGAGCCCTAGAAGCACTGTCTTCTGACATGTGAATGCACCCCAAAGCAGCAGCCTAACAGCAGACGCTTTGTAATGGCCTGTTTTGCATTTGTATTTTTTTCACCTCCCATATGGGATCATTTTTTCCTTTTCTTTATTTTTTTTTAATAGCACTTTTCCTAGTCATAATAATCAGCATTTTTTTCATTTTTGCACAGCTGGCTTTGATTGGTTTCAGTCCTGCAGATGCTACTTAGGACTGAGGAGAGGGCAAAGGTTCTTTCCTTTTCTGTGCAAGGCAGACTGTTTTTTTTTTTTGGGCAAGCAGGGAGGGGAAGTGGACCTGGCCAGTGAACTTTTTGTTGTTGCCTCAGCTTGTTCTTTTGTGTGTTTGTTCTGGTTAGCCAAATTGGATGGTGAGATACAGTCTCTTCCGAGTATTGTGCCTGCAAAAGATAGTGCACCCGTGATCACTCCCTCTGATTTTATAAAAAAAATTGATTTACAAAGGCCATAAGCAAGAGAAGACAGTATCCCTATATGCCCTGTGATCCCTGACTCTCATGGTACGTGGCAAGAATGTATGGACCTGTAGAAGATGAATCTGCATTTGCACAGTTATCATAAGGCTTCAAGAGGTGATAATCTCAGAGGTCCAGTTGCCTGCTGCACCTGGTATATCTGCATGATTCATAAATGAGCTGTAGAAATCTCAGCCATGGGGTGCTACTGATGCCAAAATCTGCATATAAATAAAATCATCCACAGCTCCATTAACTTGCATTTAAAGGGAAAAAAAAAAGAAAAAGAAGTAACGTATACAGACCTTTGAGCTTTGGGGTTAAGTCAAACACCTAAATGCAGGTAAGAGAGAACTTTCCCTTATGGACAGAATAATTCATAACTGTCCAGTTACAGGGTCTCCTGCAGCTTTGTCTGAAGCAGCTTGCACTGGTCACTGTCAGAGACAGAATATATTTGAGCTGAAGGGTCACTAGGCTGATCTGTTATGGCTATTACTACATTCCAAGAACCATCCAGGAAGATGACACATACTATTGCTCAAGACAGGGAAAGTAAATGTTTACAGGGACAATGCACATTTTAGCTTGTTACTTGTTCCTGTGCACTGAAAGGACAGAAAAGAAAGCGTAATTAAAACAGGTCCCAAACCTCTGTGTGTATTTTGGCTTGCAGCTTAGTCTCATTGGAATGCTGCCTCTGCCTTTTTCAAATCCCAGGCTGAACCGTACCACTGGGACATTACTTCAGGCCAATCCCTTTCCAGTTATTCCAAGGACATTATCTTTTTTTCAGACAGTTGCCAACAGGTTTATAGCTTGTAGTAGACTCAGGTGCTTGCTGTGACCCCTGGCACAGAGGTAGGAGTATTTAGGAAGTTACAGTCTAAATAGGAGGCACTTAAAGTTTCCATTGTGACATAAATTACAGATTATTTTGTAAGTCTTTTCATCCATGAATTGTCCCTTTTGCATTTGAGTGTCTCTGTAGCTTGTATCCACCTTACTTCACTGTGTAGGGGAGTGAGAGAATGAGTAACATCTCTTTGCTGCTCTGCTCAGTTTACAATTCTGGCCAGAATAAGGGAGAATAGTGGTTATGTGGCTCTGAGAACTCCCTGCTCTAAGCATATGGGGAAGTCTTCTAAGGTGCCTTTGCTCTGGGTGCTTTTCCTCCTGTTTGCCAGGGAGTACAGCTGATGAACTGCCAGCTCATACATACAAAGGAGAAAATGAATTAAATCCCCTCCCTAAGCAAGATAAAGAGGGAAGTTATGACTCCCTGAAGTGTGTGTCTGTGGTCATGTCTAATCAGTAAATCCAGCCCATGGCAGTGGTGCCCCGAGCCTTGGGCACAGTTGTCTGCTAAACCGAAAGCAGGATAATTGGCATAGGGGGAGAGTGTTTGCCACTGTAACTCTGCAGTGCTGTTTGGCCAAGCTGAGGTACTGCATGCTGCTGTACTACTGCCTGTTCACGTGCTATGCAGTGAGCTTGAGAGCACAGCTGCAGTAACAGTTCCAGCAAGGACTCCTGAGTTGATGCAGTTCCTGCGTGGCCTCTTGCACAGGACTGTGGTTACAGTTACAACACAGTCTCATCAGAGAGAGCAAATCTTGGCATGGCCTCTGCCTTAGCAAGGATGGGGCTCCTTTGAGCTTTGCCATCCTACTCTGCAAACAGTTGAACCCTCAGGTTGAGAAATCTTATGAACTCCATGCCCTTTTATACCATTCTGGGTCAGAGGGCCAATGCTGACTCACCAGATACAGCATTGCATTAGCTGTGATGCTTCTTTAAAGGTATCCCATTCAAATGCTGAACTGGTCAGCTGCTGGGTTTTTTTATTATGCTGGCTGAAATAGTAACTACAGTGATATCTGTCTAAGTGCCCTGACTCACATTAGCAATACAGTAATATCCAAGTAGGATTAAGATGGCCAATTTAAGGGGAGGCCACCCAGCCACTCACCTATAGCAAGTACTTTCCACCTGTTTATTATACTGAGAAGCATACCCCCAGCCTTTGCCAAACTCAAATCAACCAGATTTCATCTTGGCTTAGTTTATGTAGGCTAACAGCCCACACTTGTTATGACTTAAGGAAGTAAATGCAGTGGTTATATTTAAGACACCATGTTGACAGCTTCTTGTCTGTTATAATCAAGTTTGAAGTATTCAGTGTTGTTACAGAAAAGCAGCAGCTCCTCTGTAGCTGAGCTATTAACTGGCTCACATATTGGAAGTGCTGTTTTAGCTCCTCTATAAGCATAGTTTGGGAAAATTGAGGGTTTGGTCTGAGAAGGACTAGATTTGTTCTGAAGGCAAGTGGCAATGTTTGTGTTAAGTCTGAAGAAAATTTTTCAATGTGTTTTGAGTCACAGGTCATTAAAATTATTCCGATTTGAAAATTTGACATTTGTCTACTGTTTGTTTGCATTTCCCTTGCTCAAAACCAGCTTATTACTGCCCCTTCAAACTTTCCATGTAGTTAAAACTCCTTGGCTATACTGTTGTATTTTCTGAAGAAAATACAATCTAATTAAGTAAAAAATATCAATTTTTGTGAGCACTGTGCTGAGGGTTCAGGATCAGTATAAGAGCCCAATGCTGTCCTCATGAGTGTCAATGGGGAAGCTTTTCCCCACTTTCTTTGCTAATAACTTTACTGGGAGCAAGCAGGGCCACAAGACAAGAATATTTCTATAGCTGAAAGCTTTCTCTCTTTTAATCTCTTACAAGTAGTAGAAACATACGTTTGTGAAGCAGAAGGATCCTGCATTCCAGTCTTAGTTCTTCAGGTGTCTAGTACTGTTTCATGGAAAGAGAATAGCCTGTCTACACTCAAGGCTGAAACCACTGGCTCATGATTTTGATTCCCTTGTAAATTCTCATGCTCTCAGATTCTTGGAGATAACCCTCATTAACGATTGGAACATTCACTGAAAAGTGCTGACGTTACGGAGTACATGCTACTCTAGATTAAAAGATTTATTCAATGGCCCCTTTTTTAAACTTTTGTAAAGTGTCTTAACATTTTATGTTCCTCTGCCTGCCAACAAAATCACATTGCACCACACAGTTGCAACATTAGTCAGATTTTGACATTGGCTCACGCAAGAGACAGTTTTCACAGGCAGTAGTCATAAAATGTTAAAGAAATTGCCATTATTTGAAAACTAGGCACAATTCAGTGAAACAGATGGATTTATGAAAAGGTTATTTAGCACAGCTGGGAACAAAACTGGGATTTCTGAGATCATAAGCTGATCTTATCTATAAGGACATGACACCTTTGTGTACTTACAGATTCAAATCTGTTAGGCCAAGAGTCAAAAGAAGATGATAATGCATTACCATGTATATAAAGTATTTTTGTGCTCAGGAGATAGGAACCTGCAAAACAGCTAAGGCACTATGAGGCTGAATACTTTAGTCAGGCAGCACTGGGTATGAATTCTGCATCTAATACTTAATTTGATGGTTTTGCTAAAATTCATAGATATTAACAACTGAAGGGACTATAAGATCATAAATTCTAATTTACCATATAATGTAAGTCATAGTGCTTTGCCTTGTTTCTCCCGTAGCAAACTGGATAGTCTCCATAAAATGTGAACATAGACTATGCTAATGGGCTGATTTAGGATTTCAAAAAGGGGGGTGCAAATGGTGTGGTGCAGTATCACATATAACAGAACATGCATTTTTCTCCAAGTAAAAAAGAAATTGGAGGCTTTACTAATACACTGAGAGCCTAAAGTTATACTGTTCAGTTTAAGATCAAAGGAAAAATGAATTTAACTTTATTGGAATGTGCACTCATTTGCTAGATTATAAATTAAAACTAAAAACATGATAAAAATAGGCAAAAATAGTCCACAAATGTTGTTTTATTAGTCCTGTAGTCATTATAGTTGAATATAGATCTCTTATTCAGATTCATAAAACAAAATCTAGACTTCTTGAGTGTCTTGACAGTACATCCAGCACTTCACTGTCAGTCATTTCTACATGAGTTAATGTTTGCCTCAGGTAATGTTACCACATCTGAGTTAAGGTTTTTAGCTAGAACTAAAAACAATCTTCAGGGCTTTGAAACAGCTATTATCGGGAATAGCTGACGTACATCAAAACTGTAGAAGAAAGGAGAACCTCAAGACCATTGAAAAGGAGAGAGAGTCATTAGCACCTGAGATTAGCAGGAAGCAAGTACATTATAATAAGCCAGGATGAAGTCAGTTGACCCCCTCAGTACAGCTTGAATAGAAATGCTGCTGGCCCTCCCAGGCAGGTGGAGCAAGAATCTAAGAGGGGTTTGACTATACCACTGCACCACCCCTGGATCCATCCCTAGCTGTAGGCACAATCTGATGTTGTTAAGTGCACATACTGAATGGGTGTATCTGCCTTCTATGCACTGAACAACATAACTCAGAGACAGCATAGTAGCGTAGCAGTTATTGATAGAAGTGAGTGATATTAATAACCCTTCTCACCTTCAACTCATGAGGATACTTTTAAGATATTACAGCAAAAATTTGCCCCCAGTTTTGGCATTTGCTTCAAATTAATTGTGGAAATGGCTTTGGAACTGGTGAATCAATTTGGTCCCTCTGCAAAAGTAACTCCAGGAATCAATGGACTGGGTACATTTTACAAGAAAAAAGGACAGCATGCCAGTCATCATTTGCAGCCAAGGCATCTGGCACAGGTCTGCTTCGTTTAGCATCTGCCTGTTTGGCAGATACATATAACATAAAACATACACCTCTGCATAACTGATCTACCTGTTTCAACTTCACCTGTTTCAACCTGCTGAACCAGATGAGGCAACTGACAACTGATGCCCAGGAAAAAAACAACCTATTAAATGGGTACTTTGCATCGGTCTTTCATCAGTCCCATAGGATGCCCATGCCTGCTACAGGACAGGGAAGTCCAGGTGAGGGTGATTCCCTGCCCTCCATTAATGCTGACTTCATGAAGGAACATCTTGATAAGCTGGATACCTTCAAGTCAGC
>JAGPOW010000304.1:110296232-110363642 GCA_030014935.1 Caiman crocodilus | reverse complement strand
AAGCAAATCCCAGGATGTCATTCTCCCCTTGTACTCGGCCTTGGTGAGGCCGCAGCTGGAGTACTGCGTCCAGTTTTGGGCTCCACAATTCAAAAAGGATAAAAGGATGTGGAGAAGCTTGAGAGAGTCCAGAGAAGAGCCACGCACATGATCTGAGGTCAGGGAAGCAGACCCTACAATGACAGGCTGAGAGCCATGGGGCTTTTTAGCCTGGAAGAGCACAGGCTCAGGAGTGATCTGATGGCCACCTATAAGTTTATCAGGGATGACCACCAGTATCTGGGGGAACATTTGTTCACCAGAGCACCCCTAAGGATGACGACTAGGTCGAACGGTCATGAAGTACTACAAGACCATTTCAGGCTGGACATAAGGAAGAATTTCTTTACTGTCCAAGCCCCCAAGGCTGCCATCGGAGGTGGTTCAAGTGCCTACACTGAACACCTTCAAGAGCAAACTGGATGTTTATCTTGCTGGGATCCTATGACCCCAGATGACTTCCTGCCCTTTGGGCAGGGGGCTGGACTCGAAGATCTTCCGAGGTCCCTTCCAGCCCTAATGTCTATGAAATCTACGAAACTTGCAAATGCCTGAGCTTTGTTAAGGTACAGTACAGTTCATTGCGTTTTCCTTTCCCAATGAAACAAATCCAAACACAAACAATTAATAGCAATAATTAACAAATGGCATTAATATATAACACAATTTCAAATGTTGTAACTGATCTCTTAACTAAAAATAAGCCACACTGTTAATCTCTGAAGTGCCCTGAGCTGTCATGTGCACCAGTGTTACTGTTGGTGGGGAGTGGCAAACTCATTGTAACATGCCTCTGCCTGCTGGGACCTCCCTACGTCCTTTGTTGTGTTAACTTCTCTCCCAGGTGTGTTGTTTCTAGTGTATGGAATTTACATTACTGTTTGTTTAGCTTTAGCCCAGGAGCTCTGGCTCATCCATCACAAAGCTGCTCTGTTCATGCTTTTCTGCTATTTTGCACTAGATCCAAAGGTCACCCGTGCAAACCTTGATACTCTAAACCATCAAATATTTAGTGTATTTTTTTGGTGAAACTCCTTGGATGCTTAACTGTGCCCAAAACACACTGTGAGAAGATGATGCTTCCTAACAAGGCTGTTCAAAGGTGCATGAGTTGAGTACGTGATCTTTTTCTTTCTCCTGTACTTGTGCAACAAGGTATTTAGCAAAGTTGGCAGATTTGTTGGCATCCAACAAGGCTGTGCCATGAGCACGTCTTCTGTGGCCTTGATTGCTCAATCCTCTGGGCTTTCATCCACTCATGCCAGTGTCCATAGCACCAGCTTGGGGTACAAGTATGTGACGCTTTTATACAAGCCACCTTCCAAAAGCCTGCCAAAGCAGCAAACATAAACAATGACATCAACCATTTCCCCCAAAACTTCTCCCTTTGCATGTACTCTAAAATATTCCCTTTTACATATATGTTTACTTCCTTTGCTCTTTACATAAACCAACAGTTCTGTCTTTATACTCTACAATGGGTTGCAAGTGCACCCACTCAGTTGGTGCTCCTATTTGTTTTGTGATTCCCTGAATGAGACTGCCTGGTTCCTTTGTTGCCTGTTGCCATGAAGTGAAAGGAATACTTTTAGAAACATGTGTAAAACTTACACAGTCAGTCCCAACCTGGGCTGAATCTGTTATCAATAAAGTATTATTTTTCTTAGCACAATTCCATGATAGTGTGCTGTGACACAACCTTTGGGAATCACTGATCTAGTTAGTGGCAAAGTGGGAGAGGGTAATTACTACCTGTGAAGTGCACAGAGATTAGTGGCAGTATTTGTTAGGCTGTAATGAACCATAATGCCACTTTCTATATTCAGCCAAATTTTTTTGCTGGCCCGTAGGGTTATACATTTTTGTTTCTAAGCCTGTCTTCTGGACATATTTTATAAATTTCCTTTAAGCACAAAGATTGTGAGGTCAGAGAGGGAGTGGTTGTTCTGTCAAAAGTATGGTCCTATTAGTGTGCGTCTGTTCTTTATCATTTTTGTAAGAGTTCATCCTGGTGCAAATTTCTTATCTGGTTTTACCCATGTAGGCCATGTCCAGATGACCAAATGTCTGTGTCATGTCTGTGGTGCCACATACCACATGTTCAGTTGTTTTTCGCACTGCAAGAAAGCAGCACTGGGGAGGGGCCCTTGGGTTGACCCCAGCATATCCAGGTGTCAAAGTGCTGGTAGAAAAAGAAAGTGGAGCACTGTACGTGGGGGCAGCGTGCGCCGCTCAAAACCAGAGCCTGGCCAGCTGGACCCACACTCCGGCTGCCAGTCAGGATCTGTGCGGCAGGATTGCCACTGCTGCAGTTCTACGAGGCTCCCAGGACCCCAGGTAATGCTGTGGGGTCAGCCCAATGCTAGCCCCAGCCTTCCCTACTCCACCCAGGATAACACCGTGTGCCAGAGGGCATGTGGCACAGGCATTCCCCAGGGACAGTTAGTGGCAGCATAAAGTGCACCGCTGCAGGTTGTCCTCAGGGAACCAAATGTCCACATGACCATAGTTTCCATGAGGGTATTTGATACATACCAGATTCTATGATGTACAATGGGTAAGATCTGTGTATTTTGACGTATCTTCCAATTTGTCAGTTGGCCCAGGCATCTAGTTCACATGCTTTCTTAGTAGGGATTAGTTCTGAGTGTAAGGGAAATTTCTCATTTCTTCAACCTGTGGCTTTTCTTTCAGAGCTGCTACTGCAGTTTGTGTTATTGCAGTGATATAGGCACCCATGTCCAACCAAACATTTGCTTTCAGGTTCCTAGGCCATTTATTTTCTGCTGCAGTGTTGTCCATGGGGCCTTCATAGCAATTTCTTGAATCAAATATGCCACTGTCTTTTTCTTTGACCAAGGCATGCATGCTTTGCTGGTGTCTACAAATTCTTGCCAAGTGATCAGTATGGGAAGAGTGAAGAGCTGGGCGCTCTTGTATGGGATTTTGAGCTTTGCATGCTTTTTTGTCCCTGGTCTCACATCTTTCTTGAGTCTCCAGTTTCAGAGCATTGGACAACCTCCATATACTTAATTTCAGACTGGTCGATTCCTTTTGTTCAGCAAATTCTGAAACTTTGTCAAGGGTTTATCCATTACTAATTTTAGTTGGTCTGTCTCTGAATCCAATTATGACCCTTTCTCTTATCAGGTCCTCACAAATGTTCCCCAGAATTGTGAGATTGGCTGTTTTGTTTTAGATTAGGCACAAACACTTCTACAATTCCTTTTTCTACCCTCAATTTCCATAAAAGACTGTTTCTACTTAGAATGTAGTTGTCATGTCAAACAAACCTGATTTCCTTCTTAGACAAAGTAACTACTTGAGTTGATGAAGGGAATGCTGTGGATATAGTGTATCTGGACTTCAGCAAGGCATTTGACAAGGTCCCACACCACCTTCTAAACAAATTGGAGAAATGTAGGCTAGATAAGACTACTGCAATGTGGATAGATAACTGACTCAATAGCCACAAGAAAAGTGTAATGATTAATGGGTCTATATCAGAATGGCCGGCGGCTTCAAGTGGAGTTCCTGCACCTCAGTGTGGTTCAGTGTGCCACAATCAGTGTGCTTATTAATGATTTGGAAGCTGGCATGGAAAGTTTCTTGAGCATGTTTGTTAATGACACAAAATTGGGAAGAATTGTGAACACGATGGAGGATGCAAGTGCAATTCAGAAAGATCTTGACAGATTGGAAAGTTAGGCTACAGCTAACAGGATGAAGTTCAATATGGACAAATGAAAAGTGCTGCACCTTAGGAGGAATGATCAAAAACACAAATACAAAATGGGGACACATGGCTGGATGGCAGCTCTGTGGAAAAGGACTTGGGAATCTGGGTAGACTACAAAGGTGAATGCAATTTTGGGCTGCATCAATAGAAGCATTACATGCAAGACAGAGGAGCTGATATTGCCTCTCTACTAGGCACTGGTTAGGCCTCATCTGGAGTACTGTGTGAAGTTCTGGGTTCCACATTTTAAAAAGGACATGGAGAACTTAGGGAGAACTTAGGGATGGTTCAGAGGCAGGCACCAAAAATGATGAGGGGCTTAGAAGACAAGTCATATGAGGAGAGGATGAAGAAGCTAGGTTTGTTCAGCTTGTGGAAAAGGCACTTAAGAGGAAACATGATAGCAGTCTTTAAATACCTGAAGGGCTGCCTTATAGAAGAGGGAAAGCACCTTTTCTTTCTTGCCCTCCCCCCTTCCCTTTTTCTATTATATGTGTCAGGGTGTGTTTAAGCCTTCCCAGAGGTATTGCGTGTGGGCTATAGCCAAGGTTGGGGACATCAACTGGGGTGTACTGATTCTCCTGCTAGTTTCCTACGTGGCAATCAGTAATCACTTGGGAGTCAAGGAGACTGGTAGAAGTCCGCTTCCCTCAGTGACGGGGTTTTAACTGGTGCGGATTGCATAATGTGTTTTTGCATAACTTAAGAAAGCCTCTTAAAGGTATAGTTCCCCACAGTTGTTTGACCTAACTATGTGATGATGTGTAGAAGAAGCTTTCTTGATAAGCCTTGTATGACAGTGCTGCAAACACTTACAGACAGATGTCATCCTTATACAGTGATGACTCTCTGGATGTTCATGTTATTTCTTCTGTTTTATCTGCATTATTGGCAAAGTTTTCTTTCCATTATTTCTTATGGCTTGTTTCACATTCCTCTAGTTCCCTTTTTTTCATGTGTTCTTGCAATACAAAAGGAGTATACACATGCCGAATATTATTGTAGGCTATGAGGACTATGGCTATTTTTGTCTTACTTTAGTGTAAACATCATAGTTATCTTCATTACCCTTTGTACAATAAATGGGGTTATATCAAAAAGAAATCTTATAAAAACTACATGACGTTTTGTAATCTCAGTAACACAAGCCAGACAGTGCATTATGGAATGATAGCTGCATTTCCGTTGTCTGCAGGTACTTGTGCTCTGGTCTGGCCAGGTGTATTCTTAAGACCACCTCAGGCATTTTATTATCATTTTGCTATGTGCTACCTATTGAATTAGAATTATTGGCCTGTAGAATTCTCTTGTGTTGCTGAGACATGCTTTTAGCCCACACATATGGTCTTCAGCAGAATTCTTGTTAACTCCAATATGGAGTTAACATATAGGCAAGCTAATAAAAATTCTTAGCCACTGTGTAAAAGAGCAGGTGTAGCAAAACTCCTAGATAAGTGGACCTTGATGGACTGAACCTGGGACTTCTGTGTCCCAAAGCAGGAGAATATAATACTGAAGCTAAAAGATTAGCAGTGCTGACTTGAAGGGCAATAGACCCTTCTTGCAGACCCTTTCAAGTTGCTGTAAAGGATGGGAGGAGCAGGAACAAAGGCATGTTTGGCTCTTCAGTGGACATTCCCTCTAGAGAGCTTGTTCTGAGCTTTAGAGTAGTGGGACCTGGATCATGGCTTCTTAGCCATGAGTGGCTTTTCAGCTTACTATGGCAGAAAATGGTCTCAGTTACTAATTTATTTTTAAGTGTCTGTTTTGTGCATGTCTTTCCTGCAATCATGAATAATGCAACACAAGCAACAACTTCCTCCATCAATGATTGTACAGGCACTACGTTCTTGTATGTATTCATCTTTATGGAGTATGTGCTGTTTTGGCTTTTTGGGTAGCATGTGTCCTTTGAGCCAATCAGGACTGCCAAAGCATCTGTTTTAGAGGACCCAACAGTTTAGATTGGGGTGGGCAATTATTGCGGGTGGAGGGCTGCTTACCCAGTTTTGGCAAGCTGTCGAGGGCTGCATGGGTAGCCCTGCTCCTTGACAGGTGCCCTGCCCCCTCATCACCATCTTGGGACCAGTGTCCCAATGTCTTGGGACCAACGTCTCAGGGTCAGCAAGGCCCAGAGTGGGGCACAGGCTGGCAGAAGTCTGTGAAGCCAGGCTGGGCCGCACCAACAGGGAGGGGAGGCGCTGGCTTGGCTCCATAGAGCCCCTGCTGGCTAGGACCCTGTAACCCTGCTGCCCTGCTCTGGGCCCCATTGGCACTGGCCCTGTGCACCCGCTCCCACTTACTCCCAGTGCCTCCCCAGCCTCGCGGTACAGGCGGCAGCGTGCAGCTCTGGCCCTCTGCTTGCCGGCAGGGAACGAGCTGGTGCTGAGCCTGGGGAAAAGCAGCCCCTCCTCCACCCTGTGGCCAGCGCTTCTTGTTGCAGCTGCTTGTAGCCTGTGTGGAGCTGTCCTGAGCAGGCACAGGCAGCACCACGTGGGCTGCGAGTGGCTGCAGTGCAGGGCGCGGCTAGAGTGGGCGAAGGGCCGCTTTTCCCATGCTCAGCACCAGCTTGTAACCCAGCCCCGCTTGCCAGCCTGGGCCCCGCGCTGGCTCTGGGCTTATCTGTTGGAGCTGCGCATGGCGGCAGCAGCTGCAGCCCTCCAACCTTGCTGCACCAGGCAGTGTTTGCCACCGTTGCCTCTGGGCTGCTCGGTGCACAAGCTCCAGGGAAGCAGCAGCAGGAAACACTACCCATCACGGCAAGCAGGGGGGCCACAGTAACTGCTGCTATGAGCAGCCCTGACAGGCAAGCCTGTCATCTCTGACATGAACCAAAGCCTATCATTTCTGTTATGAACCAACTCTGTCTTTTCTGACACGAACCAAAGACAAATGCATATTAATTTTCTAAATTTTTTAGGGGCCCCTCAGGCTGGATAAAATGGCCTTGCCTGTGGGCCATATTTTGCCCACCCCTGGTTTAGAGCCTTTTGCACTCCACCATTTACAGCAGTACCACTGGATGGAAGAATGAACCCTTGAATAGGGAATGAACCCTCGACCTTGCGTTAAAGTACATATGCCTCTGGTCTGAGTTGCAAACTATAGGCTTATAAATCTGTACAACAAAGATGTTCTTTGGCCAGTGTGTTGTTATACAGGTATGATCTGTGCTTTGTTCTGACATCATGTCCCCTTCCTTTTTTAGCCACTGTGCCAATTTGCTTGTCTTTCAACAAATCCCCTATGTTTTAGTGTTAGTTCAGAAACATGATATAGTTTGCAGGAGAAATGACAGTCAGAACATCATCATTCAATTCTGCTATTGTGGAAATCTATTTTCTACAGTTCTTTTCAGGAGAAGGTAGTGCAGTATATTACCATGCTTCCCAACGCAGCTAAGAATGTCAATGATAGTTACTGTCTGACAGTGACTTCCTGTATTATGACTGTCCACTATGGGGAAATGTTATTACCTATTGTAAGAGAGTAAAAACCTCACTGCTCACTCTTGAATGTTTCTAAGGCTAAGTGTATTAGTCAATATGACTGTATCTTGTGATATGCTGATGCCACCTGAAAATATCATACTTTATGTTTATCTTCTGCAGGAAGAAAATCAATTTGATGTTCCCCATTTCTGATGTAAGTGCATGAAAAATGTTTCTGAAAATCCAGGTACTGAGAAAGATTATGTAAGTGCTGGAACAGGTGCACAAAAAGGTTCCTAGAATTGGATGTGCATTTCCAACCCATTTTCACCACTGAAGTAAGACACCCTGATCGGTAATTCCCAGAATCACCTCCAGTGACTGTCTTAAAAATATGGTATTTGTTTCTTCCATCTCTCTTGTAGAGTAGGTGATTTTAATGAAGTTGATTACTTTTGTACAGAGCTCAGCCACTTTATTTAAGATCTTTCAGAGCTCAGTAATGTATCCTATCTGGTTCTGATGACTTGTTTGTTCTTCTTTTATAACTTATATAACATCTGTGGACCCCTTGATTCCAGACTTGCTTGAGCCTTCATATTACCTTCACTCATTTTATATCTTGACTTTGTACATCCCTTTCTGTTTAGATTTATATTTTTTTCCTTTTGTGTCTATCTTACGATACGTTCAAGAAGCTCCTTTGGAATACACAATATATTATCTAAGAATTTCCAAATAAATCTGTTAACTAGAATGAATTAGAATGAATTAAATACTATAGATGATTATTACATTTAAACTATAGTGATTTATACAATGCAGTGTACTTGGATGCACATCAGATAAGTGCATAATTTAACTGCAGAACGCAATACCACTACCAACTTTTTGCCTATTGCTTACATTACAACATATGGTATCTTTTTGTACACCAATTGTAATTCTTATTAATATTAGAAGTTTAGGAAGGTTTAAGCCCCACTGTCTGCTTTGTAAGATAACTGTATTCTATTCCTTTATAGAGCCATCAATGGCAAAGCTTCTAGAGCAGCCCTGAACTTGAGTGGATCAACAGTGCTTTTATAGGCCTAAGGCCCTCTGAGAAACAAGGTAAGAACTTTAATGAGCTGCCAAAAGCTTAGACCTCACTGTTCCTTTAGTTAATGAGTATTGTTTACATGGAGTTTGGGCAAGTGCATGGCCTTTTTTCAGTCCTAGTACACTGAGTTCTGTAGCAACTAACCATGAAGGGAAAAATATGAAGAAACTCTTTAAAAATCAATTTGATTTAATAGCAGTCCATAAAAAACTATTGCTTGGCTTTACTACAGGACACAATTTCTTTGTGGACTTTAACTATGCATTTCCTTACATATTTGGATTGAATTCAGGATTTCCTGGGATAATAACAATTTGGGGATAATACTAAGTTTTAGGATAATTACAATATCCATACTTTTTAAAAACCATTGAAATAAAATATATGTGTTGTATTGTCCCAAATACAATAAATGGCTTTTAATTTTAACATGCTGATTCATTTGTGCCACAGCAGCACAGGATGTTGGCCAGGTAAGCTGGGTTTTACAGGTGTTTCTACCGCCAAAATGGCACAAAGCAGCTGAAGCAGACTGATGATTCTAGTCTTTATTGTGCAACTGGCACTGGTGGCATTAGTGAAACTTATGTTGTGTATGGTGGTAGTAGAGACCACCTCTTAACCTTGTGTCTCTGCACGTTATGGGCTTTCCCTGTGCTCCTGCTTCTCTTCCTTCAGCAGTACTGCCTCATTGCATGATGTAGCAAGGACTATAGTGCCAAGGTGAACTTACAAAGCACTGATGTGTTCATTAGTGAACACACTAATGATGTGTTCATTAGTGAACGCTGATAAAGAACAGCTCTTGTTCTTTAAGGAACAATAGCTTTTGGGTCACATAAGCTACCAGTGAGAACTCTTGATACACCATGGAGCTAACAGAAATGTAACATACAAATTAGCTAAAGAGGAGGGGCTGAATTACATCCAGCATCCTAATGGTCCCATTCCAGACTAACCTGAGCATTTGGCTTGGTATTATCTGTAGATTGTGAGATCATAGCAGGAAGACAGTTGACCCCTTTGATATTTACAAAGAATCAAGTATTTTTATGAAGGCATAGTTTCAAGTTTTGTTAATTGTGAGGCACATGTGGTACTTTCCCTAAGATTACACCTCTTATTCTTTAATCACAAAAATAATTTGAGAATTTACAGGTAAACCTATGAAGTAGCTTAGGGTTAAAAGTGTATGGACTAAGAAATATTGCACCCACTGTTATTTTTTTAATATTGCCTTTCAGCTGCTCAGTAACAGAATGACATGCACACTTCAAAATTGTTTTATCTAGTTAAAATTCACTGACAATTTATGCAGAGACTATATTGAAACAAATTATGGGGAAGATTAATAGCAATTTTTTTCTATAATTGTCATATTAGAAAAAATGTTATCTTTGGTAAAAATCCTAACATTGACCTTTGACACTGTGCAAAAAACCATATCATTGTTATTAATGTATTCTAATATTTGCAGCTCCAGTTTAGATTATACTGGGCTTGTCCACGTGAGACACTTAATGTGCAGAAGATTAATTCTACTCACACAGCGAGCGGGCACCTTCTAGTCTCGCCTGTCACATCTTCTTGGTTGAAATAATAAGTTGGTAGGCTGCCCGCAAATTTGTGTGGTCACAGTCCTGCTGAACTGCACTAGATCCTGCTGCCCTTGGATCCCTTGCTGGGACTTACTCAAAGTCCATGCCTCTCGAGACACCTTGAGCCTTATTGGCTAGATAGATGGCTCCAAATCCATCCCTTTACCATGCCCCAAGCCTCACAGATGGTATTTAGATGTTGTCTCCAGTGATGAGGCCTCAGCTTAGTTTGGCCTCTTGTTGTCCTTGGACTCTTAGCGTCAGTAACTTTACCCTCTGGCACTGAGGTCTCCTCACCCTCTGCTGCTGCACCCTCTGGCGCTGGGGCTGTGCATGGTAGTGAGCCCCAAATGAGGCCTCCTCCTCCCCACTAGACTCATCCCAGTCCACCAGATTAAACAACAACAAAAATATGAGCTCCTGGGCTATAACCTAACAATAATAACACTGATGACACTGGAGACCCCACCCTTCACCTTTAAAAGGGCCAGTTTCTCCCTCAGCACTGTGTGCCTCCTATCCCCAGATACTTTAGGTGCACCTAGAGCCCATTAGTCTTACCCGCAGCCAGATAGACAGCCAAGCATCTCCATGAAGCTTTTATGCATGAACTCCTTTCCCTCTGGCTGCTGCCAGAGAACTGATTGCCTCCAGCCCCAGTCCTGGGGTTTCTATGTGCCCAGGGCCTTGCCTTCTTCTGGTCAGCTGACCAGGTGCAGGTGCAGGCTGATTCCCTCGTTAGCCTGCTGCCATAGCAACCTGCACCTGTGGGGTTTCTGCCTGGCTCCTGGGGTCCTCTCTCTGTTATTACAGGTACTAAACTTAATATGCCATAATTACAACACATTAATGAACATGAGATGCACCATTTTTTAAATATAACATTCATTCATGCTGCCCCCACCCCAAATCACCTTCATTACTAAATGGCAGAATTAAGGTTATTGGTGTACCCTAATTGAACCTATTCATATCTTAGAATGTAGGTTTTTAATAAGCAGTGTAAGAGTGATGTTCTAGCCATGATGGTACAGAAATTACGTGAAAGGCAAGGAATTTCTTAGGTTGATATTTTTTATTGGACCACATGTGTAGTTGGGATTAAGTTAGACTAGCTTTCAAATGCAAGGCATTCTTCCTCAGATTTTTAATAATACTTTGGTCCTTTATTTGTAGATTTCTTGATTTTACAGAAGTTGTAGTTGGGGATACTTGCAACCCTCCTACGATGTATTTTGCCTCAGATTAGTGATGTCTACAGTAAATTTGAATTCCATTTTAACAGATTTGTTGCTTGGGATTTATGCTGGGGTCACTAAACTGACATTTAGGCCCCTGACTGATGTTAAAGTAAAGGCATAATGGGATCTGATGTGGGATCTTGACAATAGCACTTCCCAGCATGCCAAACGTGTTGCAGAAGACATGGTTGTGGGGCATTGAATCAGATCCCATTGCATAATATTGCTGGGAACCCTGGTCAGCAGGAGGGGCCCCCACCTGAAGGAGAGCATTATGCACCCTCCCCTCACCCCCCCAAATGGGAACCTCATTAGCTCATCAGAGTTGCTGGCTGGCGTAGCCTCCAGAGGTCCCTTCCAGAACTGATTTTCTGTGATTTCATGACTCCTGTTCAGCTGAAATGGGATTTATCTCGGGACCTGTGGATAGATCATGCTTTTTTGTTGCAGTTTTCAAATCCTCACCTTCCTCAAAGGGAAGGGACAATTCATTTCCTAAGCAAACGCAAATTTTAGGCTTTGTCTACGTGACTATCTGAATGACCATTCCTGGAACACTAGTCAGTACACTGCTCTTGATCAGCATGCAAAAGTGAGGGGGTAAATTCACGCTTGCAGCTGATGATCTTGAACCTTCTGTCCCCTATGTGTTCAGTGTGGCTTCACCTCCTCATTTTGAGGTCTGGTACATATGGAGAGGGAGAGGATGGGCAAGATGTGCTTGAGAGCAGTGCCTTTCATTTCTCCTTGGGAAGTGGTGTAGACTAGGAGAGAGGGCAATTATTTGGGCTGGAGGGCCACAGCATGGGTGGGGGGAGGCAATTGATTCTATCCAACCACCGGGCCCATCTGCCCCTCACCTATCACTGGGAGCACTGGATGGGCAGGAAAGCAGGTCTAAGGGCAGGGTGGGCTTGCCTGGGTGGATGGGAGGGGCTGCAGGTGGGTGGGGATGTGATAGGTGTGCCGGAGCAGGTGTGATAGGTGGGCTGGAGGTGGGGCCAGGATCATGGGGCATTGACAGTGCAGGGCCAGGGCCAGGAGCAGAGCTGTGATCTGCTCCCTGGATGTCCCCCCACTTGGGTTGTTCCTCACTTTGAGGGAGTGTTAAAGGGCTTTGCAGTGTGTTGCTTTGTCAGGCCCATGTAAAGGGGTCTTCATATAAAGAAGAACAGGGTCTTGTGTCTTTTTAATTTCAGCGTTTATGAGTAAAGATTGGTTTAATTTGTAAATCCTAGAGACAGCTGTTATGTTACTGTGTTTTTGCTGCATCTCTCTCTTGCTCTTACTTTTTTTTTAAAATTTACATAGTTTTGGGTGATCTAGCGGATTTTTTTTTTTAAAGAAAACAGACTGTAGCATAATCTACTTTCCTAGACAGACAAAACTCTTCAAAATAAAACACCCTCTCTCACACACACGCATCCCACACAAGAGACAATTCCATTGAAGGAGAAAAAAATTGTATTTGGCAATGTGCCTCTCAACATTATCTGATGTACAGTATGTTGTTATCCTTAGATGGTCTGTTATTGTTTTCCCCCTCCCAAGCAACTCAGCAGCAGCCGCATATGTGTGAGTTGTTTATGCTGTATATTGAACTCTGTCTTAGCAGTATGACAACATGGTTGAGGGGATAATACCCTAGAGTAAATATCAGGGAATCGGGGTTTGTGATCAGGTTTATGACTTAGCAGCATGTAAAGTTGGACAAGGCACTTCGTGTCCCCATTTCACTTCTCTGCTTTTTTTGTGCTTACACTGTAAACTCCTCTGGGCAGGGGCTGTTATTATGTGTGAGCAGGCTGCCTGGCACCAGCACCACAGGACTGTCTTCTTGGGGATGGCCTTTGGGTGCAAAGTTGCCATTAGGAACAATAGAAAGAGCAACTTTATGACCAGAAACACAATGCTCTACAGACCAACATTCATTGTGATCAATTATATTTGATATTTTTCTTCCTCCTTATGTTGGGAGCTCTTCATAAAGTCATTCAGAGAAGCTACTTACGCATGAGGGTGTTACTTATGTGGAAAGAATAGGCCATGTATTCAGCTGGTGTAAATCATTGTAGTTCTAATGAAGCCAATGGAAGTAGGCCGACTTGCACGTGCCAAGCCTCTGGTTAAATATTTACACATCATATAAATCATCATCAGCTGCTGTTTCCTATCATGACTTAAAGGAATATATTTTTAAATTCCTCCAAAATCTTTTATAAAATTAATACTCATATTAACTCTGTGGTGAGTAGACAAAGTGATTAACAGACAGAAGGCATGGGGCTTGATTCTGCAATACCCTATGCCTTGTGCAGTCATTTATATCAAAGTGAATTAAGTTAAATATGTGTAGAGTGCAACCAGTCCAGAACAGCAGCATTCTGTAACTATTCTGTACTGGTGTAAAATACTGCATATGGTGCAAGGAACAATTAACTGGGTTTGTGGCATGAGATCTTCAGCTGGTCTCATTTTGAATTCAGTAGAGCTTTACTAATTGACACCAGTCAAGGATTTGGTCTGTGGTCTTAATTTTAGGGCCCATTTTTGCATACAGTCATGTGCATGAGTGTGCTTGCTTGTGTGTGGCATTCCACTGACTGCCAGTGAGTCCAGGCTAGTGTGCCACAGTGGCAGCGAGGGAGTTCTGCTGCAAAGTGGCCTGTTGCTCAGTGGCTGACATATGGTAGCAGTCACTTCATTTCTGCATATATACCTCACTGCTCCCTCTTAGCTTTCTCCCTGGTGGTACTGACAGGGGATACATAGCAACCAAGAAAGATCAAGAGCAAAAGGAAGCCCAGTTTGATCAGTTGGCGAGCAAAATTTGTTGGTTCAGCAATCCATTATTCCAGGAAAAAAAACCCCACCCAATAAAATAGCATGACAATTGGGAATTTAAAATATGGCACAAGGGCCTCAGGTATTGGTGGGCTTTTATTAGCCACATTGAATGGGTAGTAAGGTTCAAGTGACTGAGTGAAAACACCAGTGCTGTCATGGCACAGTTGCTTTGATTCAGAAGTAACCATTGATCCCTGCTCTCAGAAAATAGTCTGCAGCTTTGTGCATGAAAATTGTACCACTTTAATTATCCTGCTATAGTTGAAGTGATACAACCCTCTAGTGTGAATGCAGTTTCATTAATACAGCTTACTCCTATATGGAAAAAGGAATAAGCTATATTGGTCACATGCATCTTTAGACTGGTGTAACTACATCAGCACTAGGGCTTGTGCTGGTGTATCTGCTATTGTTTTTAAAAAATTACACCCCTAACCAACACAGATATATAGTTATGGGCACATTGTTCAAGTGCAGGCCGGGCCTTAGTTAGGATTGGTCCATACACAAATTTCATAGAATCATAGAACTTAAGGGCTGGAAGTGACCTCAAAAGATCATCGAGTCCAACCCCCCTGCTCTGGGCAGGAATACTGCTGAGATCAAATAAGCCCAACAACATGTCTGTCCAGTCTCCTCTTGAAGATTTCCAGTGGAGGACAAACTTTATGAGGAAAGACTAAGGAACCTGGGACTGTTCAGCTTGGGGAAGAGAAGACTGAAGAGGAACTTTGTGGCTTTCTATAAGTATGTAAAGGGTGAATATTGGGAGAAAAACTGTTCACTAGGGTTCCCCAAGGCAGGGCAAGGAGCAATGGCCATAAACTGTTAGAGGATGGTTTCAGATTGGATGTAAGGAAGAACTTCTTTATGATAAGGGTGACCAAAATCTGGAATAGACTTCCCAAGGAGGTGGTGCAAATTTGCACTAGCTTATCTTAATGTGTTTAGTTAAACAATGTAAATGACTGCCTAGCCATTTTAAAACTGCAGTAAACTATATTTATATAGAGAATCAGTTAGCAACAGATTGAAGTTAAACTGGAATAGTTGTCCACATAGGATTTTGAACTGAATTGATTGGAACTAAATTCACTTATAGTGCTCATTTTAAGTACCGATATAGCTTGCATCTATGCAAGCTCAATGCATTTGGCTAGTGCTAGGAATGATCTATCCAGAGATGATCCTGTTTTGAGCAGGGGGTTGGATTAGATGACCTCCTCTGGTCCCTTTTCAACCCTAATTTTCTATGATTGACAAGGCCTTATTTTGATGGAATTTCAAAGACTTTCCACCACTCTAGTTTTACTGTTCAGCTTCTCAAGGGACTGACTCTTGTGCTTAGAATTCCTTGTGCTGAGACGTGTAGAGGATGTGTAGATTTAGATTATATTTGAGGCAGAAGAAATGGTTAAAAGACTAGCTGCAATTTTTTTGCCAGAGCTGGAAGGCTTTG
The DNA here is from genome assembly GCA_030014935.1 of Caiman crocodilus. Lineage (NCBI taxonomy): Eukaryota > Metazoa > Chordata > Crocodylia > Alligatoridae > Caiman > Caiman crocodilus. The sequence continues at coordinate 110,348,186 of JAGPOW010000304.1, read as the reverse complement.
CTTTTCCTGCAGATGAGGAATACCAGATGGAGCCTATAGTAGAGTTGCCCATGAAATGAGGAAAGAGAACATTCTAGTCAGGGGAGGTGACCATTCTTGGTATGCTGGGAATGCTGATGGAAGAGCCCTCTCTTAGGACACTACACAAGTCCATCTGCTTTTATTTATTAATTCCTTTCGTATTCCATGGGTTTTGTTGTTGTTGTTCTTGTCAGCTGGATTTTCCTTGAGGTATTTTGACCTTCCTCTTCATTATGAGAAGGTTCCCTCCCCTCCAGCTAGGAATGCAAAATTCTCCTTAAGAACTGAAGGGATGCCATACTGGGTAATATCACAGGTCTGTTCAAGCCAGTATCCTGTCTCAGTGGTAGACAGCAGACACTAAGAAAAAGGGCCGATCCAGACTTGTTTTTCCGTTGACCCTAACTTCCTACAGCAGTGATTCTTAACCAGGCTACTGTGGCATCTTTGGTTGCCTTGAGGTCCTAGCACTGTTAAGTTGGCAAACGTGATTCATAAGATAAACCCAGAGATTTCAAATAGAAATCCATAATTATGGTCTTTCTGAGTTTGTTGCAACAGAAAACTATTCTTTTTCTGCAGTCAAAGCAGAGTGAAAACTAAGAGCTGGCATTTTTTGAGCAGTCCTATGAGTCTCTCCAGGGGTGCCTCAAGTCTAAAAAGGTTACAAACCACAGTCCTACAGCTGCCACCATTCAGAGGCCTAGGAAGTCCTAATTTGGAATTTGCCCTCCTCCTAACTATCATGTTTAATACCTACAGATGAACTTAATCTCCATGATGGACCTATCATTCTTTCTGGCAAATTAGTAAAATTTGGGTCCTGTTATTGACTGTGGCTTCAAGAGGCTGAGTGTGTTGTTTGTCTTCAAATTCAAAGATGACCATGACATCACTGGTTGGTTTGGTTCCTGTGAATATGTGAATGGCTGATCAGGCCAGTTTGTACTTTGAACTGTTTATGTCACACTGAGCAATAGGTGCTGCTTTGTGTTGCTTGATCAATAATGGACATGCTGTTGTTTTGAGTTTTACACTGTGCTTCTGCTTTGCCTCAACAGTTCTTCTCTTCTCATAGATGGTAGCTCCAGTATGAACGAGACTTTGCCAGAATGGAACGATTATGAGTGATATCTTCCCAGGACTTCAGGTCAATGTTGAAATATTTCAGGGATAACTTGATAGAGTCTTTGAAGCATTTCTTCTGGCCTCCCTGAGAGAGCTTTCCCTCCTTTAGCTCACCGTAAAAGATCTTCTTTGGCAGTTGCTCATCTGACATCCTGGTGACATGACTGACACATCTCACTTGTATTTTCATCAACAGAGCGTGGATGTTTGGAATGCCTTCTTGAGGAAGAACCTCAGCACCTGGGACCTTGTCTTGCCATCTTATTTTTATCAGTTTCCTCAAACAGCCCATGTGAAAGTGGTTCAGCTTCATAGCGTGGCACTTGTATACCATCTAGGTTTCTCATGCATTCATCAGAATTGGCAGCACAATGGCTTTGTAGACCTTCGGTTTTGTTTGTTGACTGATGCCTCTGTGCTCCCACATATCTGCATGTAGTCTGCCAAAGGCCATGCTTGCTTTATTAATTCTAGCATTTGTTTAATTATCAATGTGAACTGCACATGATAGTGTACTGCCGAGATAGGTGACTTTGTCCACTGCCTGGAGGGTCTGGCCATTCACTGTGATGGTAAGCTCTACATAAGACTTTTCTGGTGCAGGCTGGTGCATCACGTCTGTCTTCTTAGCATTGATTGTGTGTCCAAAGTTGTCACAAGCTGAAGAGAAATGGCCCACGCTCAATTGCATATCAGACTCAGATTTGGTATTCAGAGAATGGTCATCAGCAAATAGATCGTGAATAGTCACTTCCGGTAACCTCATCTTTGCCTTGAGTTTCCTCAAATTGAAGAGTTTGCCATCCATCCAGTAACTGATGTCAGTCTCAGTGTCACAGTCACAAAAGGCATCTGTAAGCATGGAAAAAAATATCATACTGAAGAGGGCTGGGGCCAGCACACATCCCTGCTTGATGCCATTGGTGTCTGAGAGTGGTTTAGATGCCTCACCATTATCCCCAATGTGAGAGAGTATACCATCATAGAATTGCTGAACCATTTTTCTGGGCAACCTCATTTTGCCACGATCTTCCAAAGGCCTTCCTGACTGACTGTATGAAACACTTTTGTCACGTCAGTGAAAGTCTTCTGCAGGTTGGAGTTCTGTTCCTGGCATTTCTCTTGAAGTTGACAAGCTGCAAACACCATATCTATGGTCCCATGTCCTTTCCTGAAACCACACTGACTCTCAGGCAAGAGCCCTTGTTCAATGTGTTGCACAAGGCAATTCAACAGAATTTTGGTGAGGATTTTACTGGCTATTGACAGCAAGAAGATGCCCTGATGGTTGTCACAGGATTGTTTATTGCCTTTCCACTTGTACAACTGGATGAGGGATGCATCCTTGTATTCCTGGATTATAGTACCTTGAGTCCACATTGACTGAACTTTTCCAGTCAATTTCAAAGCCATGTGCAAGCCACCAGCCTTACAGACTTCTGCCGGTATCGTATCTGCTCCAGGTGCTTTACCATTTGACAGCAGGTTAATTACTTTCACAGTCCAGTCAGCGTTGGAGGATCAGCAAGAGATATGTTAATGCCTACCTGGGGCAGTCAATCAGTTGCCTCCTCATTAATAGATGATTGCTGATGGAGCATGTTGTTGATGTGTTCTGCCCATCTCTGAAGTATCTTTCCTTTATTGATGAGTGGTGTGGTGCCATCAGCACTCAGTATTGGAGATGTTTCTTATGACTGTGCCCCTTAGATTGTCTTCAGAGCATTATAGAAGTTCTTCATATTGTTCCTGTCTGTTTAGAACTGAATCTCATCCGCCTTGCTCAGTCATGAGTTCTGCATCTCTCTGAGTTTGCATTGGACGATCCTGTTGATGTTATTAAAGGCTGCCTTCTTAGATGTTGAAGTGCTGCATTCTAAGCGTGCCTTATGGAGCCGATGTTTCTCCTTCAGTAGACTTCCTATGTTAGTATCATTTTCATCAAATCAATCTTGATGTTTACATGTGTTAGGACCAAGAGTATTGGATGCAGCCAAATAGAAAGAATCTCTAAAGGATGCCCAATGTTCCTTGATGTTATTGGAGTTTACATCACTTGTTACTAGTTGGCTGCACAGTTCTCCAGCAAATGCCCGTCTCATATTCTTCTGTTTCACTTTGGAGACTTTGAGCCTTTTTGGGTGCTTTTTTGCCTTGCGGACATCTACTATGATGTATCCGGATATTCAGCTTGGATACTAAGAGCCTGTGGTCAGTCCAGCATTCTCCACTTATCATGGCCTTTGTCACTCTGACATGCTGTCTGTCTCTTCTCCTGATGATGACATAATCAATGAGATGCCAGTGTTTGGAGTGCGGGTGCATCCAAGATGTCTTGTGGTTTAGCAAGGAGAGGTGTGATGTGTTGTTGATGAGAAGGTCATGTTTGGTGCAGTTCCACAGGAGGAGGAGCACATTGTATTTCCCAAAGCTATTTTTTGATGATGCCTGACTATGCCTGGTGATCTGTGCCAGCTCTAGCATTAAAGTGACCAAGGATAGTGAACTTATCTGCCTTCAGCACTTCTGTGATAAAAGACTCCAGATCTTTGTAAAATGTGTCCTTAATCACATCTGGGTTGGTCATAGTGGGTGCACAGGCACTGACGATAGTTGCACACCTTTGCCAGACAGTCGGAGTCTCATTAGTATGAATCCATCATTCACTCTTTGAGGAATTTCTAAGTTTGCTGACTAGCTGTGTTTTGACAGCAAACTCAACTCCAGCTTCACATTGCTCTTCTTTACTATAGCCACTCCAGGAGATGGTGTAGCTGGGTCCTTTTTCAGTTAGTTGTCCTTCTTCAGCTAGGTGAATTTCACTCAGGGCTGCTATCTGAATGTTGAATCTGGCCAGTTCTCTACCAACTAGAGCTGTTCTTCTCTCTGGTGTATCTACTGATGTATGGTCCATTAGCATGTGCACATTCCAAGCCCCAATGGTGAGTGGTGTCACCTTTGTCTTATTTGTCTTTTTGTGTGGTTTTTGACCACTGTAGTGGGATCCCATTCAGCTGTGGTATGCTGACCAGGATTAAGGTGAAGCAGACAATGTTTAGGCCACCTTTTCTTGTCCCTTCCTCATGCTATGAAGGTGTGAAGTGTGATCCTAAATAAAGCTGCTCACTTACTTAGGGGGCTGCTGAATTCTACTGCTACTTTGGTCTAGTGAAAAGTGACTGTACCCTGAGCTGCCTATGTGCAGGTCTGCAGCTACAGCTACCAGTGTTTCCACACCTGCTGCTTTGCTGCTTGCCCATCACCACAGGACTTGAGTGTGTCTATGGGGGGAAGTAGTCATGTCATGACTTGTGTGTGAGTTGGATTTAAGTGAGGGAAAGTCTCACAGTTACTCTTACTCTCTCGTCCAGGCCTGTCTGAATTCAGTGGCATGACAGAGTTGAGACATCTGGGGACAAGCCTGGATGTAGCTGATGGCCATCAGATCCTGCATCACCTGAACTGATGCCCTACACACACCTCTCGCCATCTGCCTTCACAGCTGGGGAGATGAGCATATCTGCTTGACCACATGATCCACCAGAGCAAACTTTGCAGAGGGAGCCAGGTATAGCTGTCTGTGGCAAAGTGAGGCTCCCCACCTAGCCACAGTGCTAGGTTCCCAACTTGCCTTTGGGCACACCCCCCCCCATCAGGCCTCAGTCACACGCACATTCATACTTCCTGATACATATAGACATACTGGGAGCTCAGGCCTCTGGTTTTCCTTCCTCCCCGACTGGGGCTCTTCATCTCCACCCCTTTCTGGGGCCACCCCTCACCAGGGTATGCTTATTCCCTCACTCAGGGCTCCACACTGCCTCCTTCACTTGGGGCCACAGGGCCTCCCTTCCCAGTGGGCTCAGGTGGCCATAGCCATGCCTGGCCCCAAATACCTTTCAACAGGGTTTTGCACCTCTGCTCAGGTGGCCTCAGCCATGCCTGGCTCCCACTCTACCTCCTTGGGGTCTCTCAGGGTCTTGCACCCCGCAGGGCTCAGGTGGCCTCCACCATACCTGGCCCCCCACTCTCTCTCCTCAGGGTCTTGCCCCCACAGGGCTCAGGTGGCTGCAGCTGTGCCTGGCCCCAACTGCCTCCAGTGTAACACAAACCCACCCGAAGGTGAGGGCTAGGTTTAAGGTGCCCCTACTTGCCTTTCACTGGGGTGATTACTCACCTGGCATTTCCTGGGGACTTCCACACCACTGAGAGCCCCACCAGGCCACACACTCCTGGCAGATGCAGTTTTAGGTCATGACCAGGAGCCTCCTAACCATTCCCTACAGCTTCTCCCTTACCTCCAGGATGTTATGAAGCCTCACAACCAGGCAGTATTGCTGCCTGAACAGCCAGCAGGGAACTGAGCTGTTTATATGGGCAGCCAGGGATCTAAAATGGCTGCCTCCATCAAGCACCTGCTGGCTGCTTGGCTCTGGTCTTAAAGTGGCAGGCACCCACAGTGCCCTGCCACACATCTTCCCCCTTTAAATGTGGCACCAGGGGAAAACAGGCTCCTCTTGGAGCCTGTGAGAGTCCTCAAGTGGCGAGCACCCACAAAGATGCTCTGTCACACACCTCCCCCCTTAAAATGATACCTTGGGGGCTTCACTTGGCTGCCTTCCCTGCTGGGCTCTCTGTCTGCTTACTGCAGCCCCTGCCATGTGGCGAGCACCCCAAAGGTGCTCCGCCACACTATGCATTCTGGTCAACAGTTTAGCGTTGCTCTTACTTTTATTTTGGAGTCAGCCCCCCTAGCCTTTCCCTACCAAGCAATAATGCTCAAGGCATTAGGGGCTTGGGTTTTAAGGTGCCCCAGACTCACATTTCCCTGGGGTTTGTCCCTGGTGACACTTTCTAGGGCTTCTCACCATAAGCAGCCCCACCACAGTGACCCCAAACCCCAGTAGGGTGCTGTTTTCGGTCATACCTAGGACCCCTCAAGAGGCTACTATAATACAAAAAATGGTAACAATATTAGACTTTTCATTGTATTGACAATAATATGTCAGAATGAGGAAAGATAAAGATTAATAGATGAGGCAAAAACATGTTCAGAAGAAATTAAATGAGACCAGTCCCACTCATCTGGGGAAAGAAGAGAGATAGAAATTATATATGATATATGCTATATGAATTGTTAGGATTATGATATATAAGTGATATATCTAAATTAAGAAAGAGTGGAAAATGTAGCAGCCCTAAGGTTGGCAAGTATTGTAAGGTACTAGCCATAAAAGGCAAGTGACCACTCTTTCTTTTAACATTCCCCAGTTGCTTCAGAGAAGCATGTAGATGTATGTTCATCACTAGGGAGAGAACAGATTAGTTTTCTCTTCAGAGGTAGGTTTTATCTGCACTACAGTGTTCTGTCAGTAGTGCTGTGTCACTACAAGTGTGTAAAGATCATGTCCTCTTGATGACATAACTATGCAGGAAAACCTGTAGTATAGACTCAGATATGCTGACAGATGCATGCTATTGTTGGCTTCACTCATGTCTTTTGGGGAGGTAGTATGTCTGAAAAACTTCTTTTGACATGTGCCACATCTGTATTAGGGAGCTCTGCTGACATAGATATGTAAACATGGTTATGCCAACAGAAGTTTCAATGAAGTAGACAAGCCTTGAACATTGAATAAGTACACATATCTTATTGGCTGAGCTAGGCATTATTGATGCAGGCCACAGTTTTCACATCCAGTCTTTCATTTAAGTTAGTTTTTGAGTATTGGAATGAGGTTAATTCCATTGAGCACCAGTTGAAGTCATTAGCTCAGAAAAACATCCCATAACAACAAGTTGGGCACTCAATACCACATAAAGATAACTGGGGACCACTTTTGAAAAAATCTGGCTCTTCAAACACCACCCAGGCCTGCTTTTGAAGTGAGACTCATGAGGACTCTGATGAACTGTCCACTCCACACCCTCCAGTTATGAGGTTGTTTAAATTGTGATCCTCAACATCCACAGCTGCAGGACAGGCTGAGCATATGCTCTGCAGTGAATATTACAGTCTTCCCCATACATGAGCTCTTTAATGTATGATGAGGAGACAGTGTGTGTGTGTGTGTGTATATATGCATTGACACTGGTTTAAGTTTGCTGCACAGTAAGTGGGAATAGTATACATGTGCAGGCATTAAAGTGCATTAACGCTGTGTGTGTACTGACTTGGGACTAACGTTACTCCCAAGTCAGTCCACACATACACTGTTACTGTGCAGTAAAGTGTTTACACGTGTGTTACTGCACAGTAACTAATGGCATGTAAATTTGATACCTGCATCATGATGCAGGTATCAAATTTACGCTCAAGTCAGCGTAAATCACCATATTTACTGCACAGTATGGGTGTGCATGTATAGACATGTGCCTGTACTACACAGTAATTTCAGTTACTGTATAGTAAATGTGCACATGTAGACGCACCCTGTAACAACAAGCATGCTTGTACCCACATGGTCAGAAGCAGAATTAAAATGTGTAGAGGAATCTGTTTTCAGTCAGCATTTTTTCTTTCCCCCTACCCTGTCTGACCTTTTTATGGCTGCTGCCGCTGTGCATTCTTACTTCTCTTTGCTTGGTTATCAGATGTCATCAGCAAACTCCACCTCTTTGAAAACTGGGGCTATAGTTCTTTGCCTTTACTTTTGTATTTGTGCTGCTTTTGAACCACCCAGAGACATCCCTCAGGCATGCAGTTTGTTTTCATGAACATGTTGGTCAGTTCTGGTTAGTGGGTGGATGAGGTAAGCTAATGCTACACTTATTAATGGTGCCCCATAAATGTGCTTTTCGTTGCAGAGTTTTAAACAACTTTCATTGCCATTAGCCAAATTAGCTGCTCGCGCAATAGAATATGTCAGACAAAAGATAGGGCTGTTCCCCAAACTGAGAAAAAGTGCTGCAGGCTATTTCATAAAGATCCAATCAAGTTTCTGAGTATTAAGGGCATCTGGTTTACTCTGTAATATAAAAGTATTTTGGTGTGGTCTTTTATGGACCTTTCTATTGCTCATGGAAGTGGAAATTTTGCTCAGTCTGATCTCTTGTTTGGCAAATACTTTATTAATACATTATCTCTTGCAAGCAGATCAACTCTGAGGCATCAGTTGAGCCCAGTAAGGGTACCATATTGCTGTTGAATCATGGATATAACAAGATGGGAAGATAGTAAATGCTCCCACCACAGCATCTTAGAGATGAATATTAACAGATGGTCCTTGGTTAGCACCCGTAGTTCTGGCTTTAACATTGTTGTCTTTGCCATGCCAACCTTTGAGTCAACAGATGCATTTGTAGGATGGCCGGCTGAGGGAACCAGTTTGTGGGCTGAACACACATGTGGCATGTTTGGAAAGCCGTAGTATATGATATCACTACCCCTTTGCAGCTGTGAACTGTTTTGCTTGAGGGTGAACTTTACGTTTGGGGTGTGCAATCATCCTTATGGTGGCAGGGCTCATGGATAAAAGGGAATACTTCTCAGCGCAGGTCACAAAAGTTGTTTGGATTGGTCTTTCTTTGAGCCTATGTTTTCTTTGTTTTCTACGGCCATCAGTGTTTTTTAGTGTTTCTGGTTTCCTGAAAAGTGTGGCTGAAGAATCTGGGCAGATTTTCACATGAATAAAATGCTGGATTAAAAGTGATACTATAATTCCATTTGCAGGCAGCAACGTGGTATTTAAAAGGTGTGAGCACAGCATCAGTGGAAGGGACTCTCTCACAGTGTGGAACACAGGATATAAATGGTAAAATAGCAGCTTCTTATATAGAGTGGAACTTAGTAAACAATAGTGGAGTAAAAAGTCTCTCTGTAACACAGTGTATATAAATGGTGGAGTAGCAGGCCTCTCTTCCAGTCTGGAATGCAATATGTAAACAGTGGAAACAGGTTCAGTGAAGAGCCTGTATAAAGGTTTAGTGTAAGTGCTTATAAATGGTGGAAACACTGATTCCATGTAAAGCACTTATTCCAATTGGGGCAGGGTGGGGAGGGAGTGTGCACGAAGGAAAGGTACAGTTTCATATTCTAGGTCAATGGGGTGGAGAGACTGTGTGTGTGGTGTTTGGAGTCAGGATGTCCTTTTAGAGTGTGCTACGTTTGTGTTTCTAAATGGGGATAGTGCTGAGGTCAGAGCTCACTCTCCTAGCTGTTGCAAGTCCCAGGATATCATAGTGCCTGTGTTACTGGCATCTTATAAATCCGGGTGCTGGATCAGTTGGAGAACTTCCTCTATTTTGAAGACCCTCACTGATATAAAAGAGAAGGAAATGGTGAGAGTAGGGGGAATGAGCGTTGTCAGTCCTTTTCTTAATTTTTCATACTCCCTACCTGCTCCATTGTTCAGGTCATCTGACCTGGTTTTGCAGATTGACTTAAACAGGAAACATTTATAACCTCAAAGAACTACAACTGTAGGCAGACAAATTAGCTTCCACTCATCTCAGATCCAGCTGTATGGTACTGTTTGTCAGAGACTGGCTCACACATCCCCTTTCCCCCAGACCCCTGAATAATGTAAAGTAAATGTCAGGACCCCTGTGGCACACACCTAGGCCTTCCAGGCTGCAGCACCAACAAGCAGCTGGCTGGGTGCTAGATTCAGCCCAGCCGGAGCCCTTCCAGGAGGTTCTCAGTGGGGGATCATTTGAGCCAGGGAACCAATGGAAGCCATAGGCCCATGATGGGAAGCCTTGTCCTAGCAACTGGTATTCATAGTCTTGCATGGGCAAATCTAGGATTTTGAAAAGAGGGCACAGATGGAGTGATACATCATCACAAATAACACAGCACATATTTTTATCCAGTTAAAAGGAAACTAGAAGTTTTACTAATATGGTAGCGGTCTAGTGCTGTATTATTCAGTGCAAAGCAAAAACAAATATAACTTGATAGGAATATGTACAGATTTGCTAGATTATACATAAAGTTAAAAAAAAAAACTAGGCAAAATTAAAAATAAATTATTTGATTAGTTCTGTAGTCATTATAGTTAAATGTACATCTCTTCTTCAGATTTGTATAATAAAATCTAGTTCTTGAGCATCTTGGCAGTGTATTGAAGAATTCACTGTCAGCTATTTCCAGAAAAGAGTTAATGTTCCCCTGAGTTTACATAAATACCTTTGAGTTAAGGTTTTTAGCTGGAGCTAAAAGCAATCTGTGGGGCTGTGAAATAGAAGAGAGAGATTTCCTAGGATAGCTAATGGATAGAAAAATTGCAGAAGAAAGGATAGTTTTATTAATGGAACTTCAAGACCATTAAAAAGCAGAGAGGGTCATTAACACCTGAGATTAGCAAGAATCAGGTACATTATAATGAGCCATGAATTCAACTGACTCACTCAGCACTGCCTGAATAGAAATACCACTACTTCTCCCAGGAACTGGCCTCTCTGAACCTACCAACTATGAAAATATGAAGCTATAAAGTTTTTTTGAAGTTTAGGTGTAGCAGGAATCAAAGCGGGGTGCAACTGTACCACTACAACCCCAAGAATCAACCCCTGTAACCTTGTGACTTGAAACTCTCTTGCCTTGTCTGTGACTTGCTTCTATCTCACCTCTGCCTCAGACCCGCCACCTTTGCCTGAGCCCTGCTTCTGTTCCTCCTCTGCTTTGTACCTCATATCCTGCTTCTGTCTACTTTATACTTCCTCAGCTCCTGACCACTGGCCTGGTCTTGACTGCTGGCATGATTTATCCAACTTAGATTGATACCTGGTACTGTGACCAAGGCTTGGGTTCTGGGCCTACAGTAGTGTAGCTCTTTGGTTTCCAAACTCTGACCCTCCCATGTTCAGGTCATAGTCATGATAGTTTTTTGGAATCAACACATGACCTCTTCCCTTAGGCTCTAGTGGTGGAGATATGGACCATGGCCCACCAGTGCAGTCTCCATCCTCATCAGAGGCCTTGGGGCCGCAGGAGCATGTTGCTGTCCTGCAGCAGCTCCTGGACCTGGTTGGCCAAATGCAGGAGAAAAATTGGGATTTGCAATCTCAACTCAGGGATGCTGAGACTATCAAGAATACCTTTGCAATGGCTGAACAGAAGCCTTTTGTGGCTTTCTTGATCAATGCCACTTTCATTTCCATGAAACACTCTCAGGAATATACTATGAACCAAACCAAAATAGGTCTGATTTTAAGTCTCTTCATCAGGAGAATCCTAGCCTGGGCCTCCCCACTGTTGGAACAGGACAATTCTATCCTCACAGATTGGGAAGCTTTACAGCAAGGATTTGCTTACCAGTTTGATGACCCAAATTGGGTTAGGACAGTAGAGTTGGTTCTAAGGAGGCTCTGTCAACTCCTGGACTCGACCACTGATTATACTACTGAATTTCAGCAGTGGGCAGTAGATGCAGGTTGGAACAATTCTGTCCTGATGCACCAGTTCTGGTCTAGGCTTTGTGAGAAAGTAAAAGACAAGTTGACCCAAGTGGATTCCCCATCTGATTTGGATGCTCCCATATGCATCTGCACCCAGATCGACAACCAGCCATGAAAGGACCCTGGAGTTCAGGGGGATTCAAGTGCCTGTGCCAGCTCATCTTCAACCCAGCTCACTTCACTTTAAGGAGCCAATAGAGGAAGAATTGAGTGAGAATGTCGCCACAGAGAACACCTGTATTTTTATTGTGGCTTCCTGGTTCATGGAGCATCCACAGATCCTGCCAAGATTCTTGTGAAACCCATGTGGGAATCAAAATTCCCAGGCCTTGTTGTGATCTTTAAGGCTTGTCAGGAAGTAGAAACCCTCTCAGTCTCCAACTGTGCTATACTGGCAAGGTCCCCTAAGAACAACCCAAGATCTTCCCCACTGCTACAAGCCCCCATCTAGCTGCACATACCTGGGGCCTAGTACTCATTACTCCTGTGGTGAGCTATGCTGAACTCTGATGCAGGGAATAATTTTATGGACTCTTGGGTCTGACCCAATGGGTCGGACTCTTGGGGTATGCATTCAAGCCAAGATCCCTTCCTTTCTAGTGGAGATCTTGGACAGGTCCCCCTTGGCATCAGGATCTGTTACTTAGCAGACAAGTCTCCTGGAAATGACCATAGGAGAACACCAAGCATTCCTTTGCTTTACTTTGGTATGGAATCCCTATTTTTGCTGGTTTGGGGAGCCCCCTGGCTAGCATATGACCCCAAGTGTCATTATCCTGCTGCGTAGTGAGTTTTGGGACTGAATACTGCCAAGAAAACTGCCTCTGGCCCCAGAAGCCATGATCCTAGAGGAATCCCAGGTGGAAGCTCAAGAGGTGGTATACTAAACCATGCTTCTTGCTTCCTTTCAGGGCAAGACAATCACCTACCCCAAAAATATCTTGAATTCTAAGATATATTTGAAAAGCAGAATACATACAAATTGTCCCCACGTCAAGAATATGGCTGTCCCATAGAGTTACAGCCAGGTGCCAAGGTGCTGTGGGGATGCCTATACTTCATATTCACTCTGAACTGAAGGCCCCTGTCGCAGAGCATTTGGGTGCTCCTATAAAGAGGGAAAGTGTATTGCAGAGTACTTAGGTGCCCTGCTCTGAAGAAGGAAAAAAAAAACTGCTAGGGAAAAAACCTAGCAGTGAGTAAGGAGCCCAGGTGTTGATCACTAGGGCAACCAGAGTAGTTAGTGCCCACACCTGCTAGCGGTCAGCTGACTGAATGGGTCAGGGCCTGGCTCCCTTATAAACCCTAGAGGCTGAGGCCAGGGGGCAGTTCCCTACTAGTAGCCAAGGGAGAAGGAGTTCTCTCAGGCAAGAGAGGGGAAGCCTGACTGCAGGAGCAGCATCTGACACTGCTGAGGAATGGAATATTCCCCGGTAGGCTGGAATGATGTTTTAGCTAGTGGCTTTAATTTATGTTACAGCCTAGGGGCTTCTGTTGTGTTGCTGCTTAAAGACTGGTGGTTTGGGTGAGGCTATTTGGGGGAGGAGGAGGCCTCATATGAGACCCCCCAGCAGTGTGGGGATCCCAGCACCAGCGAGGGTGCAGCATTCAGGGTGCACCGACCCCAGCCCCAGAGAGAGGGGGCAGCATTGGGAAGCCCCAGAGAGAGGGGGCAGCATTGGGAAGCCCCAGGGAAGGCACAGTGCCAAACAGGGCTGTGGAAAACCCGAGTGGCAGGGAAGGTGCAGGGTGAGACAGGGCCTCAGAGGGCCCAGTGAGGATGAGGGGGCCAAATTACAAGAAGGCCCGGACAGATAATGTTGGTAACATCAGCGAGGCATGGGCTGCGGTGTAGGGGAGGAAACGGAGCAGCAGATAGCGCCCCCTGGCATTGGGGCAGTAAAGGGGCAGCTTTCCCTTAATTAACATCAATTAAGCAATTAACAACAAGGCATGGCAGGAAAGAAGGTGGGCAGCTGGCCCAGGAACAGGTGTGTGAGCCACGTTTATATCGGCCTAGAGTGGGCATCTGTTACAGCCCCAAAGAAATATATTGAAGAAAACCTGGATTAAAGGGTTCAATGTGCCCATCCACCTCTTCTGCTAGGCTCTGGTTCTCTTTGTTAAGAAAAAAGATGGATTCCTTTCACTTTGCATTGATTACTGGGCCCTGAACCAAGTGACTGTCAAGAAATGTATCCTCTATCTCACATCCTCAAAGTTCTGCTAGAGTTTTCACTAAATTAGACCCAAGGGGTGCTTACAATCTGGTTCAAATCAGAAAAGGAGATGAGGAGGACAGGTTTCAAAACCTGCTATGGGGACACTGAATAGGTAGATCAGCTCATCAAGATGGCCTACTTCCTGCCCTGTTCACAGTTACCTTCTGTGGAAGCTGCCTCCTGATCTATGGCCTTCTGGATCATATCATCTCTGACCATGGGACCCAAGTCGCATCCTGCTTCTGGAAAGAGGTACCACCTCTTAGATGTTCACTTTCATCTTTCCACAGCATATCACCCTCAATCAGACAGGCAGTGACAATGAATAAACCAAGTATTTTAAAAGTACCTTAGATGCTTCCCAAACTGTCATCAGGACAATTGAGCTTCCTTACTACCTTTGGCTGAATGATGAGCAACATGCCTTGATAAAAAGCAGTCCTTTTAACTTAAGTTTTGGGTTTCACACTTGCTTCCACCATACAGTTTCTTCCCTCTTACTGGTCTTTGTTGCCACAGATCTTGTCAGGATCATCTATCAGGTACCATCTGCGATCAAGGTACACTGGGGGCTGCTAAAGTTTTCCTACAAAAAAAAAGGCAGATAGGCAACATCATGAAGCTCTCATTTTGGCAGCTGGCCAGTGAGTCTGCTTGTCCACAAGAAACCACTGCACTGGCTGCCTGATAATGAAACTAGATCACCTTCTGCAAGAGCTGGTTTCTGAGGTATAAGAAATACTCGGTGTTCCCTAGAGTCTCACCATAAATTTGAGTGACCGGAGTTGGGGACTGATCATTAAGAGCTTGATGGAGAACCTTAGTCTTCTGAATGTTAAGTGTCAGTTCCATTTTCTTGTATGCCTTGGTAAAGGTGTCAACAATTGCCTGAAGATCCACTTCCAAATGAGCATGTACTACAGCATAATCAGTGTACTGGAGCTCAGTGATTGAGGTCAGGGTAGTCTTGGTTTTGGCTCAGAGTGAGCTAAGATTAAACAGTTTACCATCCATTCAGTAATTTAGCTCCACTCCAACTGGAAACTTGTTGATGGTCAGATATACTGTTGCAGTAAGGACTATTGAAAAGAGTGTTAGAGTGATGATGCAGCCTTGCTTAACTCTTATCTTAACCTCAAAGGGATCTGTAATGCATCTGTTACTGAGAAATACCACAATTTACTGTCATGGAGCAGGCAAAGAATGGTGGTGAAATTTGGTGGGCATCCATGCTTTAGAAGGATCCTCCACAGTGCTTCTTCGTTGAGAGAGTTGAAGGCTTTTGTGAGGTCAAAATAGGCCATATAAAGAGGTTTACTTTGTTTCTGGTATTTTTCACGCAGCTGGTGAGCTGTGATGATCATGTCAGTTGTGCCTCTTGATGCCCTAAACTCACACTAAGATTTAGGGAGGAGCTCTCCAGGAAGCAGAAAGATACTATTCAGAAGGGTTCTTTTAATAATCTTTCCTGTGCTGAACAGCAAGGCAATCCCTCTGTAATTTCCATAGTTGGACCTGTCTCCTTTCTTGAACATCGTCATGATCATGGCATCCCTGAGGTCATCTGGGATTTCCTTATCATGTCAGATCCTTAAGATGAGGGCATGAAGCTGTGATGTGAGCTCCTCTCCCTTGTTTCAAGATTTCCATGGGGATTTCATCTGTTCTAGCTACCTTATCATTCTTCATCTGCTTGATGGCTTTTCTCATCAAGGGTTAGAGAGGCTCCAAGATCATCTCTGAATTGATGTTGTGGATTGGAAATGAGAACACTCTTGTCATCAACAGAGTCTCAATTGAGAAAATTTTCAAAATACTCCTTCAAATGGGTGTTGATGGCTCCCCTTTCCTTGATCAGGTCTTCTCCATCCTTAGGTATCAAGGGGGTTGGTTCCTGTGTACTCAGACTGTAGACGGCTTTGGTGGCACTAAAAAAACCATGCATATTGTAGAGGTCAACAAGATGTTGAATCTCCTTTGACTTGTCTTCCCACCATCTATTCTTCATATCAAAGGGCCTCCTTTGGACCTCTGCCTTGGCTTGTTGGTGATTCAATTTCTTTTGCTTGGAGTTGGTGTTGTTTTGCCAAACACAAAAGGCTTTGTGCTTATGGTTGATCAACTCTTTGTTCTCCTGGTCAGTCTCATCAAACCACTCTTGGTGTTTCCTGGTAGAAAATCCAAGTGTCTTTTTGCAGGCACTGATGACATTGGACTAGAAGGCATCCCAAGTACTGCCAACATGTTCTCATTTTTGTTGATTGGAATTTGCCCGTTTTTCATTGAGGTGCTGGTGGAAGAGGGCTCACTTTTTGTGTCCGTGATTGGGTCCTTGAGTTTTTCGATGCTTACCTTCCGTCGGCATTGCTTCTGCTACAGCCATCATTTCAGAGCCAGTTTAAGTGCTATAACTAAGCAGATGAGTCAGTGATCAGTCCAGCAATTGTCAGCTTCTAGCATAGTTCTAGTGATGCAGACATCTTTGTGATCCCAGACATGAATGATAAGATAGTCATTCAAGTGGCAGTGCTTAGATCATGGGTATTGCCATGATGCCTTGTACCTGTTTTTTCTGTGGAACAGGGTATTGATGATGGGGAATCTGTGTTCCACGTCTTTGGTCAAGACAAGGATGCTGTTGGAGCTGGTGGCAGAACTGTGCTGCTACCCAGCACATCCACAGGTGGCAGAGAGCGGAATGACCTTCAGGAAAGGTTAGCTATAAAATAAAGGGGATAACTCTGATGAATAAGCAATAGTGGACCAAGCAGCAGCACCAGCAGGATGTGGTAGGGACAGCAGATGACAATGCTCTCTCTCCTGAAAAGCCAAATATTTCCTCTGACAGTGCCATGACATGGTGAATACAGGTTGCCACTAAAATAAGCCTATCCAGCTTCCAGCCATGGTTCTACAAATCCTCAATGATGGAGCAGGCAGAAGATGTTAGAATCTCAATTGCTGTGAAGGCAGAAGAAGGCTGCAGCTGAATGAGTCTCTGTCTTGGCCTCCTTGCCATTGGCTCAAGGTCTTGCTCTCTCAAAAATCATGTGGAGGCTGACATACAGCAGCTATTCCATAATAGAAAAAAATCACACATAAGCATCTTCCATGAAAACAGCTTTAGCATATTTAAAAAACCCTTCTGCGCCCAGCTAGTGATGACAGGAGCAGGACTGTAGATTGTCATGAAATCAGCAGTTACAAGAAGGTTGTCTAGCACTTGGATGAAGCAGGAGTAAGGTTTGGGAACTGTAACTGCAACTGAGCAGCAATCTTTAGGATCTGCTCTTCTCATGCCCCATAGGGAGGGGGCTAGAAAAGGTGCCTTAAACGTAGTCTGCCTACCTTTTTCATGATTGGATAACTCTCCAGTGGGATCATCTTTACTGCGGTCGAAATCAATAAAGACACGCAATCAGTTTCGAGACCTGGAACATCAGGCCCCCCATGGACAGTTCTAATAGTGAACACCGAGAGCATTGTATTGTAGCTGTGGCTCAAGAACACAGGCAACACAGCATTAACATCACTGCACTGAGTGAAGCCTGGTGAATGGGTGATGGGCAGTTCAAAGAACAAGAAGGTGGCTATTAGGGCTGCACTTGTGGCTATTAGGGCTGTTCAAAACTTCAGTAGCTGATTTGACGCAGAGGAAATTCAGCCTGATTTGGGGACTGAATCTCCAAATCTGAATCCGGAAACCAATTAAAAGTTTTGAATTGATTTGAAGCATCCAAATCAATTCAGAAAAGTTTTGGAAAAGATTTGGCGCTGCTTTGGAGATCTGGCCATAGACTAAACAGGCAGCTGACACAGCTCTCTCCAGCTGGTAAGTCTGTTGTGGTTAGGGGAGAGGAGGAGCCTGGGGGAGGGAGAGAATGGGGCTGGAGCTGGTGCTGGGACAAGCTGCCCTGACTTGGCAGGGGGGCACATTACTTAGGGAGGGGGGCAGGGGAGTGCGCGCTGCACTTGTGGCATGGGGCAGCTGCTGCACGAGTGCCAGGTGATGAGGGACAGTCCCTGCTGCCTCCCACTACCCCGTGCTGTGCAGGGAGGCCTCTGCCACGAGTGCCCAGAGGCCCCAGTTGCTGCTGCTGCAGCTGGTGTGTGCAGTGCTTTTTGGGGCTTTTTTCAGTGCCAGGACTAGGGACCGGGCAGGGGATGGGCCCGAGCAGGGCAGCTGTGGGGGCTTCTCCTGTGGTTCCTCCTTCCTAGGGAGAGGCAGGCACAGCTCGAGGAGCCACAGGAAAATCTACAGCCTCCCGGCTGTGCCTGCCACTCCCCGACTGATCCGAATCACTGAATCTCTCCAAATTAGTGCCAAATCTTCCAAAGCTGATTTGACCGAATCTATTCAGGACAGTGAATCTCCAAATCAAATCACTGTCCTCTGAATTAGCTGAATCTAAATCGAATACTTCCCTATTCGCACAGGCCTAGTGACTATACCTTCTTCTGGAAGGGGTAAACAGAAAGGAGAACATGACTTCACAGAGTTGGCTTTGCTATTAAGAATGAACTCATAAACTAATTCAATGGGTTCCCTATCAGAATTAATGAGCACCTCATGACTCTCCTTCTCAGATTGTCAGGGAGCTAACATGCCACTGTCATCAGCATGTAGTATACTCTGATTCTTGATGCCACCAAAGAGGAATTTTATACCAACCTGGACCAAGTCCTTTTTAACATTCCAGAGGAAGACAGACTTATTCTGCTTGGTGATTTCAAAGCCAGTCAGAAGAGACTCGAACCTCTGGAACGGAAACTTCCTCAGCAAGGAAAGAGTGTGAAAGGTTAACTCCAGTGGCATTCTCCTCTTGACCATCCTCCACCATACCCACCCAGAAAAATAACAGGTGTAGAGACACCCATGAGGGATGTTGGCATCAGGACCCCTGGTCTTCTGGGATCATAAGCAAGGACTATCACCAAGCAACTGGCTAGCTGCTAGACCTGGCCCAGTTTGGGTCCTCCCACGGGGATCCCAGTGGAGGATCATATGCCAGGGGAACCAATGGAGGTCACAAGCATTTGATAAGAGTGCTATAAAAGCCTTCCCACTTCCTCCAGGCTATTTTTCTGGTAACAGTGTTCATAGTGTTATGACTTGGGACCCTCCTGCCTTGTCTATGCTTGCTTCTTTCTTGCCTCTGCCACAGACCCTCCTGCTTTGCCTGAGCCCTTCTCCTGTCTTGTCTCTGCCTTGTACCCCCATATACTGCTTCTACTTACCTTATCCCATGTATCGGATTCCTCAGCTCCTGACCACTCAGTTGGCCTTCACCGTGGATTCACTTGGCTCCTGCCACGAGCCACTAGACTCAAGACTGGCAGCTAAACCATTATAAAGAGAGGACACTGTGGTACAAAATAGAGTACAAGAATCCTACTGTACCCAGTCTCTCCCTGTCTCTCTCTTTTGGGTCTAATGCTGATCCATGATTAATACAGAGGGTCCAGATTAAGGCCGCTGGATTCAAAATCTCCAGTGTAGGCAAAACTGGAATTTTGGTTTGGGCCCAATTTTCAATCTGAAATACAGAATTGGGGTTAGCTCTTTTTTTGTGGGGAGAAGGGGAAAGGCATTTTTTTAAAGGGATCCTTTATAGCAGATAACATAACTTGGCCAGCTGAAGAGGATTTAATAATCGTAGAGCTCAAAGTCAAATAAACTCAATGAATCAGATAACCATTTAAGAAAAAAAAATAGAAAACAACTCAGTCTCCTGATTCACTTTGCCTTGGGAATCCCCATAGTCTCAGGTTTCTTATTCTGGCCTTGTTTTCCTCTTTTCCCTTACTCTCTTGAAGAGCCTTTTTGTCTTTAATTGCAACTATAAATAAATCATCATAGCCAGAAGAAGTATTTTTCCAAGGCCAGGATTCTACTGTCCAAACCCATCAGTTTCCAGGAATTTGCTTCATCTTACCCAGAACTAGGGACAAAGAAGTGAAAACTATTCAGCCTTTTTTTAGTACTTACTTTCTTTGAGGGTATTGCAGTTCAAATCTGCTAAGCATAGCAGAGATAGACACATTAGTACCACCTTTGTTATCCCAGACAAGTGGCTGTCCCATATCAGAACTAAATTTTCCTTTGTTTTCTAAAATCTAGTAATGTTTCTCTGACACTTGCACACTCAAAAATGAAAAAAAAGGGAAGGAGGAAGAAATCTATAATTTTAAATTCTGTAAGAAGAGGTGCAGTGGTGTAGGTTGTAGCCGTGTTGGTTTAAGGACATAGGCAGACAAGGTTCCTTGGGTGAATCTGATATCTTTTATTAGACCAGCCCAAATAGCAGGAGAATAGTTATTAAGCAAGTTTTTGTGTTCAAAAACTCTTTGTCAGGCTAAGAAAGTTTCAGTAGTTGGTGTGTGCTCTTCCTGGATGGAAGAGGTGTGCACTTTTACCCAGCCTGGCCTTGGCATTTGAACACCCAGGCATCCTCATAACTTTGGATTCTCATTTACATAGAAAGAACTTGAAACATGGATCCTTGCTCATTAGTGACACTTTCACAGACATGTTAGCCTCTACCTGTGACACTGGCTGCTGCCTTCCTTTCATATATGGTCACCTTTACTATAGTATCTGAGAGCCTCACAATCTTAATGTATTTATCCTTACAACACCCCTAAGAGTTAGGGCATGAACTATTATGCCCGTTTTAACTGGGGCACAGATAATGTAAAGTGAGTGGCTTGACCAAGGTTTTTTAGGAAGCCTGTGGCAGAATAGGGAATTTGATCTGCCCTGATTGTCCACCCCTAGTTACATTACTGCAAATGTCATACGCTGTTTTACAGGAGAAATGCAAGACTCAATGGCTTGGCCAGAAGACTCGATCAAGTCACACGAGTGCTATTCCTGGCTCTGTCACTGAGAAGCTGCATGACCTGAAGTAAGACTTTTTTTCATGTCTTATATCTCCAATTTGTAAAATGGTGATAATGATACTTAGGCCTAATGTGCATCCACATTTCTACCAATACATACACTTGTTTAAATTACAAATGTAACTCCTTTATTGGCATGTATTTGCTAGTACAATGCCAAGTGCAGAGGCAGGTGCAGTGGTGTAACAGTGCTACCACAATGGGAGAATAACCTGTACCAGTGGTCAGCAACCTTTTCGTGGCAGTGAACTAGAATGACCTGGATTGGGGCTGAGGTGGGCCAGTGCTAGAATTTGGCTGCTGCTGCTGCTGCGACACAGGCAAAGCTCCCTGTTGTCAAGCTCTGGCACAGTGTGATGTGGTGTGAACAACTGCCAAAACACCCTGCTATCTGGTTGCAGAGTGGTACAGGTGAAGCCCCCTACTGCTGAATGCAACTGCTGGTCTCTGGGTCTGTGGGCTGGATCCAGTGGTTCTGTGGGCTGCAGGTTACCTGTTCCCATGCAAATTATTCTCACAAGTGTTGGCACTAAAATGTTCCAACAGGAAAGGAGGCAGGTGTTTAACTATATTATTGGCTCCCTTTTGTGTCTAGACAAGGCCTTATTCTCTTTTATTACTGGGATTTGAGTTCTATGGATGAAAATAGCTTTATAAATATTAAGTAGTAGTGTTTACTTTGTTTTGATTCTTTTGCTCTCACAGACACATGTGTTATGATGATGACTGTCCTTGGGATGGCCAGTCTGTTCTTCAAAGATCATTAAATGCAATTTCCCAAAGAAGGATCTTGTTTCTGAATAGTGCTCAGCATTTATGTGTGCTCTTCTTCCCCCTCACCCCCAAAGTGCTTTACAGACTGTACCTAATTTAATCATTCAACTGACAATAACCTGAAGCGGCCTGGCAGATTTCCATTCATTTGAATGGGAGCTGGATGTCCTCAAGGCAGCTTAGAAAATCTAAGCCTAATAGTTCATCTGCTCTCTAATGCTTCCTCCTCACCAAAGGTCTTGGGCTGAAATCCTGGCTACGTTGAAGTCAATAAGGATTTTGTCACTGATTTAGATGACAGCAGGGTTTCAATGATGAGAGGCAATGTGATCTAATGGACTGGCATTCCAATGGTCTGTTGAGTTGCTGTGGGCAAGTAATTTTTTTTCCTCCTAGTGTCCTGCTTTTCCATCTGCTAAATAGAAGTATTGTTGTTGACCTCTTTGTAAAGGGATTTGCATAGTAATAGCACTAAATAAGAATGAGGAATTGTGAAGTTATAAACGGAGGAAGGAGGTGATAGATCAGCACCTCCACCAATACACAGCCAGGAGTAGGTGGGGAGGCATAGTCTGGTCAGTGGTTGGAACATGAGACTCATGAGTACCTGAATTTTAATTATAGTTTACTGTATGAGCTGGCTTTCAGACTTCTAAGACACTTAAAAGATACAAAATGTTAAATAGAATTCATTATGGCTCTACAAGCACAGGGGTGAGTGGTTGGCTAAGGAATAAGAATTTGGGGCAGATTAACAGAGATCTTATTTAGGGATATGGCACACTTTTAGCACTGTGGAACCATCTGTAGATTTATGCCTCAGATCATACAAAAAACCTCCCAAACCATGTATGGATTTTGAAAAGACAGTCAAGTCTCTAAATTATATTATTTTTTATGTATGTATTAGAAAGCTTCTCTACACTGACCTGTGCTTTTGCATTGACCAGCCTCACAGCCTTTATTACTGTATTGTCACAGAAAGACAGGCTCAGTCTATATATATGATATATGCAAGAGTCACAAATAGCATATTGTGACACACACAGAGAACAGTCTGTAACAAACAATGGTGGATACCTGGAAGGTATGACAGAGGATAGATCACTCTAGATATACTCTGTTCATATGGTCTCCCTCTACAGGATCCACAACTGCCACAGTCAGAGACTGGATATTGGGTTAGATCAGCAGTGTCAAAACCCTTTGTCTGTCTGCAATTTAGGTAGCTCTGTACACATATAGCCCTTCCAAGCTTCATTGCTGCTCCTTTACCAATAGGTGGCCAGCACACCCTGGCAGTAGGGACCTATCTAATTTGCAGTGGCTGCCCACCAATTTTGCAGACAGAACACGAGTCTGCACAGCTATTTCATGGGCAGAGCATGGCAGGCCCCTGCATGCTTCTATGGCCCTGCCCCTAACTGCAGATTATCCATCATGCAGCTCTGTCCTTTGCTGCTAATTGGTGGAGAGAAGCGGGGCTGCATGACAGGCAGCCCTCTCGGCTAATCAGTGGCAAGAGGTGGGGATGGCAGCCATCTTGCCGGAAGCCCTGTGAGCAGGCAGCCCCCTCCCACCCCTTCCCCACACCAGTGGGCTGCCACAGTGCCCTTGACGACTTTTATTTTCCATATGTTTGCCTCTTTTCCCCCCACCACAGCAAATTTGGTAGGTCCCTACCTGCTAGGCTTGTCCCTGAGTGACTCACAATTAATTTGAATGACCCACAGATAACTTACAGACACTTACAACACTAGAAGGAGGGAAGGGGCGTGTAAGCACATTTTATCTTGCATACTTCACAGATATTTAAAGTGGGGCACTCCAACCTCTGTAGGGTTCCCAGACAAAAGGCTTTCTTCTGGGAGAAATGTGACCCCTTGAAATGTGACCCCGGGAGAAACATTTACGCTGTGTCAGTTCTCAAAGTAAGTTATATGTGAAAAACACTATTTCAAGGCTTGCAGCAGATAGAAAATAGAATTGATAAAGCAGATTCCTGTTGTAAATTAAATAGAAAAATATAAATGTTTTGCTAAGTAGAGAGTTGAAGGATTGACATGGCTGGAAAATAGGAAGTATTTCCCATGATAAATTTTGAATGAAAAGAAAAATGTGTGTGTGTGTTTTTTTTAAGTAGTTGAGTTTTTTCCTCCCACAAATGAAAAAAAAATAGAAGGAACCCCACAAACTTGTCCATGAAAATATACTTCAAGAAAAAAAATCTGTTTTGGGGTAAAAAAAAATCCATGAATGCAAAATTTTCATCAGCTCTTTTCATAACAATCTGGTGTTATGCTTAAAGCACTGATTTTTTTTGAGTAAGAGAGCTGGGTTTAATTTCTATCTCTGCTACAAACTTTTTCCTGTGTGACCTTGAGTTAATCCTTTAATTTTTCCTTGCCTCTGTTCCCCATCTGTAAAATGAGGATACTACTTTCCTACCTCACAGGGGTGTTGTGAGAATAAATATATCCATCCATGACCCCATGCCCACCCTTGCAACCTCCTCCCCCCTTTCCTCTTGTGGGGGCAGGCCCCATGCTTTAAGAAGCACAGGGTTAATGAGTGTGAGGTGCTCAAGATAAGAGGGTGATGTGACGGCTGTGTAAGTACCTCGATAAATTGGAAGTGTCATTGGGAATGAAAGACGAGGGAAAAGAAATGCTTAACATGTGTGACACACAGGAAGGAAAGCTTTTCAAGAGGCCCTTGGATTTCCCTCTGTGCCCTCCCCTCCACAATGTTCCATGAAGCATCAGTAGCTCTTTGAAGGTGAAAGAACTGATCCAGTGTAGGGGTAGCTGCTTCCTGAATTAGGCTCCATTTGCAGCAATTACCTTCTTTCCTTTCTGTCCAAATGTTTCATGGAGCCTGAGGCCCAGCTTATTTTTTGTCAGCTCTGGTTGCATTGGGCAGACCTCCCCTTCCATAGGAGAAATATATAGATGCCATTCAGGCGCCTCTAATCCAGCTTTCACTGCTGCACTCGTTAAAACATTGCTTTATTTATTTTAATTTTATTCTCTCCTTCCTCCCCACCACCTTTTCTAAACAACCACTTGTATTATGCTTTTTAATTGCTTTTAGATTTCCCTTGTGTAACTTTTCTGGAGTCTACATAGCCGTAGGCAGAATACGCAGTGTACTGAGCCCTGCACATGGTCTGCGGGCTTGCTATTGACTCAGTGGCATGCTGTGAATGACTTAAAGATCCATGGGGATGCTTGGGGGTGGACTCAAGGGTGGGAGAAAGGAAAGGAGGTAGGTGATGGCAGTGGGGGAGGGAGAGAGAGATTGAGAAACACGGGTTGCTATTACTGTGTGTCAATAGTTCATCTTCCCTCAATAGCAAGGACGAAAACAACCAGGAGACTGGGAAGGAAATAAACAAACCAGATTGTCCTGCCAGAGTTGGGGGGCACTTGGGTCCTCTGTGTGAGCATGAACCATAATACGGCATTGCACAGGCATGACTTCATCTGTTTCCATTAGATTTCTTTCTCCCTCTCCTTTTCTTTGGCTGGTAATTGAGGAACGCATGAGCTCACCTCCTAAGAGCGGGAAATGAGAACCGCAAGAGGAAACGAGCTGGAAAGCATACATTGGACCGGAAAAAAAAACCCTATAGATTAGATTGGGGTAGGAGGCGTAATGAAAAGAAAAACAATTCCTTTCTCATTGCATCCTCTCTCACCATGCTAGGGTCGTGGCACCATTCATGACAATGCATGTGAGCAGCAGGTGAGATGGGTCTGTCAGAAGCTCTGTTTATAGATTGGCGTAATAGGGCTTGACTTGTCTTAGGGGATAGTTGGAGTTTAGTTCATGGTGCCACATGGACATCCTGGACCAGAAACTCAATGGGTGTAACGTGGTATGTGTTGATGTATGCCAACTGTGGATATGGCATAAAGTTTCTTCCCACATACAATCCCCCTTCTTTATTTCTTTCTCTCATTCACCTATCTCTGTGAGCAAATAGTTTGGAGGAAATAAGAGGGGTCAACTGCCTTCTCACTTAGTTTTTGTTACATGGTAGCTGAAGGCCAGGTTCAGTCACCATGTGAGAGGTGCAGTATAAACATTTAATGAGGAGATTGTCCCTGTCCTGCAGAATTTCTAATCTAAGCATAAGACCATGGACAACAGGTGGATGCAACAGTTGGTGGTGGGGAAGCCTGAGGAAACAGTGAAGCAACATCAGTCAGTGAGATAAAATAAGCAGTAATCATAGTACACCAGATGCCCAATGGCTGTCAAGGGATAGAGCAGAGAAGTGTGTAGATCAGCAGTGTTCAACCTCTGACACACGTTCCATATCTGGCCTGTAGATCTGTGTCACCTGGCCTTTGGGGCTCCCCACAGTTCCAGGAATTTGGTGGTGGAGCAGTGGTAAATATCGCTGCAGCTGCAGTGCTGCTGCTAAATTTCCAAGTCCCATGGCTCATGTGACCCTGTGCACTGAATTAGGCTAGCGAGCATGGGGCCAGGGTGGTGGAACCAAGCATGGGGCCACGGTGGTGAACTTGATCGAGCATATGTAGGACTGAGGCCAGCAGAAGTACACCTGATTTAATCTGTGCGGCTGGGTATGATCCAGCACACAGGGCTGAGTTGCTAGATTGTACCTGTGCCCTGGCCTCATTCTGGATAGAGCCGATGCTATGGACTGATGCACCAGATCCACCCCACAGATTGACTCCACGCCACTCATCTGGCCCACCCTGCAGAAAGGCTGGGCATCACCTGTGTAGATCATAAGTTCTTTGAGACAGGGACTGTCTTTTTGTTTTGTTCTGGCAATACCTAGCACATTGGGGTTTGGGTCTCTGACTGAGGCTCTTAGATACTACCACAATGTAGTAATAAATTATACTATTTTTTTTACTAACCAGTACTAATAAATGGAGGAGGACAATTGCTGGAGCGAGTGTCTCGTGTCCCTAAGCTAAAGGGAGTTGGTAAACTCAGCTGCTGATCATTGTGACAATAAGAAAGGGAATAAGGTGGGGTGGGGATAAGCAAAGTTTATTGTCCTCCTGTTTCCCATCTGCATCTCCGCCTCTTTCCCCATTTTCTGACTTTTCCTTTTTCTTCCTTTCAGTCTGGCCACACCTTTTTCTTCCCTCTCAATCCTAACCCTGCAGATTTCCTTCTCTCTTTATCTAAACCAAACACTGTATCTAGTGAATGTGTTTCTTGCCAAGGCAAGCAACAGATGCTTCATTGGCAGTGGTCAGCGTTGTCAAAATTCTGTCAAGTCTCAATAGCAGGCACTCATCAACAATATGCATCATCATCTGTACTTAGCTGTAGCCATAATGAGGATTGTCCTGGTGCCCCCATCTGTGAAAATTGGCTGAATATTGACCTTAATCAGTCTGGAACCTATTCAGCAGGACCCAAGGATGATATGGAAGTTAGTATAAGAAGGACAGATGCTCAGATTGCCTACGAGGAACTTGTTTGGTGTCAATGAAGACCATTCCTCTACATTATACTACACTGTCCTGGCATGTTTTGTTGGACCTCCAGGGTCATCCCAATGCCAAGTAAGCTACATGTGGTTTGAAGAGTATTCACTGGCAGACTGGGACTGACTCAGATCTCCTCTAATAGTTTACGAGTGATGTCCTCATGATGGTTGCAGGGTGGTGCTATGTTGCTTGCTGGCAATCACTGGCAGTGGGGTCAGACACAATGTTCCTGACATAATGCACATGGTTGAATGTAATTGTACATCAAGCTTTGTGTGCAATGAACAGCGCCAGTCTGGTGCACATTATTCTGCAATTAAGTAGCAGATGGCAAGTGAGGACATTCAAAGCAGATGACTATATGCACCCTATGTTGAGCCAGCCTGTTCAGAAGAAGTTAGTGCAAATTTTAACTTTGACAGCCATTTACTTCAAATACTCATGAAGGGTCAAATTGGATATATTGTCATGTCACAATATACTGCATGTGGTTTGTCTTTCAGGCATTGTTTATTTACAGTGACATTTAGATGGTGGGCAGTGGAATCATTTTATCAGTGGAAAGTATTTGTCCCTGTTTTGGTTGCACTTTGTTAAACATACTAGTTGTGGTATTTAGCTGGCTTCTTAATGTTAGTATTTAAAAGGTGTCTAGATCAGGCTTCAATGCCATGGCAGATGCTGTCTATATAGACAAGAATTCCCATGTAGGAGGCTTTTGATGTACAGCTCAATACTACAGGTGATGACACAAAGATGATGAGTGATTAATAGCTCAATATCTAGTTGAGAGGCAGTATCAAGTGGGTTTCCCCAGGGGTCTGTCCTAAGTCTGACATTGTTTAATATCTTCATTAATTATTTGTGATTAAGTATATGTTTAGTGAATTTGTGTATGACAGCAAGTTGGGTGGAGTTGCAGACACACTGAAGGATAGGGCTAGGCTCCAGAATGACCTGAACAGAGTGGAAATATGGTCCACAGTCACCAGATGAAATTGAACAAGGACAAGTACAAAGGCCTGTGCTTGGGATGGAATAATTATATGCACAAATACAGACTGGGGAATGATTAGCTAGGCTACAGTACTGCAGAGAAGGACCTGGACATTACAGTGAACCATCAGCTAAATATGAACCAACACTGTGCTCTTGCTGCAAAAAAGACCAACAGTATACTGAGTTGTATTAACAGGAGTGTCACTCACAAATTGAGGGAAGTAATTCTTTTATTCTGTTCACCACTGGTGAGGCCTCACCTGGAGTACTGTGTGTGGTCTTTGGCCCCATACTAGAAAAAGATGTGGACAGTTTGGAAAGAATCCAGCAAAGACAGACAAGAGTTATTAGAGGACTTGGAAGCATGATGTAGCAGGACAGGCTGAAAGATTCAGGACAATTTCAGCTTGGAAGAGAAGACAGGCATGGCTTGATAGCAGTCTTCAAATACCTGACAGGAGATTATAGAGAGGATGGAGAAAGACTTCTCTGTGGCTGTAGAGGACAGGATTTAGAGCCATGGACTCAAGCTGCAGCAGAGGAATTTAGGTTGGAAATTAGGAGGAACTTTCTGACTGTGAGGGTGATCAAGCACTGGAGAGTGCTGTCATACTGGGTCATGGGCAACCAGGTCTGAGGCCAGGTCATAGGCTGGGGCCACTTGGGGAGTGATGTGCTGACTGGGCTCAGGAGGAATGAGCAAATTCCAGGGCAAGCCAGGTCAGAAAGCCAGGAGGTCAATCTGAGAACAGGGCCTAGGAACAGGCCAAGTCAAGAAGCCAGGGGATGAGGCAGAGAGTGGAGTTATAGAGAAATCTGGGTCAAGAAGCTAGGACATGAAGCAGAGAGAGGAGTCAGAGCACAAGCCAGAGAGGACAGTAAAGTGTTCTAGAATCAGGGTGAACCCTGTTGCCTGGTCACTCCCTGTTCTGGGTCAGTGGTTTATATGGGAGAACTGGAGGGCCAACATATGCTGACTAGGCCCTGCTGGAGGTTACAGGACAGCTTGACCAGCTTGGGTGACCAGCTTTAGGGAGGCTATATGTTTTGCTAAGGGAAAGTCCCAGCATGGGATATGGTAGGCCATTTTTATTAACTGGTCCATTATGGTCAGGATCAAAAAGCAACCATTTGAGATTGGCAGCTCTACATTGATGTTCAAG
Organism: Caiman crocodilus; assembly: GCA_030014935.1. Lineage (NCBI taxonomy): Eukaryota > Metazoa > Chordata > Crocodylia > Alligatoridae > Caiman > Caiman crocodilus. The sequence goes on along the minus strand of JAGPOW010000304.1, from coordinate 110,319,092 downwards.
GAAATTGCAAACTGTGGCCAAGGAAGGTTTGGAGAGGGGCTGGAAGATTACACAAGGATTCTTAGGGGATCTCTTGGTATGGGCAAAAATCTTGCAAGAGTGGACAAAGGCCTGCACAGTCTTGTGCAGTCACAACCACAAAAAATAGTGGGAGATAAGGCAGTAGATCTTTTCCGTTCCAGGGTCATTTGCTAGTCATGCCTTAGGCAAAAGACAGTTAGTGTAGCTGGTCCAGGAACTCATAGATCCTCCCTTGGGCAAATATGACCCCATCCTAAACCCAGTGTGGTTCTTATACAAAAACGGTCTGCATTTTTAGGGTATTTTCTCTTGGGTGGAGGCACGAAGCAGAACAAGCAGGCCCATTGGCAGTGCAGCACTGATGAAGTTATGGGATTTCAAAACAGGGCTAGGTTTCTGTGACTCTAGTGATGAATCTGTGTCACCTTTCCAGGACAGGGCGTCTGCCTTCCCATTTCTAGGTCCAGGCTGGTAAGTTATCTGCAAGTCAAATTGGGAGAAAAAGAGGAGTACCCATTGAAGTTGCCTCTCAGCATGTTCACCTTTCAGAAAGACTCCAGGTTCTTGTGGTTATTAGGAACCTGCGCCTTGTGATGTGCCTTTTCAGGGTAATGCCACCGCTCCCCAAAAGCTGCTCTGAGTGCCAGGGTCTATGGTTCAAGATCTTATAATTTTGTTTTGCTAGGGTGAGCTTGCAGAAAAAGAAGGTGCATGGGCCTGTTCTGGGCTTTGCCATAGAGTATTGCACCTATTGCAGTGCTTTAGGCATCTGTTTCCACTACAAAGAATAAGGCTGGATCTGGATGGTTTAATACCAGGGCAGAGGTAAAGGCCTGCTTTAGGCACTCAGAGGCTCACTGGGCTTCCACCGACCAGTAAAACTGGATGTTTTTATGTAACAGTGTGGTGAGAAGCTCACCTGGGCAAAATTGGCAACCAATTGCCATTAGAAACTTATGAACCCCAGGAATCTTTAGAGTACCTTGATGTTCCAAGGCACTTTGCACTCTCAGACAGCCTGAACTTTCTGGAGGTCCATTTTTAAGCCCTCTGGGGGTGAAATCAAGAAACATGGTAGATGTTTGTGTGGTCAAAGTAGGATTTTTACAGCTTAGCAAAAAGGCCATGTTGGCACAGCCTTTCCAGTGGTGCTGGGATATGCTAAATGTGTTGACCGGGGTCTTCTGAGAAGATTAATATGTCATCCTGGTAGGCGATAATGAATTGGTCCAAGAGGTCCCACTGTATATTGTGGATGAAGTGCTGGAATATGACGAGGGCACTGGCAAGTCTGAAGGGCATAACTGAATACGCAATGTTCCTATGCTGAGTCTGGAAGGTAATCCTGGCATCATGGGAAGATCTTTGCATTCTTCTTCTTGAATACATTGGCTCTCATTCTATTTTAAAATCAGATTTGACTTTGGAACAAAAGACTTATCTCTAATGTGGTGCATATCAATGCAGCTCCTTTGAAACCAGTCATTTAATCATTGTAAGGGCAGCAGCCATAATATTCCAGTCAAGCTCTAACTCAAATTCCTCAAACCAAGGTGAGAGAGGATGAAAAGTTGAAAATCAAATTAAAATTGAAATACGTTTTCAGCAAAATGTTTCCACAGTAGGACTGGGGACTGATGCATGAGTGTGTACACTTAGGTGTCTCACACTGCAGAATCTGCATCAAAGACCTGGGTAAATCTTGTTAACTGATTAACAAATTGGTTGAAATTTGTCATCTGTTACACTAACTATAAGGATTATTATTATTCCTTGAACACCATGCATTTTTGGGGTTCACAAGTTGAATAAAACTGGTTTATATCTATAAAGTTGCTCATCCCCACATCATTTACAGCCTAATGCCCTTGACATTTAATTACATCTTTCTTCTCCTACCAAGCCTTTCAGGATTATTGAGTTCTTATTTTTAAAAGGAATATGTAGCTATGGGGAAGCCCCTGCTATGTGTTAGTTCTAGAAACACCATGTTGGTGCAAAGGGGTGCCCCATATATGTTATACAGTATTTATGTTTCCATTGGATTTTTTTCCCTCTCCCCTTCTCTGCACCTTTTTTTCACAGTTTTTCCTAAATGAAACACTAATCCAGTAATGCTTAAATCCAGGTTTCAAACCCACAATGTTTGAGTGGCCTCTAAATTAGGCAAAACAAGTTTGCCCAGCCCTAGAATAGACTGGGCTCATTTTCTAGTTCACATGCACTCCATTCATTGGCACAGCCTGCTTGTCCTAATAAAGATACTTCTGTCCTAGGTCAGGTAGATTGTTATACCTTGGTAGGTCATGACAAAAGATTGTTATACCATGGTAGGCCATGGTAGGCAGGCAGCTCAGGGAGGAAAGGAGAGCCTGGATTCATGGTCTATGGTGCATTGAAGGATATGTTGGTAGAGCTCATATATCACAAATAGGCGGTACCCCCCAAATAAGACAATGTCACTCTTTGGAGATTCAACATTCGCTAGATTCCTTAGACACAACTAAAGTCTTCCAAGGCTTTATCTATGCAAAGAAAATGTATTGGTTTATTCTAATGAGGGAATATGTACCAATATGTTAAGACCAATTTCATTGACCAAACAGGCACACTCTGGCTGCAATAAGAGAGTTCACATGGAGAGCTTACTGTGGCATACCTCATTGTAACTATGTTGGTTATATCAAGCAAAACTTTCCTGTGTAGACAAATCTTTAACCTCAGACATAAAAAGCAGTCCCACGCGTATTTGCAGATACTGCTTCTATGTGATGTATCTTTTGGGACTCAGGCGCAGCTTATGCTCCACAGGATTAGTGCACAGAGATCTGCTGTAGATTCTGTTCACTTATGGGGCAGAGCAAGACTTTCCTTCCTAAAGGGCCATTGCTTGTGACCACTGGAAATAGGCAAGGGGACTGAGACCAAACCCTGTCACTGAAGTTCATTGAATCATAGATGTTAAGGTTGGAAGGGACATCAGGAGGTCATTTAGTTCAACCCTCTTCTCAAAGGAGGACCATCTCCAACTAGATCATCTCAGCCAAGGCTTTGTCTAGCTGGGTCTTGAAAGCTCCCAAAGATGGAGATTGGGCCACCTCTCTGAGTAACTTGTTCCAGTGCTTTACTACCCTCCTTGAGGAAAAAAATCCTTCTAATATCTAACCTAAACTTCCCTTGATGCAGCTTGAGACAATTGCTCCTCATGCTGTCATCTGCCACCACTGAGAATAGTCTAGCTTCATCCTCTTCGAAACCACCCTTCCGACCACTGTTAAATCCTCCCTCCATTTTTGCTTTTCCAGTTGGCCAGGCTAATGAAAGTTGGCTTTCAGTTCATTCCTGTGTGGCTTTGATCATGTAAAAACAATAGTCTTCTCTTTTTCAACTAGTGCCTTTGCCCACTACTTTCCCGTCTTCCTCAGCCCTCTCTGTGTCTTGTCCTTACGCCTGGGCTACAAATACATGGCTTGTCAGGTGAGAGCTCTCTTTGCTTGGAAAGGGCAGGCTGCCACCTATCCTAACACACCTGCATCTGTCTACTTATTCCACTTCAATATATTTTTTCATTGGCTAATTGCATGTGAATAGGTTTGCTTTTCAGCAGAGGTCAAGGAATTTCCATGTCAAAGACAGAGAGAGGGTTCCCCTTGCATCCTCTGCTTCAACCTAGGCACTGGTTCATTTAGAAACAGCTTGACCACTCTTGGAAATGGGCCTGTGTGAAATAATATTGTCTTTTTGAGGTCAGAAAAAATGTTCTTTTATATAGTCATGCACATACTCTGACAAGAATGCCACAAAGCCAGGTCTGTTTCCCCCCCTCCCCTTCCCTAAAACACTGGAGAATTCAGGTCTGGAGCCTGACGGCACTGGAGTATACAGCATGTACTGTGCCCCTTGGAATGCTGGCTGCACTTAAAAGCCTTCTTTAAACAACACAGGATCTTTTTGCTTTATCATGTTGTACGTACTTTATGTTGGTGGTAGAGCTTTTACATGGGACAAGATGTGGAGAAGAGAGGGCAGATTGGTTATGGAGTGGGAGGTGTAGAAAGAATTGGTTGAAGGATGATTAATAAGTACAATGAGGCTGTAGTTTTTGTACTAGTGTTCCCTTTTTTTCCTGTAAAGTCAGCTTCCCAGACCAGGAAATGATGCTGAGAGTGTGGCCGCCAGCAGCATTACACAGAATAACCGTCCATTCAAACATGTGCTGGTGGCTGTTGGGTTGGCTTTCTTTTTCTCTTTGACATTTGCAATATTCCAGCTGCCTCTGTCTGGTGGGGAAGAAGGGGGGCAGGAAATCCTTTGCTCTGGAGTGTCATGATATTGTGGACTAAGCTGCACCCCTCTTGTCCAGTTGCAGTTTGAGGGGGAAGTTGTTACAGTGACTGTTCTGAAAAACTGCCCCCTGATAGCAGTGAAGCATGATGACCTGCACTGGATAACACTGGTAGTTCCCTGATAACGCCTATAGCTCCTCCCACCATGCACATCTGACAGATAGAGGCATACTCAGACATGTGCAGTTCCAACCCCCAAAGAAACAGAGCATAACATGCACTAATGAATCCATATACAAGCTTACTGACACACTCAGTCACATACCCCAGCATATGTCACATTTACTGATAGAAGAGTATGCTTGCTGAGCCAAACTCATGCTTAGAGATATAAACATTTACATTCATATAGTGGTTACTTTAACCAGTGTATAGTTTTGCTTTGAATGTGTTCTTTTTGTGCTGTCACAGTATTACCTGAACGTCCCTATTTTGTGTCGGGAGCACCTGAGGGAATCTGTAAATACTGTGACCATGTTGCTTAGTCACAAAACAAGTGAACCCTTTACTAGATATCTGCTCTTCTTACTGTAGTGGTTGTCTCAGGGGGAAAAAAATGTTCTATCATCCTAGAGTATGCTGGCACCCTTGCTTGCCAGCATATTTTTAGACAGTTTAGCTCAGTCATTCTCAATTTGTGATCTGTGGACCCCTGAAGGTCTGCAGACTATGACTAATGGTCCAAAAAGGTGACTATGATCAATCAAAAGTATATGAACACCCACACTTATAATTCAAAAGGGTCCACACTTCCGCTAGAAATTTCCCAAGGGGGCTGCATCTCCATTCACAATTCCAAAGGGGCCCGCAAATGAAAAAGGGTTGAAAACCACTGATGTACCTGTTTAGCCACTGACACCTGTTACAGAGATAACCTGCAATGGGAACCTTCCTTTATCCTTTGGTAACAGAAAAGGAATTCTCTTGTAACAGTAAGTCTGCCCCAGAGAGAGAGGGCTTGGGAGCTTCATCTAGCCAAGTGCCCACAAACAGTGCCTGGAGGGAGGATGATCCAGTGATTATGGTGCAAGCTTGGGTCTCTGGTGCATAAGGTTCAATTCTTTGTGGTACCAAAGACTTTTGTGTGGAATTGCAAGCAAGTCACTCAGGCCCAGATCCCGAAAGGGAAATCAGTGGGAGTTAGTTGTCTAAACACCTCTAAAGATCTGGGATTTCTTCTCTCTGGGCATGTGTACATGAACCAGCTGCATTCCACCATTGGGATGAGATATGCCACATAAACTAACTTCTGAATAGGAAGTAGTGTAGCCATGTCAGCGGGGCAGGCAGAGGCTAATTAACGCATGGGGTGGTGAGGCCTGGGCCTAGGGGTCCTTGCCAGCTAGGGGCCCCTGAATGCCTGGATTCCTGTGGGAAATGACAGGTTTCCCTTTGCAGGCAGGCAGCATTGTAACCTGCAAGGAGCTGCTCGGGGCTGCAGGGAGCAAGACGCAGGGGATGCCATGTGCCTGTGCACGGCCGCACATGTGTACCCAGCCTGGAACACAGCCAGGCAGCAAGGAGAACAGCTTCCTGCAGGTAAGTGTATGGGAGGAAGGGGGGGGGGAGTAGATCAAGGCAGAAGATGGTGCAGAAGGGAGTGGGGCAGGGGCTGAGGATGGGGGTGATGCCCAGTCATGGTGCTGTGTGGGATCAGGGAGCAGAGGCAGACATGGGCCACCTCACCCTCATCTCAGCCGGGGTCAGGGCTGGACTGGGCGATAGACACCCCAAAATTCACCTTAGCCTCCCTGTAGCCACCCCTCCCAGTGCTGCCACCACTCTCCCACCTGCCCTGTGCAGCTGAGCCTGCCCCACTCCCACCCGCTCCAAGCCCTGCCCTGGCCCAGTCTCTGCACCAGGGAAAGGCTGGCACTGCCCCTCCTGTGAGTGCTACACCTTTGCGGGCTCAGGTGCACAGGGCGGGTGGGAAGTGGCTATAGCTCCTCCAATCCCCTCCCTCCCGGCATGGCCCCTGCCCATGAGGCACCAGGAGGGGAAGGGTAAATCTAAATCTGCCTGTGGGGACAGCGGTTATTGGGGCTGTGCTAATGTGGCCATACTGTTTGCAACTCTGGAGTAAACATGCAGGGAAAGTGTATGGCGTGTCTCAACATGGAGTTGCCTTGTGGTGTATAGACACATACCCTCTTGTGCCCCTCGTCCACCTTTAAAGTGAGGAACATGGAGCTTCCTTATCTCACAGGGGTTCTGTGCAGATAAACATATGAAAGAGTGTTCTGCATTCAGATACTTCAGTGTCAGAGGCTATGTAGACACTTTTAGAGATTTGTTTCATGTGTTTACCTCTCAGAATACATGCCTTAAAACTAAGACATGGACCTGCAATAGGACTTAATCTCTGAGCCGAAGCCTTACGTGCTGAGGCAAGAGTTGCCTGGCTGAAGCTTCCCTGCTCCGAGCACGGCAGGAGCAGGATGAGGAACCATGTAGAGGCAAGGGGCAGGGCCGGATTAACCCTTTAGTAGGCCTTAGGCAAACAAATTCATGGGCTTCTACTTAATACTGCATATTTATATTACTTTTTTCACTCAATAATTATAATATGTAAATTAAACACAATTAGGCCCCTTCTTCACGTAAGGCCCTAGGAATGTGCCTAGTTTGCCTATGTGTTAACCTTACCCTGGCAAGGGGAGCCAAGTAGCAGCTGGCCAGCTGCAGCTGTACCAGGAACAGCCCGTCTGGAAGTTGCGCACACTTGGTAGGGCATGGATCAACAGGTGCGGGCAAGAGCGTGGTGGGAGCGGGCAGGGCTCAGTCGCATGTGGAACACTGTGGGGGCAGCGGCAGGCTGGATCCAGTCGGTAGGCTGGATCGGGTCCATGGAGGGGCATTTCGCCCACCCTGGTCTAACAAAATGGTGAATTTTCTTATTAGTCAGGGTATCCAGCTAAATGCTAGCGTTTCATAATATCTTGTGGCCATGCATTCCATAGATTAAATATTCACTGTGCAAAAACACTTCACTTTTTTCCATTTTAAAAATGTGTCCCTTTCATTTCTGAGGATATTCTGTTTTTGTAACAGGAGAGAGGATGAAAGTGAGAGTCTGATTTACCTTCCTTGTGATATTAATCAATTTATACAGTAGAACTCAGATAATTTGTATCCAGATGGCTCACTACTTGCTTAATTCTCAGCAGGTTGCTATGTGAAGGATGAACCATGCAGCTGTTTACTGAGACTTTTACTTGAAAAAGCACCACTTCTCCACTCATCTGAGAGATCTGCAATCCCATGCAACTGTTTCCTGTGACTGTGTATACTCCTGTTTTGGTTCTCACACCCTCTTCTTCGCAAGGACCAGGGAACCCAACCCAGTGAATTATTTGGGTTCTATCGTTTATCTTTATCATGACCCAACATTGAAACATGCAGTCCCTCATTGCTGCCCTTAAGTCTCTAATTGTTTCTATTCCTTCTCTGTTTCTTCTTCCCCCTTTTAGAGAGGGGTTACCCATTCTTTGACACAGTATTTGAAGTGAGGATGAATAACTGAATGGCATAGAGAACTGTAGTGAAAATATAATTCCACTATATGTCATTGTAACATTCTGGTTGCTCTTTTTTTGATGGCATCTATGCAACGAGCAGATGTTTTCATTGAACTGTCTGACTGACGCCTAGGTCTTTTTCCTGATTGGTTACAGTTAATTTAAAACCCGTCAGTGTATTACTTCAGCAATCCTTTGATATCACTGGTTAGAAGATCCCAGCTGGCTGTAGTATTTATGTCTATAGCATGTCTGGTTCCTATTATCTTTATTATGCTTACACTTGCTCATGCTGAGCCGGTTTTTAAAATTGAGGTGGGCATATACATTTGCCTATATGCTCTTCAGTGCTGCTTTAAGAACACAAAATTCAGGTATTTGTTCTTTTAGCTAGGTTCCTATGGAAGTACTTAAGAATAGGTGTCTCTGGGTGAGGTGCACCTGTTTCCATATACAGGTTTCCCTCATTTTATGCGGGTTCTGAATGCGTGAATGCGCTTTTATGCGATGGTTCATTTTATACCAAAAATTCATTATATGAGAGGTAAATTCACTTGTATTAGATTGGTGTGTTGGAAGCCCACATTCAGCTGTTTTTTATGGTGCATTGTGGGAGTGACATTCACCAAAATATAGTTACCTGTGTGGATTGGTGCATGCTCCTTGCTCATTGTCCACGGCATGTGTTTCTGTAGTTGCCATCCCCATTATGACAGTGCCCTGTGCTTGTGTGTACTGTCTGCTTGGTGAGTACCAAAATTGTCTTGTAGAAGTGGTAGAAATGGGTCTGGAGGTCAGTACAGTTGAGATCTTGGAACGTATCCCTATTTGTTACATTGTAAAGTGGGTTCCCTTTATGTGAATGAGAGTTATATGTAATTTTCCAGGAGTGCATGTACAGCATAAAGCAAGGGAAACCTGTACTGTCTTTGGAAACTCAGTCCAGTAACTTAAAGGGAAATATACATTCTTATATGAAAGAGCAGTTTGTATCAAGTTCTTCTGAGAGACATGCCATGCTGTTTTCAGATTCTGCCATTAGAGATTTGTGTACATAATGATGTAGCTCTACTGAAATGCTAGAAAAAATCCTGAATATGCTGCAGGTAGAGATCTGTGGATACAATTCATTGTGAGTATCATTCTTTGCCCACAAGAATGGTTGCCATTTTTGAAAGTTAGTCCAATGTGTGTATATATTACTTTTGGATATGTATTTCAGATTGCTGTAACATCACCAGTATAGGAAATTACTATACTATTTCTATACTATAACATCATAAGTATAGGAAAGTACTTGCTAGGAAATTACTTCCTCAAAGCAGCCAGCAATGACAAGCTTTGTTGAAATGGATGCATGTCATTTAAATATTATGTCTATTCATTGCATAACTTTAAAAACTTTGCAAACTCTGTGATACCTTTTTAAGAAAAGAAATAATACATCTTATATAGAAATCATGCAGTATAGTAAAACAATCAGGCAACTGACCTGCCCTAACCTTGTTCCTTACTCCTTTAGGGTCACATTGTTAGTGAGATATCACCAGTACATGGCATACTGGGGCATTCTGCTGGAGCAACACAGGTAACTTACTAATCCAGCACTTGGTGCTACTTCATGAAAGTAAATAGGAGTTGAGCAGGAGCAAGAAGCCCTGTGTTAGCAATGGATGCTGTGTTATCTGAGGAAAGAAGCATAAAGGTATAATTCATTAACTCTGTTAAACTGTGTGACATTCCATATTGCCTTTAACATTTTATCTTTGTAAACTGTGGGATGGCAGCAGCCATTTCAGATTGCGTCTTGGAAGCCATGCCCCTTACATATTCAACTCTTAAGGGAAAGAGCTGCAGGAAGGCTGGCATGTTTAAATGGGAAAGCAGAAGGGAAGCTGCAGCTTGCCCAGTTTCCTCACGCTAGGAGGATGACAGCAGCCTAATTTCACTGAACTGTGCATGTTTCCAGGGACTCCAAGACTGTGTAGTAAGAGTCAGAAGCTCCTTGGAACGTGAGGAAACTTCTGAATTTGAAAGGGCGCAGGGAGGAGCTGCAGGCTGAGTGAGAAACGTTTTAAGTGGCTGGTAACCGTGTGCAAGGGAATCCTATGAAGGGAGCAGCTGAGCAGAACCTGAGAGCATAGGTCAGGCTGAGTACCTGTAGGATACCATATGCAATGGTGAGCCAAGTCCTTGGCTGATACTGATTGACTGGGGTCCATTGCAATAGGTGTGTCTATTTGTAGGTGACAAATAGACAGCGGTGAGGATAAAAGCAAATGTATTTTGGCTGAACCTTGCAGAGACCAAAGGATAATATGTTTCTGCAAAAGCCAGTAGAAAGTCTGGGCCTTGTAGATCATGTCAGCTGTGTTCACAAAGGCCATTGCCACAGTGAGTATCTTGGTTACTGAAAATGTGAATCAGAGGAGTCCCTTCTGGGGTGGCCTGGTTGTTATACACTGGCAACAACTTTGACTGAGTTCCTTAAACTTTTACAAGTCATACCCTAACAAGTATGACCAGCCCTCTGACAAGTCAGTGGAGCTCTGCTCATTGTTTCCAGCGGAGGACCTGACCTATTGTACTTCAAGTAAAAGCAGTTCTAAAATGACTTGCTGCCCTTTCTTATGGCACTTTGGAACTTGAAGGACTGTCATAAAGAAGAAGAGGAAAAACACCTCTTTTTTTCTTGCTGTAGAGAGTATGACTAGGATGAATGGCTTGAAATTGAAACAGAGTAGGTTTAGATTGGAAACCAGGACAAACTTCTTTATTGCTAGAACAGCGAGACAGTGGAACAGATTGCCTAGGGAAGTTGTGGACTTTTCATTACTGGAGGTGTTCAAAGAGAGGTTGGATAGGCACTTGTCAGGAATGATCTAGGTGTAGCTATGCCCACTTTCTTCTATGGGTATTTCCCAAACTTTGCTGGTGGCCACATGGGGACCAGGGGAAGAGCAGGAGGGCATTTGTTTGTTTTTTTCTTCTGCTACATTTGTCAATGTGTGTATTTTTTAAAGCCTTCCTCAGAAGTATTGGGTGCTGGCTGCAGCCAAGACGGGATTTTGATTGGGGGCATGCCAATGTTACTTCTGGGACTTATACCCAAGGGTTCCTGGTTAGAGGATCTTGTCCCTCTGCTCACAGTCATATCAACTGCTATATTTGGAGTCAAAAAGGAATTTTACCTCGTGGTCAGATTGGCATGGACTGTGGGGGTTTCCGCCTTCTTCTGCAGTGGGGGTATGACTGACTTCCTGGGAAGCTATACTAACAACCTACGCAGTAGCAGGGCATTGTGTGCTGTGGTCCCCCTTTCTAACCTATCGTAGGTTAGGGTGTTATGTCTTGGGTTTTGTGTCAGGAGTTGACTGCAGTTTTGCTCAGAGGCAAAGTTCCCTCTAAAATGCATGTGCGCGCGGCTGTGCACGACTAAAAGTATGGCCGCGCACAGCCTTTTCAAGGCTGTACACCAGGAGAGGCTGGGGTGGGAGCCTGGCACGGGCTTTACTGGCTCCCGGGAAGTGCTCCACTCCCCGGTCCTGATGCGGGGGGAGTGGAGCACTTCCCCGGAGCTGGGGAGCCCATGCAAAGCTCCAGCTCCTGGCTCCCGGCTCCTGGGTCCTGGCTCCAGCTCCTGATTCCAGCCTCCAGCCCCCAGCTTCAACCTTAGTCCCCAACTCCCAGCTGCAGCCCCTGGCTCCCAGCTCCAGCTCCTGGCCCCTAGCCCTAGCACCCGGCCCCCAGTTCCTGGCCCCTGGCACCAGCCTCCAGCCCTGGCTCTAGCCCCCGGCTCCCGGCTTCTGGCCCCAGCCCCTGGCCTCTGGCCCCTGGCTCTCGTCTCCAGCCTCTGGCCCAGAGCTCCTGGCCCCTGGTCCCAGCCTCCCCACCAGCCCCTGGCCCCCGGCTCCCAGCCCCAGCTCCTTGCCCCAGCCCATGGCCTCTGGCCCCTGGCTCCAGCCTCTGGCCTGCAGCTCCCAGCCCCTGGCTCCAGCCACCAGCCTCTGGCTTTGGCCCCTGGTCCCCAGCCCCTGGCTCCGGCCTCCAGCCCCTGGCTCCAGCCCCTGGCCACCAGCTCCCAGCTCCAGCCCTTAGGCCCAGCTACCAGCCCCTGGCTCCAGGCCCTGGTCACACCGTCTGGCTTCCGGCCTCCAGCTCCAGCCTCTGGCCCCTGGCCCCAGCCTCTGGCTCCTAGCATCTGACCCCAGTCCCCAGCTTCAGCCTCTGGCCCCTGACCCCAGCTCTCGGCCTCCAGCCCTCAGCCTCCTTCAGTAAGTGTCCCATGCCAGACCGAGGTGGCGCACTCATGAACCACTACTTCCTACAGGGAACATTGCTCAGAGGTTAGACAATTTGTATAGGATAGTTTGGATATGGATGATCCTCCCTCAGAGGCTTGGAATAGATGACCTCTCAAAGTCCCCACCAGCTCTACTTCTCTATGACTTTAAGAAAGGAGCTACTGCAGTGAAGGCTCTGTAGCTCCAAAGACAATATCAAAGCAAGGCTCTGGAATGAATCTCTTGAGTCTAATTGAACTAGACAGAGAAGGCATGAAACCATCTGTAGAGATTGTGCAAGTGCTTAAGTTAGAACGAGCTCCAGCACTGCTGGGAATCCTGGAGAGATTTGCTGTTTCCTAATAGAAGCTAAGAAGGGTGAAAAATACTTTCCTAGTAAGCTTGGGGCTGGCACATGTGACTAGCAGATCTGTGATCTGCATTGTGAAGGTGTACAGAAGCACCTATTGTATGAGCCAGATCTTGCACGCCAGAAAGTTATGGAAAGAGAAGCTGGGGAATCCCTAGTGTGGAATATGGCTACAAAAGAGTATAAGATTACAAGAAAAATGCCAGATACTCTGAAATATGGCATCTGTGGCGAGACTGGTCATTCAGGCATATTGGGCTGGTGTTAAAATGACACAAATTAACATTATTATTATATACATAAGACAGGAGAACTAAGGAAAGACAGGCAGTGGGGAAAAATGGTCATTGAAGAGTGACAAGAAAGCAGGAATTCATGGAAGAAAGTCTTGGAATATAGAATAATTTGGCAAACATTACCCTGTATATCTTTACTTTGTACAATCCTAGTGAAACACTGTTCAAGTTGTTATCACAATGTCTTCTAGTGGTGACTGTATGTTGCCTTCTTGTTCCTGCCTTGCTGAAATCAACAGTAAGGAAGACAGAGTGGGAGGCAATATAAGACAAAAGCAGAATTCCTGAAAGCAGTAGTAGCTTGTAACTATGCTATGAGGGTGAAGTAGATTTCACTCCTGAAAGAGCACCAATATCTCACCTGGCACCTATTGGAGGATTTGTCTTCCATATTGGAGTCACAATGATTGGCTTTGGGCAGTCTGAATGCAAAGATTGCACTCGGTTAGATGAATCAGCAAAAAGTTTAAGAATTTCAGACCCAAAATATGTGAAACACTGGGCTCTCTTCTATCTTGCAGCTCTCCCTGTGGTTGGAATAAGCAGATAATCCTGTATCAGCTTCCTTTCCCATATCAGTAACTGATTCTTCTGGGAGGTCTGTTTCATGTTATACCATGTTGTGATGAAATTTCCAGTTTCTGTATACCAGGGATGACCAAACTTCCCAACCCTTCTACCCTCAAACAAGGATCCTGACATGGCCAAGACCTGCAAGACATTTGACTTTTGTGACATTCTTGTCTCAGAATCAGTGACATGCGCATAGTGCCGCAGCTCAAATAATAAACTGTTAAATGATTTTCAGCAAGAGTCACATTTAAAGTGCCTAAGAGCCTGTACATCTCATGAGCCATGATTTGACCACCATTGCTCTGTACAAAACAGACTTATTTCAGTGTGAATCAGAATCTCTCTCACTTGGTAAGTGTGGGAAAGACCATGCTTTGGTGCAGAATGACTTCTGGGCAAAGCTGGAATTAGCAGGTTGTTTTCTAGTTAATAATGAAGTTACTAGAATAGTCCTCATGGGATCATAGGGATTTTGTTAAATTTGGCAGAGTTTACAGAGTTTGAGGAGACGGGTATTCCAGTATAGATACATAATGGGTGTGAAGATGAACTCAGGGCCATCTTTAACTGTTCGTGCAGATGTGGCCAGGTGACTTTCATTTAGAGGAATAATAAATCTGATACTTATGAGATGGAAATAAGTGTCACAATAGAAAGGCAACAAAATAAAGAGTTTGCTGCTTAGCTACAGTTGGTGTGATTTACCTTTATAAGTATCTCCTTTACGGTCCAGAATCAACAGAACTCTCTCTTCCCCACACACCTTTGTCTGTCGAACATTTGGAAAGAGAGCTGAGCCTGAGAACTGAGTGTATATTTGTGTATACTTAACAAATGAGAACATACAGATGCAGTACTACAGGGAACAATGTGAACCATTAATATACTGCAGCCAGAGCCATTTTAACCTAGGGTTTGCTGAACAATACAGAAGAAATGCTGTTAAGTCTGTGTTTTTTTTGAGCTATTTGTTCTCAGCTAGGCCACTCCAACAGTTTGCTTTGCATGCTGACTTTCCAGGAGTGCTCTCTTTTTTTGGAACAAACCACCTGCCTCCTGCCAGAACTCAGAGAGGAACATGACTGGCTGACAAATACCATATGTTACAGATGGGCCAAAGGAAGCCTAAATGTATTTTGTTTTGCTAGTCTAATTTCACTGGTTCATTGTAATAAGGGTTTTTTTGTGCAGATACCATTGTTTTTATACAGCTGAACTCTTCTTCAGCCTACAAGTGGACTGGCTTAGATCAGTTATATATTTTGCCCAATAAATGTAATATTACTGTCTTTGGTGATTTGCAGTGAGGGGAAATGTTGATTAGCAGTTTTAATGGAAGCATATCACTAACAAAAGTAGTTAGAAATAGAAGGCTTAAAATGGTCTTTTAGGCAGAGTGCACTTCAGTGTAGCATAAACAGAGAAGTCAGCTGTGAACTTTAAAGCTGGATTTAAATGTCCTCAAAAGTACTTTAGCATTGACCTACATTCACCGTAATATTTTGGGTAAATTTCACCAGTGAGGTTAACAGTGTGTTGTAAGTTTTTTAATGTTGATTTGGAAAGGGGTCCAAATAGTGATTTGCACTGTATTGGCCTTGAGTAGGCACATAAACAGAGGGGAAGAGAGAAAGTGAATCAGATGAGTAACTATATAGGACCTGTATCATAAAAAGGAGCACTATTTCTTACTTACCTTACACCCTCTAGTCAACAGCTTAATTTTGCTATACCTGCCACCATATCCACTGGATCCACTTAAACTCATATCGGCCCTTCTGTTAAATTCCAGATCAGTTTGCTTTATTCTACTTAGACCCTGTTTATTTGAATTCTGAAAGTTTTATGTTCCATATTGGCCACTTTCCCCCTCAGCTATGCTCAGTACAACTGCAACAAACCCGTGAGGTCAGTAGTTGGCGCTGCATATCACTTATGCCACTGAACATGGCCCACGGTCATTCATATGCTTTCATTCTGGATACACCTGCTTATCCACATTTGCACCACATCTGCACCTTCTCATTCAGTTGCTTGCTAAATTACCTACATATGTGCACTCTGCTCTATATGTATTCCACTATCCATCTGCAAATATATTGACACACACGTGAATGCTGAACAATCCCAAAGCACATACCCATTAGCATATGGATGTGATTGTATGTGCTTGTGCTTGTGCTTGTTCATGTTTTAGCTAGCCCTTGGTAGTTCTTTTGTATCTACCAAGATCGTGGCCTGGAATTCTATACATACAGGAATATCCATCTTCTCCTACATATACCCTACATTGCTCAAGTACCTGTATGTCTATACTTATATATTCTGCTGGCATCTACTTACCCATCTGTCACCTACTTATATATACCATAGGCTTACCCACTGATAAAAACTCTCACTCACATTGGAGACAAGGGCCCAAATAGCAAAATTCAAGGTTTGCCACCTTCCATAGACCATGCTTTTATTCTGTTTGGTTCACATGATCTATGCACATCCTTACTGGATGGTTATTCAAACATAGACATGCAAAGGCAACACACATCCCATGATCAGAAACATCTCTGAAAAAAAGAAGCATCCTCTCTGACTGTACCATTCAGTATGTTGTTTCTTAACTCCTCTCCCACCTCATGGTCCATAATTCTTCAATCCGCATTGGACCACTTAAAAGTAATCAAAACCAGATGCAAGTGTGTGATCAGTACATTTTGCAGTAGATTTTGGCGGGGTGCCTCCTTGTCCTCCATATCCCCAAGTACAGCTAATAACAACCAGAGGCTGCCTCTTCTAACTAGGGTAGAACCCATCTCATCTGTGACGTCTTTGGAACCACAGAGGATTTCTCAGGGATCTAGAGTCTGACCATCCTGTCTATCGTTCAGCTGTGGAGTTCCTGGCTCTGGTTTCATCTCTCACCAGCATTAGGTGGGATGAACTCAGCATGACTGAGCTGTCCAGTGGCGAGACTGGGAACTGTGCTCAGTCAGCCAGTGTAGGATTTTAATGAAAAAGAGATGAATCTGATATATTTTAGTGCTCTTAAAAAATAAAGGATAGTTATCACTCACTGAAACCACATATGGTATGGAAAGGGGAGCATAGGGTCTTTTCTGCTACAGCTATGCTCCTGTAACTCTTCATTGGCCTGCTCAAACCCTTGTTGTTCCAATATCAGATCTCCAAGCAGCTCAGTCAAGGCAACGCATTTTAGTTCTTACCTGTGTTAGTCCAGCATATAGCACTGTGATCATGACCTGCTGAACTCTAGTGGTTTCAGCACTAATTCTGGTTCTGTACCTACCCTCCCCACCTTGGGAAATTTCTTTCCTAGCAGAAAATTCCCTGTCTCTGGTTGATTCAGACTTTAGGAGATTGTTCTGGAGGGCTCCTCAGGCATATGTCTATGCAGTTTATCATTACGACTGAGGCAGCAGACAGTGCTGGGCACCACGCATATTTTACTTAACTAATTTTCTAGCATTCCTACAGCATTGATGCAGTGTCATTTTTTGAAGATTTGGGATTTTTTTACTGAAAATTCAAAGTTTCTCATGGGCTGTTGCACATGCTTGTGGCTGGGGTGTACCAGAGACAACATATGTGTCTGTTAGGAATTATAGGGATGTCTTAGAAGGCAGCAATTGAAATGGCTGTTCTAGGTTACAAAACTGAATAAGCTGTTTTGCAGTGCAACAGAGACTTAAAAACATATTTTAGGCTTGAAAGCAATTCTAATCTGCCTATTGAGGTGTGCAACAGCACACTCAGTTTTGTACATTTTGGCTAGGTTCACCAACTTACATGTTTGTCTTGCACATGTTGGTAGGCTTGAAGGTATGTCCTAGACTGAACGGTATTCTAGAAGAGTTCAGTGTTACTGTGTATTGGAAAGAGCTCGTTGTTGGTTCATTCCTTCATTGTTAGAGGGGGCAGTTCAGGCCACAGAAGAACAGAGTACAATAATGAGTCTGTTTTTTTAAAAAAAAAGATGAAGTCTGGGGAAAAGCGATAAAGAAAGCTGAGGAAGAAAAAGTTATCATTTAAAAAATGATATGTTGCCACCTCTCATAATAATATTTCAGGTCTTGATTTATGAGGAAAGGCTGACAAAACTTAGGACTGTTTAGTTTGGAGAAGAGAAGACAGGAGAGCCAGATTGCTGATAGCGACTGGGTAATGAGGTACAAAATCATAGTGGATTATATTAGCACCGCCTTCCTACCAAGACTCAGAGAGAGCCTGAGAGATGCACTGCGGCATGTGATCAGGACTTCACTGAGTGTCTGGTCTACCTAACTGCCAGGCTTGGGCTTGAGTAGAGCAGGACTTTGTGGATGGGGCTTTTTCCTTAGCAGTGGTCCAAGGCTTAGCAAAGAGGTGATATAGATATGGCTTTACTAACCTTCACTTCCCTCCTTCTTGAGCCTCAGTCCCTCTCTAAATTGGGCAGCTCTATGGATGTGATGGTGGTGGATTAAATTTGTCAAAAAGAAAAAAAACACAACCCCTCCCACTAGATCTTCAGCACTGAACTCTCTCTCTCTGTCTTTCTCAGCCCTTCCCTCTGCCCTCAAACATACCTGTGGGTAGAGGTAGTATTATTGGAACAAACTTTGATTGCCATAACATTTTCCATCCAGATCTATTGACTTTTACTTCATGTTTTCATTGGATCGAAACCTCTGAGACTAGCTAAGCTGCTTATATCTCAAACCCTAGAGCCAGTGTGCCACCTCATTGACTTTTCCCAATTTCACCTCCAGAAGGCAGCAATAAGACATGTCTGTAGATACTGTCAAATAATAAGACCTCTGTTTATCTCCTCCAGTTACCAGGAATCCCTACTGCAGTGGTTCTCAGCCTTTTTAGACTCAATGCACCACTTGGAAAATGCCAGCTCTTACCTTTCGCTCATTTTTTGACTACAGAAAAAATAATGGAGCAATTCTTGTGTTGCACAGCACTCAGAAAGCTCACAGCATGTCAGGATGTTTTTGACACTGTGGATTCCTATTTGAAATCTCTGGGTTTATCTAATAAATTGTGTGTGGGTGTTTGCATACCTAAGAGTGCTTAATATTGCAGTGTCTCATGGCACCCTTACAAGGATCTTACAGAGCCCCAGGGTGCTGCTGCACCCTGGTAGATAGTCATTGTCCTTCAAGTTAACACTCTTACAGAAAAGGGAATGACACAGTCTATTGTAGCAGTTTGGAGGTTTAATTTCATTTGGAGCGGGGTGTTCACTGTTTTAGAGCTGCTAAGTAATATCTGTGCTGCAAAGAGGAATACTTTATCCCGGAGTGTCTTAGAAAGGGAGGGTTTTTTTAAAGAGTCTCTGCTATAGGGCTGTGAGCTAATCTCTTTGATACTTAGTGCTGCCCAAACTTGTTGTCTTAATAGTGATTGAGACTGGTGGCTGCTCACCCTGCAGTTTATCATTATGGCTGAAGCAGTGGACAGTGCTGGGCAGCAAGTATATTCTACCTAACTAATTATCTAGCATTCCCAAGGCGTTGATGCATTGTAGTTTTCTGAAGATTTGGGGGTTTTCTACTGCAGATCCAAAGTTTCTCATGGTCTGTTACACGTGCTTTGCGTCTGGGGTGCTCTAGAGGGGCAGGAGTGGTTGTTCTTGCAGAACCTTTTGGACTAAATATCTATAACATGGCTGCCTGCAATTGCAGGAGGTGAGACCCAACGATTCAAGCTGCCATTGTTATGTTCCTGTCTATGCAACTCATTTCCCATTAATGGAGGGCAGTACATCTGCCTAAACTTCACCATTATTCCTTCCCAATCCACTCATTCATTTGGGTTGCCTGGGATGGAGGCCCTAATGAACCTTGGCTTAGACATATGGGTTCTGTTATCGACCTGGCAACTACAGAATTAGAACTGGAGAGGCTTTAGTTGGTGTCAAGGGTGATGGTCTGATTTAAATGTAGCTGCCTATCAGGCCAGTGTGTTTAAGGCACCCCCATTTATCTACCTAATAGCACAGAAGGCAGTGACATGGCTTGCTTCATGCCCAAACACGAATTTGCAGCCAGTTTGGTTAGTGGTAGCTCCTGGTGTGAGTTCAGAGGGAGGTTGTAGATCTGTTGTCGGGGCGACGTGTAGGGGGTGCATGTGGGTGCACGTGCACCCCCTGAGCATGGTGGCACACCCTCTACAAAAATGTGCCACTGACACTGTCAGCGGCGCCTGCGGGCAGTTGCTGCTTGCCACTCCTCCACTGCCACCACCGGTGGCGTCTGTAGGCAGTCTGTGATTGCTGCTGGCTGTCACTGACACTGCCAGTGGTGTCTATGGGTGCTCACCAACCCTGGTCAGTGCTCGCCACTTTTTTAAGTGCAGTGCCGGCGACATCTGTGGGAGCTTCCACTGCCAGTGCTGCACTCTTGCCACCGCTGTGGCCCCCCCAGCTGCCAGGGGCACATGTATGTAGTGAAGTGCCTTAACGTTTCTGCAGCTCCTACTTCCCTTTTGCAGTGTCTGTACAAAGGGTGAATGTCCCCATCTGGACCAGAGGGCAAAAGAGGTTTGATGAGCTAAATCTTCTTCAGACAATTTATGCTGTCTTAAAATGCAACAAACCTGAGAAAACGTGGGTAAGACCTTGTTTAAAAAATGTTTTCCATTCTGCTTTTGTATGATCTGGTGTTCCCTCCCATTTTGGATTTTTTTGAACAGTTTCTTCTTGAGTCTCCCAAAAACAAAATTTAGAGGGACTAATATGAGGATGAACTTTCTAGTATACAGCAAAAAAAGCTTTACTTCAGTAGAAATGGTGTTTAGGGTGCCAGTATAGATGAGCACCTGAGTAAAGGAGTCCCACTTACTGTTGGTTCATTCCTTCATGCTTAGAGGGGACATTTCAGCCTACAGAAGAACAAAGTGCAATAATTAGCCTGTTTTTTAGCAAAGATTAAGTCTGGTGGAAAGCTATAAAGAAAACTGAAGAAGAAAAATGGTCTGTTGCCACCTCTAACAATAATATTTCAACTCTTGATTTATGAGGAAAGCTGAAAGAACTAGCACTGTTTAGTCTGGAGAAAAGAAGATGGGTGATTTGATAACAGCCTTCAAATACTGAAAGGGTGATTATACAGAGGATGCAGATGGGCTTTTCTCTGTAGGGGATAGGACTAGGAGCAATGGCCTTAAGCTGCAGCAGAGAAAATTTATACTGGAGATTAGGAAGAACTTTCTGGCTATGAGGGTGGTCTAGCATTGGAACAGGCTACCTAGAGAAGTTGTGGAATCTCCATCCCTGGAAATTTTAAAAAGCAGATTAGACAGACACTTGCCTGGAATGGTTTAATCAGGGATGATCCGCCCTGAGCAATGAGCTGGACTAGATAACCTCATGTGGTCCCTTCCAGCTCTACTTTCCTATGATCCTATAATATTTCTTGGTTTTATTCAAGCCCTGGCTTCTGGACTCATGTGTTTGCATGAAAATCTCAAGTTGTTTTTTTTTAAAGGGAAAGTTGGTCTTAGAGAAAAAAATGAAACCCAAGAGCTTAACAAAGATGAAAGGAAGAATAAACAACATCAAATATTTGTGGTTTTATTACGTTTCTTTATTTTAAAGCCAATATTATGTTTATTTTAGGGCCTAATACATGTGTGTGAATAGTTAAATTTGGCATTTTTGGTGCACGCCATCCTGAAAGATCCTAAAGCATTTTACACGTGAATATGTGTATGTAATATTGAAGTTGCACCTAAAGGCACAGCAGTCAAAGCTTCATTGGACTAGGCACTGCACATACATATACTAAGGTACAGTGAATGCTTTGTAGAACTCAGAAACTATACTGGCAGACAAATGATGGACAAAGAGAGAGATGAAGCAGTACCATAATTCCTCTCATTTTCCTTTCCCCCCAGAATTCAGCTCCTGGAAATTGGGAGTCACATTATAAGTAAGGAAATAAGGTAATAGTTTCTTCCTCTGTGGGGAGAGTGAAAGTAATGCTATGTTGCATGTGGGTCTTCCTAGCTGCTAGCTGTGGACATATTGCCCCTACCTCCCCAGTCAAAGGACCTGATGCAAAAGCTGCCTTTAAATTACTTACTGCTATTTACCAGTGTTTTCAAAGAAATATATATTTTTTTCATTTTGCCTTTCAAAAACAAGGCACGTATCTTATTCAGGGGTATGTTGTATATAAGAAAATATGATATTTTACCTCCATAGTGTGGAAGTCCCTCACCTATAAAGTTAATGAATTGTCCCAGGTGCTAAGCCTGTATCTGAGATAATAAAATGTAGACAGCTCTGAGGCAGAAATATGTATAACAATGCACTGCAGCACTTCTTATAGATTATTAGTTCAAGAGAGGAAGTGAAGAAAACCATTTTGTGAGCTAGAGAGAGAAAGGGAGAACTGCATGCATACATGGAGAAGAACAGTCAATACAGAATCAAAACATATATTTTTTCTGACCATTTTTGTTGTTAATGTTGTTTCTGCTTTTGAAACAATATGGCAATAACCATCCAATATCCTACGGGTTTTGTTTATCTAGAATTTTATGAAAAAAAACAGAAGAGAAAAAGAAAGGAGAGGAAAACAAGCCTCCCTTCCAACCAAAAAGTCTTCAGTTTTGATTCAATCTAATTATACAAATGATATTTTTATAACCTCTGCAGAGTGCCCCCCCCACTTTCTTTGTGTCTCTCTCTGCTGTTTACTTTAGAGCGGCTGGGTAGCCAAGTCTAAGTGACTTCGAGGGAAAGCACACTGGGCTTTGGAATTTCCTACAGTCTCTTTCTTTCTGACTTTATAAACAAGCCTGTTTTCCTGGTTTCTTGACCCTCCCTAGTGTCTGAATGGCAGGTTGTTTTAAGACAGTTACCCATATATTATGCCTAGCTCTAGGCCATGTTGCTGCTTCCTAAGATCCCTTAACATGCATAATGTGGAGCACAAACCCCGAAGGGCTGGAGTTTCAGCAAGTGCAAATGCCACAGTTCCACTGAGGTTTCTAGCTCCTATGTTTGGCTAATGGGACTACTGAACCCAGCATGCCCTTGCTGAGACTGCAGAGGACTTCTGGATTTAGGATGTGAAGACTTGGGTGTTGTGCCCTGCTTCCCCATTCAATGTTTCCTTTGAGCTTTCTTAAGACTAGTTTGCACTTGTAGGGGAGAGATTAATCTTAAAAAGACCAGACCAAAGATAAGCCCAGTGATTGACCCAATAAGTGTAGTTCAAGAACACAAAGAGAAGGGTAGCATTTAGGAGGAACCTCTTGGCCTGTGGAAATTAGGCAATCCAGGGTCTTGGTAAGTTATATATTGGCAATACAGTTGAGTTGTTAAGTACACCAAGCATGGGAACCAGTTTCTCTTTTAAAAAATATTCTCCATGGTTAATGGTGTTCATATTGTTACTATGATAGCTGGTTTCATTTTAATTGTGGTTATAAAGCTGC